>CM068372.1:69266465-69866465 GCA_034769895.1 Magicicada septendecula | reverse complement strand
CGCCCTTTTAGGCCACGCTCTAACCATAACAAAAACTGCCTCACGTGTTTCCGATATTATTACTGACATAAATGCGCGTTTACACTCCTCCAGCCCTCTACGTATGTCTGGGTTACATCACATCTGGTTTCATCTGGCTGTACTCACTCTGTTAGATACAATCGTAGGGTACAAAACAACCGGCCTGTTTGTTTTGCTGTGTAAACATTTGTGACAAATCGACTAGTATTGTTTGTCTGTCGCAGTATGCTTTTTGCTTTGTTTCGTTCAAATGAAAATGTCGGCTTTCTGGTGTAAAACTGAAAAATTATTGCTTCCGCGGGTCCGACACCAGTGACACATATTCGACACAACATACGCATATGGTCGGTGTGTCATTTCATACAGTCCAGCAAAAATCGTTTCAAAGTACTGTGGCTTAATGTTTGTCAACTAATTTATGTCTCAGTTCCGTGTTGACATTTGTTTTCGACGAAAGCAAAAATGAAAAACAATGAACAAAATAATCACAGTTCTAATTTTTCACATGCAGATTTACAGACACAAGTTTATGGACACGCGCGCGCGCGCGCGTTCTCTCTGTCTCTGTCTCTCTCTCTCTCTCTCTCTCTCTCTCTCTCTCTCTCTCTCTCTCTCTCTCTCTCTCTCTCTCTCTCTCTCTCTCTCTCTCTCTCTCAAGAATGCTGGTTTTATTCGCCAGGAATAACGTGAACATTCATAATAACAACCCATTTCGACAGACAAACAAGTTGTTCGATTGGCACCAAAGGACATTATACTGTTACGACGGTGTAACTGATCCTCGTTAGGTACAGTGGAAAACAAAATACCAGACACCAATTAAGTCACTAACCACCAGTTTAATTAACACAATTAACCCAGTTTGTAATCAACAAGACAGTCTCTTACAACAAATCAAATAAAAATTGTTCACACGCAATAATAATGTCAACTAATATAAAACACAATTGTATTACAATTGTCCCGCGCAATTATAAAACACATAACACTTCGCCACAGTACTTCGAACCGCACTGTGTAAATCGCCCAACAATAACTGAAAAGTAAGCAGCAGGTATGGGCTATTTATAGTCTGCAGGGGGGTTCCATAATTTGCGTCCTTAGCGAGCCATCGAAAATTCTAGAGGACACTTCAGTGCGACCTTCGCAGAAACACGCACTGTTGTGCTAATTGAGAAGCTTTTAGAACGACACCATCGAACGCACGAGAAGTTCCGCATTACGTAATAATACTGCCTCGCATGTCAAGCGTCACGCACTTATTACAGCTGCGGGAATAGCCGAGAAAAGAGTAGAACAAGATTCCAATGTATCAGAACGTTCCGGAATGGCGTAACACTTTTTCCGCATTACGTAACACTACGATGGGACATCTTAAGTGGAAAGGCTGGGGGTGAAGGACAGTCTGGCACAGGCCTAATGCAAGGACAAAATATGAATCTTATCTTAATTAGTAAAATGAAACTACACTATTATAATTTGGTTACAATATATGCTAACAATTATACTGTGACGATGGAACCATCTCGAAAAGTCGAGAGCGTCCTTTGTCCCGTTTATCACTAGTGGAGCAATTGTAGCGCTTGACAAGGTAACACACAAGTACCTTCCAAAGTGTTCAAGAGCACTTGAAATTCTCATTATGCTGGCACGGTACAGTAAGGATGGAAAGTTATATTCGAACACGTGTACCTATACACTCAACGGCTTTGTTCAGTGAGTTACGTTGAGCGATTTCCTTAATGCGGGTCGAGTGGTGGTCAGATATTAGTGGAAAGTGTTGACTGTGTTAAAATTAGTGCGGAACTCTATTACTTGGCATTATTATTGCGTGTGGACAAATTTAACCTGAAATATTTAATTACCTTGTTGATTACAAATTGTTATTTGTGATTAATTAAAGCTGGTAATAAGTGATTTTATTGTTGCCTGTATTTGTTTCCACTGTACCATACGACAATCATGGAGACCGTCGTAACAATATTGTTACGACATTGCAGAACATTCTACGTGTTTTTCGGCTCTTCCGTCTGTAATGTGTGTGTGTGCGTGTATTGCTGTTACTGAGACGAAGAACAATTATTACGTGACACTTGTAACGCGCCCGACACTGATCCAGATGTCGCCAGTCCGCTCGCGCTGTGTGCAAGGCCGCAATCAATTACGTTCTGGTGTTCTGGTGATGCGTAGTATGGAGTGTTTTAGATATCTCTGCAGGGTATAAATACTAGACTTCAAGGGCGCTTAGTTCAGTTTTGGGTTACGATTTACACGGTGCGGTTCGAAGTATTGTGGCGAATTGTTATGTGTTTTATAATTTTGCGGGACAATTGTAATACAATTGTGTTTTATATTAGTTGACATTTTTATTGCGTGTAAAGAATTTGTATTTGATTTGTTACATGAGAGATTATCTTGTTGATTACGAACTATTTAATTGTAATAATTAAAGCCGGTGATTAGTGACTTAATTGGCGTCTTGTATTTTGTTTTCCTGTGTAACATACGACGATCAGTTAAATCACCGAGTATTTTTAATTTCATTTTTCTTGCGATTATACCTTTCGTTGAATACTTTTTTTAAAGGATAAAGGTAAAATTTACATTGCATAAAGTAATACATGAAGTTAATATTTAGATACATTATGTTGAATTAATTTATTAATACAAATCAGTTTAGGAATTAGTAGGCCTATTAGGCGCTCTATCAAACGTTATAAAACTAAATTTTAGTAGGAATTATTTAACGTTTGGTTTAATTTTTTTAAGTAGTTGTATTTGAAATAAACTAGTATTTGTGCATCTTCAAATAAATTCTTTTTTCCATATTAAAAAATGAAAGTGCTGCTTAAAATTGTACTTTTTCACCTCTCATTATTTTAAAATTTAGTTTTATATTATTTAAATCTGGAAATTAATGTCAGTTAGTTATTAAATGTGTGATTAAATTTAATTGGTGTTTGATATATCATTTTACCCCCCCCCCCCAACACACACAAACGAGTGGACTGCAGGTCTCGCTGCTTCTTGCTCGCCAGTCTCCATCTGTTGTATTTTCCAAGCCATACCAGCGCAACAATTTAGCTTTCATAGCGTCCATAATGTACAAATGAATTGCCGTTACAATCCTTATGGTATCGTTACTCACTCTCTCTTTCCCTGTATTTCTGCAGCACTTTCTCCAGTAGTTCATCTGTGCTACTTTCATTTTGAACTTTTCTTTCATCAATATCGCATAACTCTAACGCAAGTTGCTATTTCTCAATGGACTCATAAGTACATATTGTCACGATAATTATGGAACGCTCTCGAAGAGTCGACAGAGTCTTTCCACCCGTTTCTCGTCTAGCCGAGCAGGTGTAGCGTCTCGGTCAAGGCCACATTTGAGGACCTTCTAGACTGTTCGAAAGCACCTTTAACTATTCAAATTATACTGGAAAACCGCCAAACGGATGTAAGCTTATTTTGGAAAATCTGCGGGACGTATATAAGCAACAGCGGCCGGAGTAAAAGTTAGTTACAGTTGGCGAATCATTCAGTGCGGATCAAATGATTGTGAAAAGTGATTAGCCTACTGTGTTATAATTAGTGGGAAACTCTTAATAGTTGACATTATTATTGCGTGTAGACAAATTTAACTTGAATTATTGTACGAGAGTACCTTGTTAATTTTTATCCAATACAAAATCCACATTTGGCCACTGCTTACCAGTTATAACATACTTTGTTTTAGCTCGACTTATAGTTAAACTCCCGTTATCATAAAACTCTTGTAGTTTTCTTAAATATAGTGGATACGCATACGTTTACATCCTAGGATACGCATAGTGTGCAGGCTTTCGATAATTCGTGCCGACCGGGGCGACAGTTGGTCGGCACGAATACAACTTGGACAACTTATCTTGCGGGTAATACAACTTAGACAGTTTACCGGAAAGAAAGTTCATTCTCGTTTCAGAAAGCATCCAGTGTCAGAGTGTTCTGCACGTGTTTGTTTTATTTGTTTGAGTTAGATTTGTTATTTTTCTAATGGATACGGAAACAGCGACATTTAAATATTTAATGAAGACTGAAATTTGGGACAAGAAAGTCGAGGAATGTTGCAACCGGATCGTTGTAGCTGCCTGCTGGTGAGTTATATCAAAGTAAATGGGCGTTGCGGGTAAGCTGATAGACATTCATTTCACCTACACCTCTTCTATCTTGTTCCAGCTTTAAGGTAAACCTTCTAATACAGTGTGTAAACACAGGTCCTTCACTTCTTAACTACATGACTATGAATCTGTATTGTTTTGGGTGCCTATAATCTGGCTTCACTGGACGTCATTACCTGCATTAGTTATCGGAATCTGATAACCTGCCTCCACTCTTCGCGTATCATTAAACAAAAGTCAGTTGGCAGTCACCAAAGTGAAAACCTTTCAGTTATTTGTTAAAACTATTAAATTGCAGCATTTACGCCTCCACTCGTCAAAAACACCATTTATGTAAATACAAATAGACTGGAAATAATATTACACACTTGTCATAAATATTAGTTACATTAATTGGAATTGTAACTGTATTGCCATTTGTCACTCTTATAGTTTGAAATAAAATATGGGCAGCTGGAATGCAAGTTTATTTTACTTGCTGGCTTTTCGTAACTGTTTATTCATAACACTACTAGTGTCGACACGATAATGGCTACCTAACAATTAAGAGAGGCTGTATCAATTAGCGATTGGATTTGTTTAATCTTAATGAAGGTCTGTAATTTATTAGTACTATTAAGTTGTCCATTCATAATTATATCCAGCGGTTGTCATTATTAGGGGGTGACTTGAGGCTTATTGATCCGTTCCGCATCGACGAGCAAAGCTGTTGTAATGTGCTTTTGAGGTTCAGAGTTACTGTTTGTTTAAATCTTATTCACTTCAATGAACCCTTACGGCGAAAGAGGATTTCGGTTCAGGAGGATTTAACCTCGTATTTGTTGTCGTCCGTATGCTTTACTCTACTGCATTATCTTTTGTCCTATTTATGTTAGGAATTTTCCTTTTCCAAAAATACAGTAAAAGTTCAAACGCGTTCAAAGAAAAACTTTTCTGTATTAATATGCTGTATTACTGTTATACTTAATAATGTAATTTTAATTCTTCTTAAAGTAGTAATTCCATACAAATTTTTAACATTTTATGTTCTGATGAGAAAGTAACATAGAGTGTCGTTTCACAGAAGATCAGTTTGGTTTTAAAATATTTTGGGAACAAGGGAGGCAATTTTGGCATTAAGACAGATAATAGGAAAACGACTGAGGAAAGACAAAGCGACATTTATAGCTGGAAAAGCCTTAGAAAAGGCCTTTGATAACGTTAAGTGGAACAAGCTGTTTAGTATTCTACACAAAACTGGAGTGCCCTATAAAGAACGAAGATTGGTACAGAATCTTTACAAGAACGAGTCGATCATAGTTCGATGTAGAAACCATCAAGAGGAAACAAATATTGAGAAAGGAGTAAGGCAGGGATGTTTATTTAACTTGTACGTCCAAGAAGCAATCGATAGAGTAAGAGAAGACACCCATCTCGGAGTAAACATACACGGGGAAAAAGTGGGGATGCTTAGGTTTGCAGATGATATAGTAGTGATTGCAGACAGCAACAAAGATCTACAAAATATTCTTGACACAATGGATCAAGCAATAAAGAACGAATTCAATATGAAAATAAATGAACAAAAGAACAATGTCCTAGTCTGTAATCGGAAGGAAGAAGATCCAGTCAGAATAACTCTTGGAAATAATGTTCTCCAGGCAGTTAAAAATATTACTATCTAGGAAGTAAAATCACAAGTGATGGACGTAGCAATAAGCAAATTATAAGCAGAATTAACCAGGTTAAAACTGCTTTCAACAAACAGAAAAACCTCTTCACTTCATACAATATCAGCCTGAAAATAAGGAAGAATATGGTAAAGGCATACGTGTGGAGTTTTGCCCTATATAGGAGTGAATCTTGGACAATTGGAGAAAGTGACAAGAAAAGACTCCAAGCATTTGAGACCTGGTGCTACAGAAGAATATTCAAGATAACCTAGAGGGAGAAGATAACGAATGAAGAAGTCTTTAATAAAGCTCAGGAGGAGAAGATCTTTCTACGAAATTTAAAATTCAGAAGAGCTAAGTTTATAGGGCATATACTACGACACAATGGGTTGGTTACAAGAATAACAGAAGGAACGATTGAAGGGAAGAATCACAGAGGACGACCCCGTTTAGACTACATGAAACAGCTTATGGCCAATATGAACTGCACATCATATTGTGAGTTGAAAAGAAAAGCAGAAAAGCGTGAAGAATGGCAAGCTGCTGCCAACCAGAATATGGGCTGCTAATCTCGAAGAGAGAGAGAGAGAGAGAGAGAGAGAGAGATGTTCTGATGGTGCCAAATTCGGTTGCCAACCTATTGTTGGTCACTTCGTGATGAACGTGGATCTCTCGTGTCTCTTCCATCCACAAACTCATCATTCTCAAGCATATTCCTTTCTTCCCATTTACATTTCATTCACTTATGGGTTCCAATCATCCACCATCCTTTAATGTCCGATGTTCTTTCTCCTTCATCAGTATCCTTTCATTTCACTGCCTACTCTTGCTTGTTCTTCTTTTAAATCCTTCACCCGGCAGTTTTACTCTGTTTACTATATCTTTTTTCATGAGTTCATATTTTTATAGACCATGATGAACTTCTTTCATCTATGACAATTACACCTTTGTATTTTTCTGGAAAGTAATACACTTGTTTTCTACCCTTTCTGGTTCCATTCTTCTACGATGTTCTTAGGAACCCATTTGTATTTTCTTTACAGTGGGCGAGGTTCTCTCATACGTTTCAGGCCACTTTTGGTTTGGTTTCAAATAAAATATAAACTCATTTTTTAATAATTTTCTGTGCCCAGCATTTATCCTTACAAATTTCCTTTCTTTGTATTTATATTTTCTAGAGTAGTTTACTTGTTATTGTCTTTGCCGCGTATAAGCATTTTGGATTTTTTATAGTACTGTAATCTCTTAATTTCGCCTGACAGGTTTATTATTTGGATTTGTATGTCGTCTGGCGTTGTCTGAACGATCCCTGTATCTTTCTTCCATTTTCTCTAATCGTTATTAATTTTTTCTTTAGAGCAAGTTAGATTAACATACTCACCTGTTGATTGATAATCTATAAATATATTACATACATTTGTCTTACTTGAGTTCTAACGTCTGAAGCTTCCAAAATTGTTGAAGCAATTGTCAGGAGTAATAAAAAGTGTTCGTAGAACTAAACGAAGTGTCAATTCATTAAATTTAAGTATGATTACAACGGTTTACAAAATTCCGAGCGACCACTTCATTACGGTAATTACATAGATACTTAAGTCATTGTTATTTTCTTATTTACTACTACAACGGAACAGAATCGACAATATAGTAGTTAAATACGTCAGATATTGTCGAACGCTTGAGGTCTATGCCCCGTCTCTTTAAAAGATTATGCATATCCACCTGTAGAGCCTACCTTATAAAGTTATGTGTTTAGAATATTCTTTAGAAAGTTATGTGAATATTCTTTTAGAAAATTTCGTTCTAATTTGTATTCTGGTGAACGATGTCAGACCTTATCTAAAGCCCAGAAAACATTCGATATTGTTACGATGGTCTACTGATCGTCGTATTGTAAAGTAGAAAACTAAATACAAGACACCAATTAAATCACTAATCACCAGCTTTAATTATCACAATCAAACAGTTTGTAATCAACAAGATAGTATCTTACAACAAATCAATTAAAAACTGTTTACACGCAACAATAATGTCAACTAATATCGTCTCGCACAATTATGAAACACACAATACTACGAACCCCACTGGAATAAATCGCCACTAAAACTTACTGCTATGCGCAGATGTTGTTGTTTAAATAGATAACACAGGTGTTCCAGAATAGTCCACACTACGCGTCAGCAATAAAGGAAAACACTAGAGCGTGATTGGTTGCGGCCTTGACACAGTGCCCGCGGCGGGCGAAGTCTGGCACAGTCTAGCTAACCCGTTGAGGATCACGTACGCACACAACATTACAGCCGGATTCCACTGGAACACGTATAAGATTCTGTAATGGCGTACACTTCTTCCGCTTTACGTAACGATATTATAACAACATATTTTCATAGCTTTCAATTACTTTTCTGTTACTCTGTAATTGTATGTATGCTAGAATGTAGAAAAATCGTCTCGTAACCAATAAAATTGTAATGTGCGATAAACAAAATAATATTCCGAAATAGAATTTATTTGACAATTGTGAAAGCATACAAATATCCGGTACGCGCCTTCCGTCTCCAAAATACAGAAAAACACAATGAAAATACAATGGCGCAAACGTTTGTTGTCATAATATTGTAAGATAGAACTTGTCATCAAAACACACATATACTTATGGGAACTTCAGCTTGCCGGCCTGTGAGACCGGTGTCAAATGTTGTTTTGTTCAAAGGGTTCGGCCGTGCCTTCGACGGCCATCTTCAGTGCAGAAGGCTGCAACACACTGACAAAGGTTCGAAGTCAGTGACCACTGAAATGTGGTTAAGGCTAGAGGCTGTGAGCAGGACACCCATTTTTATGAACTTTTGGTGTCCGCACGAAGTTGTTGTCTGACACCACCAGCCAATCAGAAGAAAGGCACATTTCTATTGGCTCATCACAACTCGCATCCAAAGAGCACTCAGTGAGAGGGACTCGTCCCACCGATTCATTGCAATAGATGCATGTTTTTGAATCTGGACAGAATCCATATACACACTCACCGACAAAAGGAGCCTCATCTCTTCAAAGAGTATGCGATGGTCGGCATTGGCGAGTGCGTGCTCCTCTATGGCAGACTTTTCCGGCTGCCTCAAACGACAGTAGCGGCTGTGTTCATCAACGTGGCGTGGACTCTGCGTTTTGTAGTTCCGATGTACAACTGGCCGCACGAGCACGAGCACGAAACTCCATACACTCCCCACAACGAAAGCGGGTCTCTGACGTCCTTGACTGGTCTCAGAAACTGTTCGGCTTGCAGATTGGTCTCACGCCACGCCGGCTCAGCAACCGAAGTTTAGCCCGGCAAGCCGAAGTTCTCACAACATTGAAGCCAACCGTGAAAGCCTCAGACAGAATTTACACACATATTAGTTTGAACATCAAGAGTCGCCGACAGATAACAGTAGCGTGCTGAGATAACGCGTGTGATTGAACGAGCCTCAGCAGTAGCTAACGGAGGTGTGTATAAGAGTGTCGTAGTAATATTGGGAAATCATATTATTGGCTCAATCGTGAATGAGCGTATTTGTTCACAAACCTATGATATGATAACGGGCACACAGAGCTTACCAAAAATGAGACACCTCCGCTGAAATGCGCGTTTACAGTGTATGTATTCCTTTACAAATTTAAATAATTAACTCTTTCCAGTTTAAAAGGTTTTTAGCTAAATAAATTTACATCCTTTACGTAGCAAAGCCATTTAAGTTTGTAAATACATCATGCATATGCGTAACAGCCATTTGCAAGATAGTATTCACAGGCAGAAATGGACAACTGGCATCGAGTGCAGATAAATAAAGAATTGAGGGAACCCAATCCATCGAAATAAGGAGAAATAACGAATTCCAGTTTTGTCGTAGTAATAAAATTCGCTGAACCGCTAGTTGCGTCCTACTGGTCATAGCAAGCTCAGTCTCAGGAAACTCAAAGCGGAATAAGTAACCAGGCTAATGGAGGTCATGGCTTAAAAGGGCTAAACAAGAACCACGGGAAGAAAAGGAAACAAGAAGAAGGAAGGAAAAAAGTAGAAGAGCAAAAGGAAGAAAAAGAAGAAGAAAAGGGGATAAAAGGGAAGGCGATGCAGGTAGCACATATTATTTTAATTTTCAATCCGTCCGGTTTTATTACTGACAATCTACAGTAAAATAGACTTGTCTACAAGTAGTTTGACTTGTCTACAGGAAAATGTCCGGGATCACCCAGTATTGCTTAAAAATCTTTTTAAAATGAACGCACTTTACATGCACAATTTTATTATTTCTTTTTTAATTCAGTAAGCTAGAAAAACTAATATTCTAAAATAAAACAATATTTATTTGTTATTTTAATAATATTAAATTTTAAGTCAATAAATTGTTGTACTCGTGTTAAAACAGATGAAAATAAAATTAATGTCCAAATAACCAATTAAAGGTACCACTATTATTAAATGTTAATTTAAATCTAGTTTACTTTTAAATTATACGTTCATCAAACAATTGAAATCCCTAATAATGTAATCAAATACTTTATTTAGAATTTTAAAATTACTTATAATCAATCTTTCTTATAATTAAAAGTAATTAAACACATTGACACATTATATTAATTGAACGTGCAAATTCCTGCTCGTCTACGTGTACATATTTAACAGCTGTTTTCAAAAACAAAATATTTACGTCAATGTTACTGAATTTTTATTGACGATGAAGGAATTTACTTTTCAGAAAACACTAATAGGGAAAAAAGTACCTACTTATTGCCGATAACGATACCACAGGTTTATGAGGAAAAACTGTTCTCTCAAACTCTTAACTAAAACATAAAGCATCTAAGAAATATTAATAATAGTACTTTTTAATAATAAAACTTTCTTCTGAGCGAGTCGAAGTGTAGAAATACGAGACCCTACCTCAGCGAATAAAAAATGTCTAATAGTCATACTGTATTTCATTTAATGTCTGTTGGTTTTACTCGAATAGGGTTTTCTATTATTAAAATAAATGTTTACATTAGCATTTTGTACAAGGTTTCTCGACAAGAAAAATAAGATTTACAAGAAATAATAAACGTCGCCATACAAAAACTTAGTACGACGGAAAGTATAAGGTCCAAACCTGTAGTTTGAAAGGAGAATTATAAAAGAAAAGACGACAAGAAGAAACCTTACAGATGCTCAGTAATAATTGTGAGGAGAAAAGTGTGAGCATCACGGTGGTATTTCTTATAATTAAAGCGTTCTTTGTTAAGAATGAAAACTGCCGCCCTCTTTAAATAAATAAAGATTATTTTAACAGCACTGAACATTTTATACGAACGTTTTCAAAGATAGCCGGTCGCTCGTTAAATTTTCCTAACGGCACCTGAAGGCTTAAATTATCTTAACGACACATAATATTTCATCCGTTATATTTAGTGACTTTGATAAGACGTGTTGGGTCAATATACTCGCAAATTTGTGTGATGTCTGTTTAGGGCTTCACATCTAAACAAATGCCTATTTATTTATTGTCAGCAATATCCTTAAGAACAAAACAGAACTCTTTAAAAAACTCATGTCTTCCGCATCAGTTTCCAAGTTCTTACTTTTAATTGTTAATTGTTTACATGAATTTTTAATTATACATTTTAGTTGTTTAAGTTAAAGAAAAAGCCATTATTTAATGTAGATAACATACATAACAGAATCAAAAATTACAAGGAAATACACAGAGAGATCACATATAAAGCATGCAGAAGACGGATTACAAAAAGCAGGTGTACAGTGTAAAATACTGACGGAAAGGCTTATAAAAATAGGCACAGACTAATAGTTAAAAAAATATTCAAATGTGCATACTCTTTGATTAATTATTAAAGTGGAGAAGAATAAGAATATGATATTGATGATGAAGATGAAGAAGAAGATGTAAAGATGAACACGATGAGGAGGAAGGAAGAAAAAGGATGGACAGTAGGGGAAGACGGGGACCATAATTAATACGGGGACCAGTATTGTTTAATGCAACATAAAATCAGCCTAAATACTACATTGTGATAGTGAGCATTTAGTTACTGATGAGGGTGAGAGAGAGACTACATGGGTCAAAGTAACTGTTTACGATTAAAAAAAAATTATATACACATTCAAGAAAAACTTTATTAGCTGATGATTTTTAACACTACCTACAAAAATTAGCATTAAAATTACTTCGGTTACGGAATTGAAAAGTTGACCCAGGAAATATCACTTCAAAGAAACATACATGTGAATTGTTTGCTCTACGCATATGATAGTGTAATAATATATAAAACAGAAAATCAGTTAAAAGAGGATATTTATGCCTAATAACATCCTACGAGATTATGGGCTAAAACTCTCTGTTCCAAATGTTAAAGTATCCCATTAAAAATTACCATTTAATTAGATTAAAAATGGTTATACACAATCAAATTTTGAATCAGATTATACATTTTAATTAGCAGGGATGTGACATATCATACAAAAGTGATACTGACTGGGAAGACAGATTAGCAACGTCTAGAGGCATCTGTGGGACGACCCATAGATGCTTAAAAATAAAACACAAAAAGATTCTGGTATAAAATTTTATAAAACAACAGCTATACCAACCTTTATTTGTGCCAGTGAAACATGGACCCTTGGTAAAAAGAAAGAAAAAAAAATTCAGGCGGCTGAAATGAAATTTTTAAGAAGCACACAGAGATACACTCTCCTGGATAAGAAGGGGAATTGATATATGCGACAAGAACTAACAATCGAATCTTTGGACAAGAAAATGAAAGACAATAAGTGGACATGGTAGTTTCATTAATTACGGCTCAGACGTTTAGACTACTAATAAACACACACAATCAAAATTAATGACAGCAGATATGGACTTCTGGAAACAATCGGCAAGAGTATCCAGACGTGAGAAAATTAGAAATAAAGTTATTAAGGATAGAATGAATGTGGAAAATTTAATTGTTGATTTTATCCAAACAAAAAGTTTGTGGTATGTACACACAAAAGAATGGCACAGAAAATATTGCCAAGGAGAGTTATGGAATAGACCCCACCAGGAAGAAGAAAAAGAGGACCGACCGATCACGTGGATAGAAGAAATTTAGACTGCATTGAGGGAACGAGAAATTGAAGAAGATCTTTGGATGGACAAGCAGCGGGGGAAGATGAGAATTCAATAACTTCTGTAATCTTTGGTTCCGGAAAATGTGTAAACATTGTACAGCCGGAATAATAATATTAGAAATGGATTATTGTTGGTAGACGCAGGAGAAGGTGGGTTCCCGAACACGTCAACTACCGTGGAGTGAAGAAGAAGAAGAAGAAGAAGAAGAAGAAGAAGAAGAAGAAGAAGAAGAAGAAGAAGATGATGATGATGAAGATGAAAACTGTATAAATTTCTATTGTTATAGGCCTGCACATTAATAGCCTCTGGATAGTTATTTGTTCAGAGATGAGGTAGAAACTAATATAGTTGTGTAACTAACATAGCAACTTCCTCATCTCTGAGGTAAATTTTTCGGACACCGTGCCAATACAGACACTGATGACGGCCACCGATGACAGGGCCGAAACGTTTGTCAACAACTGTGGGCCACGGTCTACAGTAACCGACCTAACAGCCCGGCTGATAATAATAATTTTTTACGATGAAGCAATAATTTGTTTCTGTGAAGCATCAAGTAATCTTAGTTATGTATAGGTATTTGAGAAAAGCCCCAACGAGGTAGTTTCTAGGGAACCCTTATTTTCTTTCCTCATACTCTTCTGTTGTTCTAATATTGTATTTGTAACATAGTAATGAAAAAACAAGATTTTAAAAATAGTTTTTTGCTTATTTAATAATACAAGTTTTACTTTTACACTATGAAGAATTTCATTGCTAGGAAAATAAAAATTTAAAAAATACTAAAAAATTATATTTCTCAATAAATAAATATATATGTCATAATTAATATAAATTTAATTTAATATAATTTAATGAATAATATATATTTATTTATTTTTACAGTACTTATGAAATACATGTTATTCTAATCGTACTACAAGGTTAAATTTTAAAATATGCAAGTATACAATATAAGGAGATTAAAATGCAATAATTTGCTACAGATAGTAGGGTTAAATTTTGGTGTTCTAGGGAAAACGATTTATATAATTATTATAAAATCGAATAGCAAAATTTCTGGTAGTGATGGGATTTGAACCCATGCCTCAGAGAGACTGATGCCTAAAACCAGCGCCTTAGACCGCTCGGCCACACTACCGTACGTTCAATACGCTAATGTGTGTAACTACATGAGCAGTGTTTTGCGTTAACGAAGCTGACATTATCCTTATCTGTTTGTTTAATGCCCCCCCCCGTACGAGATTCCACTGTTCACAGTCGTCGTAAGCTATAATAGTGTAATTGGTTAGATAACACGCTGAGTTATCTCGCAAATGGTAACTATAGCTTAATTTTATATAAATTAGCAGACACGGACAGTTACGAACAATTCGTTATTCTTACTGACGTGTTCGATCATCTGCAAAATATGAAGTGAATCATCGTACACACACGCACACCTGGATCGTCTTCTCACCTGGCGGACACACTCCGAGCAAGTGGGCCGAAAAACTGCCAATCGTCTTTGTAAACTCCGTCCCCTGCTTTACAGTAGCACCATGACCTGCCGCCTAGGGAAACTTATCGTCACTACTTTTGTGATGCCGATGGTTTGTTAGCGATCCTTGTGTGGGGCTTTGCTTCGGTCACTCCTGGACCAAGCATTCCGCTGGGCAATCCTTTCGAATGGTAAAGCCCACTACATGACTTCGAAAAAGACCATCAGAGACTCCCTACTTGTCCGTTTCCTGAACACCACACTTTCCCGAAAGTTTTATCGTCACTGTGCCCGCTTTGAGGGCAATCAGCTCATTAGCGCCCACGGTCACAACCATCTATGCCAGATGAACCTTGGACCCGGCCTCAGCGTACACCCACCCTCAGTTATGTAACTAATTGACTCCCACGAGTAGGATAATAGGATTCAGGTAGCAGACCACTCAATTATGGGCCCTGCGGCAGGAGCTTTATTTGAAGCTCGGGATGCAGCATACGAGCGGGTGATGGGCATGCCCTTCGTCCCGCACACCCCCTCGGCCTGGGCTGTCACACGTTAGTAATTACTGATAAATCATAAAGACGAAACAGATCAGTCTGTGTGTTAACGTATTTAGGGACAGAATCAAACAAGAACCGACAATGTCAGTGGGGATACTATTAGTGGGGATACTATTAGAAACACAAAATGTTGACGAGGAGTCTCTTCTTGTTCCTGTGGTGTGACAGATTAGTCAGCGTCTGCTTCCAATAATTTCATTATTCTGTGACACTGCCAGCCATACCAGTAAATATCCTGGTTGACTGGTGTTGTCCCCTCCCGCAGCTTGTCTGCGGTCTTTTCAAAATCATATACTCTACCTGTGTAAACGTCTCGGGCCTGATAAAATTCACCAACCAATGGTCTTTATACAACTGCTTGAGGTCATATTAAAGCATATTCGGAAGGCACAAATTATGTTTACCTTTTTTTTAACCGAGACATATATCTTTTGCAATACTTTCTTTTGAAAACGACTACCATCAATCTCATCATCGTCGTCGTCGTCTTCTTCTTCTTCTTCTTCTTCTTCTTCTTCTTCTTCTTCTTCTTCTTCTTCTTCTTCTTCTTCTCCTCCTCCTCCTCCTCCTCCTCCTCCTCCTCCTCCTCCTCCTCCTCCTCCTCCTCCTCCTCCTCCTCCTCCTCCTCCTCCTCCTCCTCCTCCTCCTCCTCCTCCTCCTCCTCCTCCTCCTCCTCCTCCTCCTCCTCCTCCTCCTCCTCCTCCTCCTCCTCCTCCTCCTCCTCCTCCTCCCTTTTCTTCTTCTTCTTCTTGTTCGTCTTCTTCTTCTTCTTCTTCTTCGTCTTCTTCAACTTCTTCTTCGTCTTCTTCAGCCCAACGTGAGCCATGGCTTCCAACACCAATCTTCTCCAAAGTCTCCTGTCTATTCCCATTTCAGTGTAACCCCTCAATCCATTCGCGTCACCAACAACCATACATCTTCTAGCACATCATCCAACAATCTTATCCTAGGTCGCTCCCTCTGTCTGATTTTATAGACTTGGGCCCTTAGGATTTTCTTTGGTCGATCATGCATCCCCTTTAGGTGACCTAGCCATTCAAGCTTTTATGAATCACAGAATATCCTCATAACTCAATAGCTCACCTATCTGCTAGTTATTTCTTCTTCTCAATTCGTCATTGTCTATAAGTGGCCATAAACACGTTTGTGATATGAGATGCACCCATTTGGACCTTAGTGGTACTTTGTACAGTGTAAGTAGCGACAAGGTTTACAAAGAAATGGCTGTCTAAAGACACTTATTAGGCCGACTGTCTTTTATGTGTGCTACACGTAGACAACGATTTCCGAAGGTCAGGAAAGACTGAGAATTTTGAAAAATTAATATATCCTCTACGCAAAAAGGAAACGGAACGACGTGGAAACGTAAAGTACGAGGGTCAATCAAATATAAATGAGACTTTTTGAGATACGTTTTATTTGATTAGGTTTTGGACTATAAGTAGGATTTAACAAAGTATTAAAATTCGCTTCACATTAAGTACAAAATTCTTTCTTGTTAATGTAAGGATTGTTGTCAATACTTGTACACGCCCATGTAATATGAGACCTCTCTCGCTTCAGCGTGCTCACTACTGCGGCAGATATGAGCGACGATACCCAAGGGTAAAGTCTGAGTTCATAACCAACAAAAAACTCCAATGTGTTGTCTCTACATCAATGTAAGCTGAACGTTTTACGTTTCAACAAAATGTTATTAGTTATTAGATCTGCGCATTTACCTTGGTTGTAGGCTTTTTTATACAGGAAATGATGATCTCACCAATAAACTAGGCAGATTTCAAACTATATGTGGAATACTGAGAAAGGAATTGGAAATGAAAATTAGACAAGAGACGTGTATCAATTTCTATAAGACAATCGCAGTACCAGCATTGCTGTATGGATGCGAAACCTGGACTCTAAGGGCGAAGGACTTGTGCCAAATACAGGCTGCAGAAATGAGCTATTTGAGATCGGTAAAGGGGTATACGCGACTCGATCTAAAATATATTAGACGGTAACTTGATATAGTTTTCCTAAATACACTCATTGAGAATTACACTAAAAACTCGTTTATCCGAATCGCGTTTATCCGAAAATCCGGTTTATCCGAAAATTCGGTTTATCCGAAACAATTTTTAGTAAATTTTAAAAATACACAAAAGCATTTTCCTGTCCTTTTGTATTTGGAACGACAAGACGAAACGTCCCCTGCAGAACTAACAATGAAACGACTTCGAGATCAGGCAGCCAGCAAATGAGCTTCAAAAGCTTAGGCAAAAAACTGAGATTGATTATTGTACGAACAAGCAATAGAACTGTTTCAGTACTGTAGAAACTATAATTCACAGTGGGGTGCCATTTTATATTTTATTGTGTCATATTCACTCTAAGTTAACGTTTAAATTATTATTATTAAATAATGTTACTGTACTTACATACGTATTATTATGTAAAAAGAAGTTTCGGTTTATCCGAAACGGGCCCCGTCCCATCAAATTCGGATAAACTAGTTTTTAGTGTATAGAAATTGCTGGAAACAGCGTCTAGAAAGTATGGACAATACCCGCTTTCCGAAGTTGGATTATGGGTATAAGCCGGTTGGAAGAAGATCTGTAGGCAGGCCAGTCACAAGATGGTAGGATTCATGTGCCCGGAACAGGAGAAATCCTATCTATGAAGTCATGATGATGAAGAGAAGAAGGAGCAGGGAAGAGGGAATGAGAAAGTGAAGAGGAAGGGAAGGAGGAGGAAGAAGAGGAAGAACATCAATTTAGGCACAAAAATGATTATAGAAGGCTTTAGAACTTCACAGCACATTAAGTACAAAATTATACTTTGTTCATATAAGCGTTGCTGCCGACAGTCTGTACAGACTCGGTGTAATGCGAGACTTTTCGCGCTTTATATTTTAGCGAACATCAGCGACGATTCCCAGGGGTGGCGTCTGAGTTCATAGCCTACAAACAACTCCAATGTGTTGTCTCTGAATCAGTGTAAGCCGTACGTTTTACGTTTCAATAAAACTAACTGACGTAAGACTAGTAATAACATAAGTACTCGACCTGGCGATGTTGGGTAGATTTGAAAATGTGCGTGCAGTAATATGAGTTTTCGACAAACAAATCAATTAACGTTTAGTGTGGACGACCTGATTGTATCACTTTGCCGACGTATCAACTACCAAATTCTAGGAATTTGTTTACAGTTTTGATTTAATCTAATATTCTTGGAAATAGTGTTACTGTACTGGGCGTCAGGAGAGGCAAACAGTGTAAAACCAGTGCAGAAATTTTAGGTCTATTAAAAAAACACGTTTGCTTAATCTGTATGAATACAACCTTCTTATTACAACAATGTAGAAACTAATAATTGTATTGGTTTGTACAATAAAACGTATAAATATTTAATATTATATACTGTTACGACAATTATGTAACGCTATCGAAAAGTCGAGAGCGTCGTTGTTCTAACCGCTTCTCAGCTAGCCCAGCGTCCGCGTCTGTGTAGGTCGTCCGCTAACGTAGCAATCCAGACTGTTCGAGTACCTGCAAGTACGCAAATTATGCTGGAACACGCCGCCAAAAGAATGGGACATTATTCTGAAACATCCGCTGGACCTATATAAGCAACAGCGGCCGGCTTATTCCAGTTATTTACTCCCGGCTTTATTGTAGAGTGCAGATCAAGTGGTTGTGGAAAAATGATTTCTGTGTTATTATTAGTGCGGAACCTTTGTAGTTGACATTATTATTGCGTTTGGACAAATTTAACTCGAATTATTGTATGAGGGTACCTTGTTGTTAAAAATTGTTATTTCTGATAATTAAAGCTGGTAATTAGTGACTTTATTGGTGTCTGTATTTTGTTTCCACTGTAGAATACGACGATCCGTGAGACCGTCGTAAATAACACAGTTATGTACTCATATTCCGAATTATACGGATACGGATTATTTGATTTTAGTATTGTTCTTCGTCATATTAGTTTATGTAATGGGGAATCTACTGTAATGAAAACTATTTAACTTCTTATTGACTACAGGTCACTTTATAATCTCCCACGCGTTTTCACCTTCACAGCTCTTGTCTATAAGAGTAATTCTAATCTCGTTTTAAGTAGGCCGTTTCGTCTTGTCTGACCTGTACTATGATATGTAGAGGTCGTGCTACGAATCCACTTCAATCTGACTACTCCGATTCTTATTCTGTTTACATTTGTTATTCTCGCTCTATTTGGCCTTTTAGCTCATCATTATTTGTAGTGAAATACGTTAGAGTGATTCCCTATAGATACTTGATGGACTTCATTTTATTATCCAATTTGTTGGGGAGGAGAGATTACGTCAAAATCAGGTTCCTTTTTATCATTTAAATGAGCCAAGACTGAAAATGTACGTGAAACTGACGCAACCGATGAGGAGATGGTTATAATTTAGGTTATAAATTATATGTTGGGATGCTTGCATAAAATATTGTTACGACGGTCTAACTGATCGTCGTATGGTACAGTGGAAAACAAAATACAAGACACCAATTAAGTCACTAATCACCAGATTTAATTATCACAATTAAACAGCTTGTAATCAACAAGATAGTCTCTCACAACAAATCAAATAAAAATTGTTCACACGCAATAAAATGTCGACTAATATAAAACACAACTGTATAACAATTGTCCCCACGATTATAAAACACATAACACTTCGCCACAATAATTACTTTCCACTAATAACCACTTGAACGCACGTAGTAATCACCAGACAATAACTGAGACCTAAGCAGCAGGTATGGGCTATTTATCTGTCTGGCCATGATTCGATGATCGAGCATTGTGTAAGGTGGGAGAAGCATAGCCGGGTAATACGGTAGGCTAAGTGGGTGGGGGAGAGCAGCTTCGATCACCCAGTCGCGGCCAGACAGTAGTCTGCATAATATGCGTCCTTAACAAGCCATCGAAAATTCTAGAGGACACTTCAGCGCGACCTTCGCAGAAACACGCACCGCTGGGCTAATTGAGAAACTTCTCGAACAACACTATCGAATGTACGAGATTGTTCCGATTACGTAAGACTGCCTCGCGTGTTAAGCGTCACGTACGCATTACAGCTGCGGGAATAGAGTACAACAACGTTCTCCAATGTACCAGAACGTTCCGTAATTGGGTAACACTTTTCTGTTTTACGTAACAATACAGCAAATGGGGTCTCAAAATAAATTTGTCTAGACCAGGCTACGCAGCTTTCTTAATTAATCGAGGCCAAGGCCTAAAGTTAGGAACAAAAGTTATAAGGACTGCGAATATCTTCAATATTTAATTAATAAAGTTGTATTAGTGGTTACAGTCACTAACAGAAATAACACTGTTGCACACTACTATAGAAATAATTATTCCGATTAGCGATTTCGAGCTTCACAGCTCATCATCAGATCAGAAATATGCAGTATCGGAACTAGAATTGGGCCAGTGGTGTGCAGCGGTGTTATTTCTGTCTGAGAATATCTTCAAGTTATAAGCAACAACAACATCATCTAATGGTGATAGCAATCAAAAAGTAAAATCAAGAATGGGCGAGCAAAAACAATTAAAAGATAATTACGTAATCTACCATGGAGTATGGAGTACCCGAATTATAAAGCGTAATAAGATTAGGATATATAAAACCATACTGTTACACCATTACACAAAATTCTGCTTGTTTCTTGGCTATTCCAGCGGAGCCCGGCTATAATGTGTGTGTGTGTGCGTACATATAGCTGCTACTTTGAGATCAAAGACAATTACCCGTCAACTACCGAGACTGATCCAGATTTACCGGTCCACGCACACTGTGTTCAAGGCGGCAAGCAATTACGCTGTAGTGTTTTCTAGTAGCGCTGACGAGTAATATTGATTATTCTGGAATATCAGCGGGGTATAAGTATAGGCTTCCAGCGACAGTTAGTTTTTAGTTTTTAGTGGCGATTTTTTCCATTGTGGTGCGAAGTATTGTGGCGAAGTGTTATATATTTTATAATTGTGCGGGACTGTATTAGTTGAAATTTTTATTTCGTGCAAACAATTTGTATTTGATCTGTTGTAAGATAGTCTCTTGTTGATTACAAACTGTTTGATTGTGATAAATAAAACTGGTGATTCGTTACTTAATTGGTGTCTTGTATTTTGTTTTTCACTGTACCATACGACGATCAGTAGACCGTCGTAACAATATGCTTATATGGGGCCAAATTTAGGGCGGTAAATAAAAGATGAATTCATCTAGAAGCAGAGATATGGATATGGGTTGTTGGAAACGATGGTATAGACGAACTAGATGATAGAATTTGTTAACTAAAATCTGTACATAGAATTTCTTACATAGATATTATAGGGAAAATAGATATTGGTGTAAACATAACAGAAACGGTAGAGGTGAAATAGTTAAACTGGTTCGTACACGTTAGAGTAGAGATGGCATAAGAACGTATGGGAGTGGACCCCCAATCCAGTGAAGTAAAAAAGAAATTCCTATACTTTCCTGGGGATAAGTTGTTCAAGACGCCACGACTGCAATAGGGCTGTTTGGATCGGCATCCATGTAAGCCAGGATGCGAGAAGCGGTGACAGCCGCAACAAAGTCACTAAATGATAATGATGATAACGTTCGCCAGCTCCTCATTATTCAATCAGTAAACCCGTTTTATTTTCTTAATTTCTCTATAACCACGTATCAACTCTATACCAAAAGCTTCAATCCTATTTTCCTTAAACTCTTTCCTATACTTCGCGTTTTACATCCAATCAGAATGCTCCACGCATAGAATTTTAGCAGTTTATTTGTCAAATTAGGATTAATAAGAAGAAAAATAATGACTAGTGATCAAATTCCAGAACAGATGAGCCATTTTAATTATAATATTTTAGTGGATGGTTAGTGAGGATAGGTCAGTAACACAAATTTTAGCTATTTTGCGTCGACGTTTCGACAATATTTATTGTCATCTTCAGGACCTGTGTATGAAATACAATAGAAATATCAAACATAACGAAACAATTAAATATTTGGGTGAACGTGTTGGTGATGTGAGTGTGTGCGTGCGTATGTATGTATCATTTTATATGTGAAGACTTATGATAGTTTGTTTACATCTTCAAAATTATCTTTAAGAAACGAGCAAATTAAAGATAATTTTGAAGATGTAAACAAACTATCATAAGTCTTCACATATAAAATGATACATACATACGCACGCACACACTCACATCACCAACACGTTCACCCAAATATTTAATTATTTCGTTATGTTTGATATTTCTATTGTATTTCACACACAGGTCCTGAAGATGACAATAAATATTGTCGAAACGTCGACGCAAAATAGCTAAAATTTGTATTATTGTCCAATCCTCACTAACCATCCACTAAAACATTCATTGATTGACGGTCACTAAAAATTTAAGGATTTAATTATAATGGAAGAGATATTGGCTATCATAGCTATTATGATAGTAATGTTACGTTAGGTAATTTCTAGACGATCTGTGAGACAACCAAACGTATTTTTTGAAACAAGGTACGTCGAGATACAAAATTAAAGTTCTACAACGTTATGGCACGCCCTGCACTGTCCTATGTGTGTGAAATATGGTCAACAACCAAGAAACAAGACAGTAAAATACAGGCCTCGGAAATGGCGTTCTTAGGAAGAGTAAAAAGGTGTTATATAAACTTGACTTTAAAAGACATGAGGCCATAATAAAAGAGTTATATGTTTTCAACTTGAATAAAAAATTAAAAGATTACGAACAGCGGTGGAAAGGACACTTATAAAGAATGTCAGATTCCAGACTGGTGAATCAAATCTGGAAATACGAACCTGTAGGAGACAGGTGTGCGGGTAGAGCCGGGAAGAGATGGCTGGAGGCGGAACAGGCAGCGCCTTGCCTATGCCGTGCTGTAATGATAATGATGATGATTTTTCCAATGCAAAACTATACTTCTGCAAAACAGGCTCTTCTTTTTACTACATGTTTCTTTGGCTATAGAAAATCTCATTTTATTTACGCAGTGGTGTAATTAGTGTGTTGGAAACCCCACGTGCAGTTCAATGTAGAAACATCTTAATGGACACCTTCGTTAGTTTTCTCAGATTTCTATCTTTACGTTCTGTAAAGTGTGATTTCATGGATCCCTAGCTCGCGATAAAACAATATTGCAAAGAGACGGAGAGAGAGAGAGAGAGAGAGAGAGAGAGAGAGAGAGAGAGAGAGAGAGAGAGAGAGAGAGAGAGAAGACAGAGATAGTGGCAGTAAAGGTTGGAGTTATCACGTGACAGTTACAAAGAGTCGGGTGAAAAACTGTTGGCCAGTGTACAGTGCGCTGTGGTATTTTATTTTAATAGCGCACGATAAATCTTGGCTTATAACAAAGCTATAGTTGCAGTCTTTTGTTGCTGAATTAAATCCGCATCATAAAGTCAAAACAAAGGAAAAATTTAATTTAATGATTTAGTGTTGACGGTAGTTGCTAAGTTTATCATAGATTCATATTGTTAACAGACAAGAGACAGGAACAAAGTAAGATAATTTAAATTACGGAAAACTTAAGATGACGGGATTGTAATTTAATGATAGATATTGCTGAGGCCTTCTCGAAGCGATTATATGTACGTTACTTATAGTAACGGAATTAATATATCGGTATGGAGAACCATACATGACTTCCATATTCTAAGATTTATATTTAAAACCATTTTCGAAATGAAATATTACTATAGAAACTACTTCTTTCTACTTACTGCTTCAGCCTTAACCACAGTACTGTGATCACTAACGTATACCACCTCACGTTATCGCACTTGATTTTCACTGATGATGGAAGTCGATGGCATTGCCGAAAAGTCTGGTTTTGTAGAAAACATTGGACTACGGCCAAACATCCCGGGAAGGAATTTTAACAAAATCTACTTCTTTGTTGCCGATAACGTTGTACAATATATATATAAAAAATTGCATAAAATTAATGGCTTGTATAAGTTAATGTTTGATCTCCATTAAGTAGTGCTCAAGTTTCCAAAATTTTAATATTATGATGTCCGTAATTAAAACATCAGAGCAGGTTTAGTGTGTATGAGGGTACACCGTGGACAAAAATTTTCAACATTTCCTATTGAGCGTTGCTTAGAGTAAAGCTGCAAATCTACAGTGTACGTTTCACAGAACAAACACGCGGAAAAGAAGGAGCGCTCCGAAGTCACTCATGGACCCTCAGCATCATGCAGAGGGTTCATTCCCTAAAGACGAAAAGTCTGTCTATGAATCGTTCCTCTGTAAACACGTCCAGTTACACTGCCCAGCGATCCACAGGAAGCAAATCGCTATCCACGCTGGACACTTTTTCGGCTTGCACGCGTTATGTTGGTATGGGTTTCGGCACTTACCATTTAAAAAGCGTGCAAATGTAAGAAAATAAACATGAGTGAGACCAGAAATAACGCGAATTGTGTGTGTGTGTGTGTGTGTGTGTGTGTGTGTGTGTGTGTGTGTGTGTGTGTGTGTGTGTGTGTGTGTGTGTTCCCTGCCTTTTATTGCGGTAGTCATAATAATAAAATGGAAAGGTAAACATTACATAACTGAGATATGCTTGCCTGCCACGAACGATATATTATTTTATACATGTATATTAACTCATACATAATTTACATTAAAATGAAAAAATTATAATTTTATTGCCTGGCAACAAAATTATTTTATTTTTAACAATTACCATTGTTTCGAAAAGTTTAAATGAATTTTCAAGTACTTTACTGTTGTTAAAACGTAAAAGGTTGCAGGTAAACTACCCCTTCCCCTTAACCGATCTTCACTAAAATCGAAAGTCCTTGAGATTTCTACAATTCAGGGAAGTATGCAAAAAATTGTTTGATTCTGTTTGAATTTGCGGCTGTTATCGTTTGCCATATAAAATACCCTTGTTAAAACATAAAACGTTACAGGTAAACTACCCCTTTCCCTTAACCGATCTTCACCAAAAACAACAGGTCTTGAGTACTCTACAAATCAGGACTGTATGAAAAAAATTATTTGATTTTGTTTGAATTTGCGGCTGTTATCGTTTGCCATACAAAATACCCTTGTTAAAAAAACGTTGCAGGTAAACTACCCCTTTCCCTTAACCGATCTTCACCAAAAACAATATATCTTGAGAACTCAACAATTTAGGGCTGTATGCAAATAATCTTTTCATTCTGTTTGTATTTGCGACTGTTATTGTTTGCCATAGGAAATACCCTTGTTAAAACATAAAACGTTCTGGTAAACTACCCCTTTCCCTTAACCGATCTTCACCAAAATCAATATGTCTTGAGAACTCTACAATTCAGGACTGGATGCAAAAAGTTATTTGATTCTGTTTGAATTTGCGGCTGTTATCGTTTGCATAGAAAAAAATCTACAGACAGACACACAGACAGACAGACAGACAGACACGCAGACACACACACAGACACTTTTCGAAAAACGACTTTTTTCATGTTTTGAGTGTAGTACAATCAGAATCTGCAATAATCTCGAACATGATTTTTTTTGCCATCACCATACTTCCATTTCCTTAAGGAACATGGAAGTAAAATTACTTCAACTATCAAATTGTTTACACTTTTTGTTTACAGTGGTGGGAGAAATTCACATATCGAATCTCTTCCACCTTAATCGCTCTCTCCAATTCTCTCTCTTTCTCTCTCTCTCTTCCCCTCTCCAACAAACTGTATAATAACATAAAGTTCATCAGATACGGCGAATCAAACTACGTATTTCACTACAAATGAAGATTAGATGAAAGAAGAAACATAGAGCGAGAACAAAAAAGGGAGTAACAGAGAAATTTAAACTTAACATATTTATTAAATTCATCAAAATTTGTGCAGCTTATAAGCAGCGTTCTTCCGTAACATACATACAAATTTATTTAGTCGTAATCCAGTGTAGACAGTAATGTGGTTAGTATGTTCTGTCTCTGTAGTAAATTCATCCCTGGCTGTGTTTGCCCATTGCGAACGTACCCCGACTGAAAAATTTTACTAATGTGATTGCTACGATTAAAGCAACAAAGCATTTGTGTACACCGCGAGCGCACACCAGAATGCATGCTGGAGTCAATGCAAGCCGCGCGCGCTCGTACTGAAACGCAACATGCAGACTGCAACGCAGGACATGTGGGACATGTGTCGGCTCAAGCGGTGCAGTGTGGTCTGTAGGGGGGGGGGGCACATGCGTGTGCGCGGAGAATGCGTGCTGGAGTCAACGCAAGCCGCGCGATTACACTGGCCCCAACACGTAAACCGCCCGCCAGCATGTGTCCGCCAAACGGGTGTGTGTGAGTGTGATACCCGTATCCTAATCGTAACAGTCAGAGTAGCAAAAGTTCCACGTACCTTGAGTACTTCACAGTGGGTAAAGGATCCACAAGATGAATTTATCTGCATAGACATCAACAAGATACGTTTGTTATCGTTGCCGGTTTGAATTAAGCCAAACAATTTCATTTAATTTCTATGAGTTACGTAGAAACGATGAATTTATTGTTGTTAACAATAAATTACAACAATTAAATTTTTCATTTAATTTTTTCTAAATGACTTACTAATATACAAAATACAGTTAAATAATTTACAATGTTAATTAATATGTTATAGTACGGTGTGGATTATTTATAATTCCTTTAAAATTTGTACAAAATAATTTTCAAATACCGGTTTGTCTATAAAACAAATAAAAAAAAATTACAATTACAACTAACACATCGATAAGGTAGCTGCTATTCTGTATTTGTATAATCGAACAGTGAATTGGATAAACAAAAGAAAAGAAAATTCTGGGTACACGTTACTTTACAAACTCGTTTTGTAAAAGGCCTTTTTCTTGTCTAATACTTTTATGTGAAATCAGTCAAAACGAACATAATTTTCAATCATTTCTTTTTAAAATATTTGTTTGTATATTAATTTCACGAAAATCCCACAATGGTGGCCTTTGTTTTATTTCTATAATAAACTTGTTCTCATCAAATTTCCAATACAAAACACTGCCAATCAAAAATTAAAATCCCATTGGAAAGCTAAAAATCATCATCATCATCATCTTCAAGGATTAAACTAAGGATGGTTTGTTCCGGTCTCAAATATACAAAGATTAGAGCTGGTCACTCCAGCGTTTCCTCCGACGTCCCACACCTATCCGTCCCCTCGGCTTATTGGTTAGTCCATCCATTTGGTTAGTCCTTATTTGAGGCAATTTAGTAAGATGTCCCCTGGATATGTTACCGGCATATCGCAGGGTAAGACGTATGGTGGGGCTGCTACCTTCAGGCTTAACGTCCAGCCCGATTTTCTGTCTGGATTTTCTCCCATAAACTGGCTGTCTTACCAGACTAAAGAGACCGGTTTTCCCTGTTGATATATCCATAAGGATCTTTAGTGCGGTGGTTTCTCCTTACCTCCGACGTTTTACGTCGTTGACCAATGGAAAGTCATCCGTGTTTAGGGGCAATTTCTCACCCGAGGGCTGTCACTCGGTCTCCAGAGCCATCTGTAGGTGTTGCCCATCCCCCACGACTTGGAGGTGCGGCTGGATATTTCCCTTCATCAAGGAATGAGACCATAAGGTATTACTCATCCTATCCAGTACTTTGGGGGACAGCTAAAAATCTCTACCAAATAAAAAAAAACAACCGTTTCAGTATCACTTCCGGCTCAGTTGACAACTAGTATCATACTGGCCGCATTCAGTGTGCGCTGTCCATTAGAAGTAGGCCTACATACAAAGTTTGTTCGCAAGATCTCGCTTGATCGCGCCAGCGAAAATAACAAAACTGTGGCCGATGCGGGTAGCTGGGCGCACCAGTTTCGTGCGCGTTGTTGCATGTTTCATAGAAAATTGCCCGCATGCGGCCAGCCGGTGTCGTAGTCGTGGCTGTGGCCGCAATAGTGAGCCATCACCCTAACCCGGACGCTACGTCTCAGGGTCACCACCGTAGGCCATGGCTTGTCATCTACCTTCCGACAGGGGAACACCGCCCCACCAGGCCAGAATGAGACCGGAGCCGTGACCTCCCCTCACTACCGCCAGCGGCGTAACTCCGTGGAGTCCACGGACGTTACACTGCCGAAGAGGGGAGAATAAGTGGGTGAAAGCCGAAAACATGGAGTATGTCACCGTCTCAAACATATTGAAAACACAATGACACAAATGATTACTAAAATTACTGCATGATAAAACTTACCAACATGTGTTTGTTTGAAATAAACATTTACTGACTAATAACAAAATATACTGTGAAACAAGTGATTGAACGAGCCTTAGCGGTAAGTACGGGTAAGTTTTCTCAGACTTTTTTCATCTTGTTATTTGAATTATCAGTCTCCGTAATTCCAACTTTGTAGTGTTTACTTGCTAAACTACCACTTTTCATGTTCCGGATGAGGCCTTTCAGTGTTTCCACCATTTTTAAGTCCTAGTCACCAGCTATGGTAACTGCCAAAATTTGTCGGGACGCGGACTGTAAAAATAGAAAGTATTGTAAAAGTTCAATGTAGAAAGTTTTATAGACGCGCTAGGACTTTAAAACGGTGGAAACACTGAAATGCCTCGTCCGTAACATGACAGGTAGCAGTTTAGCAAGTAAACACGACAAAGTTGGGTTTCCTCAGACTGGGTTCGAAGTTGGGTATTATTCGGAAATTATATTATCTTGAATACGCAAAGTTCGACTTCAAAACGTTTGGTCTTTCAACTCGCTGTATTTGGACAACGCCTTTTACTCAGTGAACTTGAACAGATTGAAATTGCGTAATGTGTCGAAACTAGCAGGATTGTCGCCCATTTTGCAGATGGAAAAACCATGTCAGACCTTGTATAGTAGTTTTTGTAAATGAAGCAATAAAGCGGGTAAGAAGATGACTACACAAAAGATAGAAAGACACTGCCTCAGTAGCAAATAAATTTCTGTCACGAGATTAGTTTCAATATTTTTTTGTCTTAATGACATTCTGAACCTAAGAACAGGACAGTTATAACTGATGACATGTGGTAAGTACCCGGCTGTCTGCACCGGCCAACCACAGTTCTGGTTGTGATTGTAGCGGCCACGACCAGCAGCACTTGGTCGTGGCCGTGGTCTCAGTAGTACGCCATTACCTTTAGAACCCGGCAGCATCGGGGTACATCGTGTTGCGTGCACAACTTACTCAAACATGGTACCGCGAGATCGTGAACAGCCTGGCGGGGATCTTGTCTCCCGCTGTCATGAGTCAAGTCATGCTTTCGTGTTAGTTGCGTTTCACTGTAAGCTAGAGTAAACATTCCCGTTGTGTTTCTCCGGGAGTTTGGGATACGGCCTTCTGGCAGCGGTGTAGTGTTGTCAAGTCTCTGTAAGGTCTCCGACTCCGCTGGTGCGCACTTTCTTTGCTGCTCCTACACAAACTATCGGTCTTACTCTGCAGCGCAGAGATTTGAACATTTAAGAAACAGAACAAATAGAATTATTGCTTTTGAGTTTTGGATTAGCTGAGTTAGATGACTTGTGATCAAGTGGAGGACAGAATTTTATATTGGGATTAAGAACTCTTTTTGAACACGTTATTATATACAGATGGCCACCTCATTATGCATGAAACAGAAAATAATTTACAGAGAGCCATTCACAAACTGAAACACTATACTGCACAATATAATTTGAATATATCCATTGATTAAACGAAGTAATGGCTTTCAAAGGCAGACATCTCATAAGTTCAAAAATTACAATCAGTGATAAAGTGCTTGAGCAAATATTTCATTTTGAGTATCTAGGATGTGATATTACATATAAATTTGATGAGACCATCGAGAGAAAGATAAACAGATTTCAGGCGATTTGTGACACTGTTAAAAGAACTTTAGGGAGAAAAACAAGAAAGGAAAGTCAAATAAGGTTCTGTAAGGTTATGGCAGTCCCCACTCTTTAATACGGTTCCGAAACATGGGTACTATGTAAAAGAGTTACAAGTCATGTACAAGCTGCAGAGATGAATTTCTTGAGATCCGTAAAGGGATGTACACGAAACGATTGAATTAGAAACGATGTGATAAGACATGAACTGGGTATGTTCTCTGTAAATGCAAGAATCGATGTAAGCTGATACACCACATAAAAGAGATGGATTAAACATACAGGTAGAATAGAAGCGAAAAGGCTATACTTCAACAAGTTTTACAATATGCGCCTAAAGGAAAAAAGAGATGTGGGAAAACATGCAAAAGACGGCTTAAAAATATAAAACGGAACAGGCGATGTCTCGTAATCTTGGAATGAAGAAGAAGAAGAAATAAAGAAAAAGAAAATGAGTTTCGGATTAATCAAAAGCTATGTGAAATGCTGTGGATGACGAGAGTCGAATAGTCAGGTTATAGGCGGGATTGCCAAAGAAGAGTAACAACTGGTTTTCAATGTCCAAGGAAAAGAAAGTTGGAGTATTTTGGAAGTATACGATGGTGTTTTACAAATATCCAAATATGAATTTCTGCATTTCGTATTTTATGTTAAAACTGAGAATAGAAAATTGTTAAGACAAAAAAGAATTTTCTGAATCAAAACTCTGTGAGTATGGTTTCATTCCATGTCAATACGATTCGTTTATAGCGGCTTCATTCATTCCGCTCCTGTGCCAGCTGATTCGTTTCAAAAACTAGAATGATTTCTCATTAAAAATTAATCAAAAAGTAGAATGATTTGTAGCATCTCGCCCTTCTACTTGGAACATTTTTAAACTTGGAGTTTCAAGCACCCAGAAATTAACGTCGTCTTCAGAAGTTGGCAATCCGAATGGGTTTACCAGCTATGGTAGTTGCAAATATTTGTCGACAGGCGATAACGTAAAACTAGAAACTGTTGTCAAAGTCGAGTGTAGAAAGTTTTAGTGGCGCGTTAGAATATAATGACGAAATTATTTTAACAATTTTCAAAACTTGTTTCATTATGTCAGAAATTTTTTCAAATATCTTTTATATTATCATGTTAGTTTCAGACGATAGCTGCAAGATTTTATTAATTATTTAGTTCAAGGTTTTATAAATTAAATTTTAAAAGTTTTTAAATGTTGTTACACAAAATGGGGATCATGGCAAGAACAAGAAGGTTACGTCTATGATTAATAAAAATCAATAGTTTATAAATTAAAAATAGGCTACTGTTGTATTGTGAGAGTGTCTATTAGGTATATCAGAATAAGTTATAAAATATGATGATAAAAGTGGTACGACAGGAAACATAAAGGAACGATGTTAGAGATTATAGAGAAAAGTGAGTGAAGACGGGAGAAAACAGTGGTGGAATAAGATAAACGGTGGGCGCAGGGATAAGGGGCCATGACCCTAATGAGGGACCGATCTAAAATAAAATAGTTGGATGATGTGCTAGAAGAGCAGATGTTAGAAGAACGGATGTGAGAGGTTACATTAAGATGGCAGTGAACAGGAAACTTTGGAGAGGTCAGGGCTCACGTTGGGCTGTAGCGTTGAAGAAGAAGAAGAAGAAGAAGAAGAAGAAGAAGAAGAAGAAGAAGAAGAAGAAGAAGAAGAAGAAGAAGAAGAAGAAGAAGAAGAAGAAGAAGAAGAAGAAGAAGAAGGAGTCAGAGATAGATGAGGTAATCGAATTAGCTAACATTGACTTTTGACTGGACACAGGAAGTAAGTATAGTACTACTACTACTACTACTACTACTACTATTAATAATAATGAGAAGAAGAAGAAGAAGGAAGAAGAAGAAGAAGAAGACTTTTATAATTTGTTTACTTATAATAATAAATTGTTCATATTGACCAAATTTTTCTATAAGAATTTTTCTATTCACGTAGAGAAAGAATCAATGTTAGAGATTATAAAAAAAATGAGTGAAAACGGAAGAAAACAGTAGTGGAATAAGAGAAACCAATGGGACGCAGAGATGACGGGCCAGGACTCTAGGACAAGATGGTTGGATGATGTGCTTGAAGATCTCAGAAGATGCTGGAGAAGATTGATGTTGGAAGCCAGGGCTCATGTTGGACTATAATCATGAAGAAGAAGAAGAAGAAGATGGGAGGAGAGATGGATGAGAGAATCGAATTAGCTAACACCAACGATGGACAGGGCACAGGAAGTAAGAATATTAATACTACTACTAATAATAATAAGAATAACAAGACTTTTATAATTTGTTTACTTATAATTCTAACTTGTTTATTATTTATTATGGTATTTATTTTTAATTCATGTAGTTTCAGGATTTCAAAAATCTCAAGAGTTTTTAACCATGTGAGATATGTTTTAATGAAAAAAAATCTTATAATCTTACCTAAGGATAATTTTTGTTAATCAACAACGTGTCTTAAAATAGACTTGATTTTAAAGCTTCCAATTTTAAAGACAACTGTAGTTTGCTATTCTCACCTTCGCAACTGGTCCAGCATTTTTAAGTCGACAAAAACGTTACTTATACATTTCTAAGAAAATTATATGTATACGTCAAGGAAGTAACCTATTTGCAAGGGCTCGGCTGAGGTTTACAAATGCTACAGGTTTACGTAATGCGGAGTGATATACAGCTCAGCCGACTCTGCTCTGTGTAACGCCGACCATTTCTACACACACATTCCTTATACTGTATTTTCTTCTTCGTTCACATTTGTCACAGGCGTCATCTTTCCCGCGCACTCTACTGGTATTATACCTAGAGCTGTATATCTCGCTAAGTTTATCTGTGTTTTCTCATCTTATTCTTTCGGACAGATTTCAATATCATTTACGTCGCCTTTTAAAATTCTGTTACTTTACATATGGTTTTATAAACATTTTTAACTAGTAATGTTTGCAGTAAAATATGAGTTTTAGAATCTTTAGTTTTATACAATACATTTAATATTTTTATTATTAGTATGAGGGGAAAACTGAATGGAAATATCAGAAGAGATACTCTTTTGAAATTTTATAAAGTGATGGCAGTGCCGTGCGGCCTTCGTGGCAGTGAGACTTGCACACTGAATCCAAATACCCTAAACCGGATACAGGGTACTGAAATGAGATTTTTACGATCAGTACTAGGAGTGTCACGGAGGGACCGGCTAAAAAATTATGAAATAAGAAAAATCCTTGGAATGTACAACCTAAACAAAAGGATAAAGCAGTGCAGACATGATTGGACAGACCACGTTGGAAGGATGCATAAGAAGAGGATACCAAAACAAATTTTGGTTTATAATCCAAAAGGACGGCGGAATATTGGAAGATTGAAGAAAAGATGGTCGGACGAAGGAGTGAGCAACGGATCATAAGGTCTACCGTAAGATCATACGACCTAAAGAAGAAGAAGAAGAAGAAGAAGAAGAAGAAGAAGAAGAAGGAGAAGAAGAATATTGAGGGAGGAGGAGAGAGCGAGAGAGGCGACTAGAAGTAAAAATAGTGACATACTGCAGAAGAGAGTGAGAGAGGAGAGATGGCAAAGGATAAACATAGGAAAAGACATTAGGAAATGAAGAAAAAAATTAGCTAAATGTGTTAAAAGCTTTGGGTTGGTCAGCAGGCAAATGCGTTGTCCCCCCCCCCTTGCGTATAGCAGGAAAAATCGGTCCGTTCCAGAGGCCGAATCAAGGCGTTAAGGGAGAAGTGGGCAATAAGCAGACGTTGAAACATTTACTAGCCTGTACATCTGTTAGTCTACAGCATGTACTAGCAACTTCAGTAATTGTTCATTTGTTTTGATTTGTGTGGTATTCCACGTTTGCAACAGGCGTCAACATCTCTCTCATTCACTCTAACGCCATTATATATAAAGCTAAATGTCATGCTAAGTTTAACTGTTTTTTCTCTTTTTCTTTCTGGGACATATTTCAGCAATTACACCGTTAACATGAGTGTGCTTTTTTAATTTGACGATAAAACCTTTTTCTGTTTGAACGTTTTATAGTAAAATTGGTGTAAATTATTATGTATTCTAATTTTGTATCCTGTTACTTGTGTAATATCAGTTTCTTTTGTGTACTCGCTTTAATGAAATACATTTACTGTTTAAACACTTTTTGTTACAGTCTATTTATTGATGTATATTTAAAATTTATATTTAATTTACCTCAAGATGTTATTTTTCCCTTATTGGGAACATGTTTCTGGACCCTTAGTGTTCCCATCATCAGCCTTCCTAATTTCGAATCTTTTTGAGTACCTTTGTGCTGGTTGGCTGTTGTTATGGTTATGGCTTTCCATTTGTTTTTGGTTCTTTAAATTGTAATTATTGTGTGTGATTGTGGTGTAAATATTAGTATTTTCTGGATTTTCGATGTTGAGTACTTTGAAAATTGCATCATGTTTTGTATTTGTTCAGGTATTACTTTGTTTTGTGTTTGTATATTTGTAAATTTTCCCAAATGTTCATAATAATGCCTTTGTGTGGTATGTGTTTTACTAGTGTCATGTTGGTTATGTCTGGGAATTCTTGTACAGTGTTTATTGCATGTGTGGCCAAATTAGATTTATATATTTATAAATGTATATATTTATATACTTAGTGTTTAATAAGTAAGAAAGGTACAGAGAGAGAGAGAGAGAGAGGGAGAGAGAGAGAGAGAGAGAGAGAGAGAGAGACTAGCCCTGTTGTTTTGGATGCGTTTAACAGTATGAGAACGACCACAATGTTGTAGAATCTTATCAACTCTTCCTTTTTGTGTACCTTCCAAAATTGTTTTAAAATCCAAGAATTGTTTAAAGTTTATTTTCGAATTGACGTCCTCGTCGATTTAATGAGTAATAATACTTTCTGCCGGTTGACAATAGGAAACTCCCCTATTGTTTGCATTATTGTTTGTATATTGTTAAAATTCTTAATTTAGTTAGTTTTAATAAACGTGATATTCCAATTCACTCATGGGATGTTAACGTTATTACCGTTTTTATTGACACTCAGTTGAGCAATGAAAATTGGTAATAAAAATTTTATTTTTTACAAAAATATATTGTTATTAATAAACACTAAAACAGCACTTAAGACTCACAAAACAGTTTGTAGCTTTACGTATAAAAATTAAGAAATGTCAGTTAAGGTAATAAAAAGTTTACGTCAACGTTAAAAAATACGCTGGTTACTGCGAAAAGCTCACCACTTGATTTCGTCGCTTTAGTGTTGTTTCAAACGCGTGTGTTAAAGTTTTATAAACGTATTAAAGTAGGTATGGGAATCACCTCTCTGGCCTATTAAGAATAACTTTAGCGTTTTAGTGTGTAATACAGCAACTTAATTTGTAATAAACTTTAAATCACCATAAGAGGTACAAAAAAAATTTTTATTTTCCTTAATAAAGCGTCATATTACTATTTCGTATTGCCTCATTACCAATTTAGTTGATTTAATTTTTTAACCGTTATAGTTTACTTTTGAGGTTATTAAATTCACTTTATTGCTTTTTTCTTTGTATCGTCTATCTGAGGACCAGTTGCCAATTTTAATTCCGTATTCCTTGTTCTTTTCTTTTTCTCCAATATTCTTTCATCTTTTCACTATGTATAGTCTTCTACCCTGGACTCCTTCCATTTTTAACACTTTTGCCGGAAATTTCTCTTTCAATTGCTTCGTCTACGTTTATATTATGATTTTTATAAATTGCAAGTATAGCAAAGTCAACTGTGAATGACAAACAGTTAATTTCAATATGTTTGTTACTTCTTCCCAACATGATTCGTGATATTTTGCATTTCTTTAACTTTTCATCCCGAATTCTCACTACTTTCTCCAGGACACAGTTGAAAAGATTTGGGGATAAACCATCACCATGTCTTACACATGAATTATTTATTTAGGACGGTTGATATATTTCTCCCATGAATTTTACTTTTGGAACTTTGACCGTAAGGGTTTCACGGATTAGATTTGCCAATTTAGATTTAACACCAAATTCTTCGATTATGTTATCAATAGTTTTTCTATTAACAGAATTCAAGGCCTTTTTTGAAATCAACAAATGTTATTAAAATCTCCTTTGAATTCAGTAGCCTGTGACGGATTATTGACTTCAGATTGAATATTTGTTCTGGACATGATCTGCCCTTCCTAAAGCCACCCTGATATCACCCAAATGGCTATTCAATGTTTTTCTACTTTGTTCAATAGGATCTTTAAAATATTTTATGCGCAACTGGAAGTAAAGATATTTCTCTGTATTTGTTAACCTCTTGCTTATCACCATTCTTATGCAGCGGATGTAATAAGGCCACCTTCCATTCTTTTGGGATTTTTTCTGTTTTCTAAGTTTCTTTAAAAATTTGTTGTAGATCGTTTTTGATGTTTAAATTATTTTTAAAATATAAACTCGTACAAGAAATATTTGATCCCAATTTGATATCTTACTGTCCTATTTCAGTTGGTCTCTAGGTTTTGTTGTCTATATTATGTTATATTATGTCTATATTACAGAAATAAAAATATATTTATTAGAAAAGTATAAAACTAGCAGTTTTCAAAGAGCTATCACTTTCACCGTGTTGGCAAATACTCTTCTCTGTATAACTCCCATCGTTCCACATATCACTCATTAAAAATATTTTCTATTCAAGATGTCTTTTCTGTTCGTTTCCGTAAGGTCACCTCAGTTGTTAAGAGAGGGGGGAGTTGGGAGATATCAAACTTTGCCGTTAAACACCAGTGCTTCAATACGTTTGACGTTGAAGAGTTAAAAAATATAAAACGCCTATTGAGTTCAAGTTTGAGCTCTGATATATCACAATACCCCAATTGTTGTGGTGTATCTTTCTTACTTTTGTGTTTCTATACTTTGTTTAGTGTCCAGAGCCTTGTCCCCGTTCCTTTTGATATGATATGTTTCTATTTGTTGCAGTGTACAGTGCATCTCCTTATTTTCTACAACGATGTCTTCTGAAGTAGTTAATAATATTTATCGAAAACATTGTTAATAATTGTAGGAAAAGTAGAATCACAAACAGAAATAACATTATTGCACAGCACTATAGAGAAATTCCTGATTAGCGCTTTCAAGCTTCATCAGATTGGAAATATACAATATTATATTTTTATACAATCAGGATTTTTCCGACCTGATGATGAGCTGTGAAGCTTGAAAGTGCTAATCGGAATAATTTTTCTATAGTGGTGTGCAACAGTGTTAATTTTGTTTGTGATTATAACCACTAACACAACTTTCTTAATTAAATAATTGAACGAGATAATTTCTTTACACCTCTGTTTGCCCTACACCAAGACTCATCACCGGCAACATTTTTGTTAACAACTCTTGAGGTAAACGCCCTTACTTTCTGGCTGTTAACTGACTGGCAAGTTCGGTCTGACGATAAACATCGAGAAGGTAATAAGACAAAAAATTCTTTATATGCAACACATTTCGTAGAAGAGAATCACAAATTTGTTAATCCATTTGAGAACTATGAGATTTTAAAAGTAGTTAATAATACAGTTGAACGAAGACTTATAGACGAGTTAGAAATATTGAAAGAAAGAAGAGAGGATTTAATGAATAATAAAAATAAATTTTAAAATGAAGAAACATTTTATAACTATAATTAAAAGGTAAAAGGTAGTCGGCGGATATAGAACATTAGGGATAGAAAGTAAATAGCACACATGGAATATTTTTGATAATGGGTAGGCCTAAATAACTGAAAACGCCCATATGCGGTAATACAACTAAATGGAAAGAGTGTTTACCTACGTTGTTGTTCACGTTAGAATTCCTGAAACAAAGAGGGAATGGTTTTGACAATATAAAACATACCAAAACTATGCCGAAAATGGAGTAACAATATAGTTAAAATTAAACGAATGAGAGAGGTTTTGATGTAGAAAGGCATGTACTAGAAACAAATGTAAAAATACGACACGGATGACTGAACCCGCCAGTAAGTTAATAGGCAGGAGGTAAAGGCGTTTACCTCAAGGCTTGTTTAGCAAAATGTGTACGCGCTGTAGGGCAAGTAGGGGCATAAAGGCATTGTCTCGTTCTATTATTGTACGTGGCTTGTTCAATAGAAACACGTTTAGAGTCTGTAAAACATTTTTTATTCAACGATTTTAAAAGAAGTATCCATTAACATTAAGGCATGAGTCCCACTGTTGCACTAATCTGTAGATTCCCTGCTGCTAAAATTCTTGCGGCTGTTTACGGAAACATTCGCTAACAGCAAACTCTTCCTCAACGTCCGATTTAAACCACCGTCCTTTTAGTAATTTCTTTATGGGTCAAAAACATGATAATCGTACGGGGACAAGTCGGGACTGTAAGGTGGATGTTGTAACACTTCCCACTTTATACGACCAAGCAAATCTTGAATCGTCGAGCAAGGCTACATGGGGTCGAGCATTATCATGCAGAAGAATGACACCATTTGTGAGCTTCCCGGGAGTCTGCATATCGCTCAGCGTTGATGTTGACACGAGGTTCATTAGAATCTAAGATCAACAAACCCTGATAATCAAAAAAATACGGTCACCATTACTTTTCCTGCCGAAGTTTGGGAACGACATTTTTTCGCCTTCGGAGACTGTGCATGCACACTCTGACGTTTGGATTCTGGTACGTAGTGATAACACCAAGACTCATCACCGGCAACAATTTGGTGTAGAAAGGCATTACCTTGTTATTGATAGCGCATCAAATGCTGTAATGATAAGGCCGAAAGCAAATTTTTATGCTCATCAATAAGCAGTCGTGGAATCCACTGAGCAGCAACTTTGAGATAGCTAAGACTATGAACGATGAAATGAACAGTTCGTACGCTGATATTCAACATTTGAGAAAGTACTCTAACTCTGATGCGCCTATTTGCGTGTAAAGCAGTTTCCAGCTGTCTCACAATTTCATCCCATGCTGCAACACGTGTAGGTCCGATACGCGCCAAATGTTTTAGTGGATTCTCTTCCTTGTCGAAATTTATTGCACCGTTCAACCACTGCCGTATAAGAATAACTATAGTCACCATATACAGCTTTAATTCTCGTATAAATTTCTATTGGATGACGCCCCTCAGCGGCTAAAAACTGAATAACGGCACGCAGATTATCTTTGGACGGATTTTCTATCATAAATGCAATTTTTCAACCCAGTCACAACGCTTAGAAAAGAGCAAACTGCAAATATTATTGACAGACGCCAGAAGCGTCAGTAGTACTTAAACAGACAATATAAACAAATTAAATCCGTGGCCATGCGACGAAGTCACGGCTGCGCAGATCAAAAGTGTTTCTATTGAATAATCCTCGTATATTTCCGATCTCATGATGAACTGTGAAGCTTGAAAACGCTAATTGGAAATTCATTTCTATACTGGTTTCAACAGTGTTATTTTTGTTTGTGATTATAACCACTTTGTTAATTAAAAAGCAAAATCACTGTTTCCTGTAACTTCTTCCCCTATACTTTTAAGGTTTACGGCTCTCGTCTATTATGACTTCAAAGGCTATCCTTCCATTTCTTCCGTTATCTTCCAACATTTCTTTCCTCAGGAGGAGTAAGTTTCTATTGTGTTTTCGAAATCCTTTACATGTGTTTTTTCTTTTAATTACTTCGGCAAGTCGCTCATACCCTTGATGATTGTTACTCAATAACATCGACCATTTTACCCACAGATAATTTAATCGATGGCAGTCGATTGGTATGCAAGGTGCGGGTGATGACAGTACGTGTAATAACGTCTTGACCACGGGCTGTGCCATGGCCGGCTCTAGTAGAAGGCCGGAATATTAAACGTGGCAACACTGGAAGCTGCTGATATTTGAGGTCGACTAGACGATCTCGTAATTTATATATTTCAATAATCAAATGGCGTCATTTTTAATTGCCGGTTATCAGCAGTTTTGTAATTCTTAATTTTTTGTAAATTAAAAGTTTATTATGTAAAATGCTGTTATATTATTTAACAAATATAATAATTAACTAATTTATATGATACGAATTCAATAATTCGAACAAAATTAATTCATTACGCCTAACAAAGATTCACTAATTTCTTCAACTTAGACGTATAGTCTACTTGAGTGCGTACAAACCTATAATTTAAATTTAGCTATACATAGGCCTACTCATGATTTTAATAATGCTATGAAAGTAAATCAAAGTATAACATGTTCACTTTAGCTATTTTATTACACCATGCTTATAGGCCTCAGACGCAACGTTGCCACGTTTAATATTCCGTCTTTCTACCAGAGCCGGCCATGGCACAGCTGTATGTGTTACAGCATTCTTCCCGCTTTGTAATATAATTCACTTTTACCAATGTAAATTAAATTTTCCCTCACGTGCGAATTTCTGCCCTACACACAAACGTGCGCTGCAACAGTATGACCACAACATCGTCTGTTATGACTTCCAAGGATATAATTTCTTCCGTGATCTTCCAACATTTCTTGCCTCAAGAAAAGTAGGTTTCAATCGTGCTTTCGGAATCTTTTACATGTGTTTCTTTTTTCTTTAATTGCTTCGGCATATCGCTATGTCGTACCCATGCTCTCGATGATTGTTACACATTCACATCGACCATTTTATCTACAGATAACGTAACTGATTGTTGGTGAAAATATACGGCAATCGATTGATATGCAAAGAGCGGGTGATGACGGTACGGATAATAACGTTTTGACCACGGACTGTGCTGTGTGTGTTACAGCGTACTTCCAGCTTTGTAATGTAGTTCACTTTTACCAATGTAAATTCGATTTTCCCTCACGTGCGAATCTCTCTCCGACACACACACACACACACACACACACACACACACACACACACACACACACACACACACACACACACACACACACACACACACACACACACACACACACACACACACACGCACACACAGGAGTGTGACCACAGCTGCGATAATTACATTGCCGAGTATGTGAGGAGCCTAACACAGAAGAAGAGGGAGAGGGAGAGTGATATAAGGGACGACTAACTAGAAATAACAAGAGAGACAGGGAGAAGGCGATGGCAATTTTAGAAGGGATTATGCACACCTTTGTTTACTGTAGTACAATGTGTACGTAATAGTATTATCGTGTACAAGGCATTCACGGCCGTCGGCGGCGTCCACATACTTGACTAATTACATCAAAGTTATGACAAATTACCTGAAACCCGAGAACTAATTAAAATTAAGTAAGTGCTACTACCAACGTGTAAAACTCAAATTCTGTAGGAACGTGAAGTAACGGCTGCCGTTTACTTTCACCAACAATCAGTTATATTAATATTGTTCAAAGGTTTTCACGGCCGGTGTCAGTTGTATTTGAAATATCTACCGGGCTATTTGGCCGTGCTCCAAGGTTTACATTCAAACCAAACGTTTCGGCAGCACCGCTGGCTGCCATCTTCAGTGGGGATATTCGAGCCAACCTAACGCGGGGTGTCGTACGTCAGGCTCACAGTACTGTGGTGAAGGTTGGTGTGGCCTGTGGCCTGTGGCCAGTACTGTGGTAAAGACGTACGACACCCCGCGTTAGGTTGGCTCGAATATCCCCATTGAAGAAGGCAGCCAGTGGTGCTGCTGAAACGTTTGGTTTGAATTTAAACCCTGGACCACGCCCAAACAGCGCAGTAGGTATTTCAAATACAATCAGATAAATTATCTGTCGGTAAAATGGACGTGAATGTGTAACGAAGGTCAAGACAATCAGGTACGACAAAGCTACATGTCGAAGCAATTAAAGGAAAGGATTCTGAAAACACAATTGAAACTTACTCCTCCTAAGCCAAGAAATATTGGAAGATCACTGAAGAAATGGAAGAATCCTTATGAATAGAACAAGGAAAGTGCGCGGATCGTCTGTGACTATACAATTGCACAGAGTTGTTGTTGGAAGGTTTTAAACTGCGTATCCACTTCAGTTATCTTATATAGGAAATAAATGGAGTAATGTTTACACAGTATAAATCTTTAGTTACCCTCCAAAAGACTGTTTAATAAATATATAGTTTTTTTAGAAAACAATTTTTATGCTAATGTAAGTGCTACTACATTTTGATGAAGTTTATGAACGGTCAATGAAAGCTTTCAGATCCTAATTATAAGTATAACACTACCGACTCGGGACACAATGGTTTTTATTGGTAAAAACGTAAAACGTTTACCTTACAGCCTAAACCACTTTTCGCTTATTACAAGCATCGTCAGGGGCTGCCAGTAGGAGCGCTGTCCGTCTTGTTCTTGGTGACGGCCCCGTCGTTTGAAAGATCAATGTTGTGTGTGCGGTGTGATAGGTTCGAATAATACGTGTGATTTGAATTGTGTCTGTTCGCTTAGGATGTCGTTTTTACGTGTTTTTGTGTTTGTATATTTGTAGTTGTTCAAGAGTGTCTAGTTTTTGGCCTTTTGTGTGTGTATGTGTAGAATATCCATGTTGCTGGTTATGTTTGTGTATGTGTGGTTTCCTTCAATGAGGTGGTTTGTAAAGGTGGATTCGGTGGTGGAGTGTAGTGCCTTTGTGTGTTCAATGAATCTTTGTTTGAAGCAACGTCCTGTCTGGCCTATATAGAATTTGTTACAGTTTAGTTTGTAAACACCAGGTAAATAAAATTTGTTTTGTTTATTGTGTGTGTTTTTTGATAGCGAGTGTTCTGTTTTTTTTTGTAGTGTACCAATAAAAAACATTGTGTTCCGAGTCGGTAGTATTATATTTATAATTAGTTAATCAACGGACACGTCATGGACAACACAATCCAAGATCTTACAGATGAATTGTCAACAATTACGACATGTATTTTTGCTTTACATTAATAAATAGGGCAATTTACAATTAGTAGCCTACACTTCTTCTTTTCCACACCGTAATATATCGATACAATCGCATATTGAAAACATCGAAATGTATTGCGGGTACTCATACAGTTCCAATCATTTACTTGAATTCGGTTCGATAATTCCTAAAAAAATATAGAATTTTGTCAAAGTGAAGACTCGATTTTAAAAAAGAAAAATGACTAATATAGAATTGACAGAAAAGACTTTGATAAGACTATAGACATCATTCACCCTCGGCCGATAACTCGCAGCTATAGCTCAATTTCATTACAGGAATCAGATGGAGCTCCCTTTGGCCAGCTCTTCGTTCGACCTACAAACATTTTATCCAAAAGTACAGTCCTTCTTCACGAAGGTTGAGGATAGTCTTCGAGCACCTGACATGTGGGTACCATTTTAGCTGATACGTCATTTCTTTAGAATTCAAGCATCCACTTATTTAATTAATATTTAAATGATTTTAAATATATATTTTAGGATATGGAAGTCATGTAGTATCGTACCGATTTTTAAAATAACTACTGTCATCAGTTAGGTCTTTTTATTACAAACAGAACTGTCTTCATATTTTTTACGGAGAGTTGAAGAGTCCTATACTACACATGTTAAATTGCCAGATTTTAGGCACATTTTTCTCATAAACGTTTTAGACTAGTAGACTAGAAGGTTAAAAATTTGCAAATTCCTTTTTCTATACATTGTTTAGTTGGTGTAATTAAATTATATTACTGCTCCAAACATTTAAAAAATTGTATATTTTTAATTATTAAGGCTTTGTTAAGTAAAATGTCAGATACCTTTTTTTTATAAACTTTTACAAACTAAATAAAATTATTTTATTACAATAGCTTGAACTTACCTGGCCTAATATTCAGTAAACATTTCAATATAATATACGTATTTATTGCTTCCTGAGATAAATGCACCTTAGTGTTAAAAACAAGGTTTTTCGGAAAATCAATATAAAACAAAATAATGTTTTACATATATTGTACTGATATTTTTTCTTAGTTATATTTCTTTCTGTCTGTTATAGTAACTGCCCCTTTATTTGGGCGATCACTACGCGTTGTCTATATTATTTTAATATTTGAATAATTTTTTATGTTGTTTATGTTAAACATCTGATCATGAAAAACTCTATCTCAGGGTAGACAACTAATCTTTCTATGTATATTATTTAATATTGGGAATGATTAATTACTTTCTTTAATCAGTACCAAATAACGTTAGTTCATAAATTTTGAAGAAATAACAATGGAATAATATATACCGTGTAAATGCGAAAAGTTTGAATATTAGCTCTTCAAAACAATAATGGGTTCAATTCTCTCTGATGTTTATCATCTTAAATATAATTTTAGCCTTCTTTACTTGCTCCTTCTCTTTGATCTTTATCAAATTAAATGTAGAATTAGACTTTCTTCTTTGAGTATTAAAATTAGACTCCTTTAAATATAGATGTTTATCATATTGAATATAAATTTACACTCCTTTACAGGCTCCCTCTTTTTGATCTGTGGTCTATAAAATATATATTTAGACTACTTTTAAATATTGATGTATATTATATTGAATATACAATTATACTTCTTTGAATATTACAGTCTCTCTCTCTTTGATCTGTATGTGATTAAATATAAAATTATACTTTTTTACAGGATCTTTCTCTTTGATGTGTATTCTATTAAATATAAATTTAGACTAAACAAACTTTCTTACATTACAACACAATTCAATTATAACAATTTACATTTGCCATATTGATATTGTAACCAGACCCTGTATGCTGTCGTTACAAATAAAAAATAAGAAAGAAAAAATTTTATTAAAAAAAAAGTTAAAAAAAAAAATTTTTTAGGTTTGTTTATAATGTCTATGATTGAGAATAAATTCAGTTTTATTGTTTTGATGGAAATTCTAACTTTTAATAAGGTAATTATTAATTATATCGCACTTCTTGGAGATCTTAACAAAGTCCGGAGTTAATAAGATTAACTCCGGTCAGCAATCGATTTATGATTTTCTGTGCTGGTCCAATATCTCAATTTCTAAAAATATTTTCTTCTTCAGGAAGTCTCGTTGCAATAATAAAACCTTAAACTAGCATGTGAAATAAGTTATTGATCCAAACAATTGAAATAAATTGATTTCACAAATAATTGTATGTAGGGTGTTCTTACAATCTTTTTAGAATTTAGACGATTCATTCTAAATTCTTTTTTATCTTCTTGTCAAAATGTTTTTTCCTTAAATAAATGTATGTAAGGTGTTCTTACAATCTTTTTGGAATTTAGTTGCTTCTTCCAAATTCTTTTTATCTCCTTCCAAAATGTTTCTTTCAATTTATTGTATGTAAGATGGGCTTACATTTATTTTTAGAATTTAGGCGTTTCATTCTAAATTCTTTTTCTCCTTCCTGTCAAAATGTTTTTTCCTTAAATAATTGGTATGTAAGGTTATCTTACAATCTTTTTAGAATTTTGATGATTTATTCTAAATTCTTTTTATATATTCTTGTCAAAATGTTTATTGTAAATAATTGTATGTAAGGTGTTCTTACAATCTTTTTAAATTTAGGCGATTTATTCTAAATTCTTTTTATCTTCTTGCCAAATAGTTTATTTCAAGTTCTTGGTTAGTAATGGTCCTTACTTTATTTTTAAATTTTGGCGGGTATTCAAAATTCCTCTTATATTTCCATAAAGTTTTCTCTCAAATCTTTGGTATGTAAGGTGATCTAACAATATTTTTAGAATTTAGACGGTTCTATCTAAATTCTTTTTTATCTTCTTGTCAAAATGTTTTTTCCTTATATAAATGTATGTAAGGTGAGCTTACAATGTTTTTAGAATTTAAATGGTTTATTCAAAATTCTCTTTTATATTCTTTCCAAAATGTTTATTTCAAATAATTGGTTAGTAATGGTCCTTACTTTATTTTTAAATTTTGGCGGTTCTACTTTAAATTCTTTCCATCTTCCCATAAAGTTATTCAAATAATTGGTATGTAAGGTGAGCTTACATTATTTTTAAATTTTGTCGGCCGGTTGCACCCAACAAAATAATATTGTTTAATGGCAACGTTGGTAAAGTTCTCCCGGACTCTCGCTGTATTCTCTCCAACTCAGTCGTACTTATAATTGATACGTTTGAACCAGTATCGATCATCAACTTAGCGGGGATGCCTTCTACCTCCGCGTTGACATGTATGATTTCGTTATTAAAGTTATTGGTGGGATTATTGTCGTCCTCTTCCAATAACTCATGTCGGATGTTCCTGAGGTAGTTACACCCTATGACCGTGATACGATTATTATTATGTGTTCTATTAAACTCATTATTATGATACCCAGTATTTAGGAGCAGTAACGGGTTCTGGCGATTTATTACTGCCTGCGCCCGTTTAAAGGCTCGACATCATTGTTCCGTTGTGTCATACTGGTTGAAGCATCATTTGGGATGCTTAGAGTGGGCCCCTGTCGATCTGTCCTGTGATCTTCCGGTCGTTCGTTGTTGGTCCTCCGTTCAGCATCGTCCAAACTAGTACTCCTTCTCGCCGGATAGTACCTTGGTTGGTCTCGTTCTAGGCTCCTCCGCCTATCTTCATATTCACGGTAGCTGTTTCTTCTATTGTTGTAGTATCTTCGCTGGCGACCATCTACTGCTCGTATGAAATTCACCCGTGGTCGGGAAAACCTATTATTACTGGGATTACCATTATTTGGACTTACACGATTGTTATTATTATGGTAACGATCATTACCATAATTGGGGCTTCTCTGACTATTAGGGTTAGGAGGGTAGGGATTTCGGTTACCCTGATAACCGTTAGTGGGTCGACTCGGGTTCACCTGTTTTTGTTTATTCCACTCAAATCTTCCTTGGTGGACTTGTTGTTGTCATCCATTTTCTTATTCGATTTTTCGTTTGTAGATTTGATTTCTTCCTTCAAATCTTGTTTTGTAGAATCCATTTTCTTATTTAAATCTTGACTCATCTGTAAGAGCATTTCCATTATCTTCTCTTCCATTGTTCTAGATTTCTCCTTCTCTGGGACATTGACTTCCCCTGTTTGAGTTGGTACTTCGGGTTGTTCCTCTGGTGGTGCGGGTTGTTTTGGTTTCACCAGGGGTAGTAACACTTCCAGATCCTCCACGGGTGTTGCCTCTTTATCACCCATGTCAACTTCCTTTTCGGCCTCTGCCGCCCTCTTCTTCGAAGTAGCTCGTCTTTGCATTTTTCCTTCTTTTCTATTAAATAACCGCTGCCAGGCTTAAATTATTAAGCCCTCTAGTTGGACGCCAATTTGTAACCGTACGTACAAATAAAATAAGAGATTATAGGTTCGTTTAAATCCCTCAATGCTATTCAAGGTTTCGCTCCGCTGTGGGTAGTGTCGCTTGGTAACAAGTCGCTGATTAACTCTTTTAAGCCCCACTGTTGCGAGCGTCAATTTGTAACTGGACCCTGTATGCTGTCGTTACAAATAAAAAATAAGAAAGAAAAAATTTTATTTAAAAAACCTAATTTCTTTTTTAGGTTTGTTTATAATGTCTATGATTGAGAATAAATTCAGTTTTATTGTTTTTATGGAAATTCTAACTTTTAATAAGGTAATTATTAATTATATCGCACTTCTTGGAGATCTTAACAAAGTCCGGAGTTAATAAGATTAACTCCGGTCAGCAATCGATTTATGATTTTCTGTGCTGGTCCAATATCTCACTTTCTATAAATATTTTCTTCTTCAGGAAGTCTCGTTGCAATAATAAAACCTTCAGCTAGCATGTGAAATAAGTTATTGATCCAAACAATTGAAATAACTTGATTTATTAACAAAATTATAGAATGATCGATATTTAATCGATTTTGAGCAAGTGTCGACTCCGTCTCAGGAAATAATCGATTTGTTCATACAGGTTAAAAATTATTACAAGTATTATAAAAAGGTTCTTGGAGCGATTATATTATTAATAGTCAGAGAAGGGCAGTGGGAAAGTATAACATTAACAGTAAATTACCTTAAATAATTATTATCTAACAAAATTTGAATAATCTTTATATAATGTTTAAATATTTGAGTTGTCAAACCAATTCTGCAAACTCTGTAGCCAGGCGATGTTGTTGGCACTGGTTGGCATTTCCAAGATGGCCGCTCTAAAAGATGACGAGGTTAACTGCAATGTCGTCGCGAGAAAATCTCTCCGCAAAATCAACTTCATATATGTTTTAAATGTCCCCGAACTTGTGTAACCTGTCTAATATATTGTTTGGTGTATTCTGGAAGAATGTTCGGTGTTCACTGGTGGTAGTTATGTTATATGGTTTTGGTGTTCACTTCTATTTGTTCGCTACCCAAAAAACGGTTATACTGTTGTAGATTGAATTATCACAAATATGTCGTTTTACTGTTTTTATGCACTGGTATTATGTAGTGTTGGTGTTGTTTTCACTGTTGTGGTTAAAGTTTTCTGTGGTTTTAATTGGAAAAGTGTTTAATTTACGTAACTCTCGTTTCACTGAAGTTATTAGGTAACCTTAGTACTCCATTTACTCGATTTTAAGGAACGCAATCTTACTTAAACTGTTCAGCTTGATCATTAACAAAGAACTAACTAACTTCCTTCACGTTAGTCAAAATCTGGCCCAGTTAATATTTGAAAAGTATTGTTAAAATAATTTCGACTTCCCATATACATGTTTTCAAAATACATTATATATGGAATAATTTTAGTTTATTATTCACTTTCATGAATTATTAACCGTATCATTGGTTTATTTATCTTATTCTGGTTAAATTGATATGATATAGTCCATATCTGTTAAGATTATTGTCAAAATTACCAAATTTCTTTCTTTTTGGAAATCTAGGCTCAAAAACTGGTTTCCGCCTTCATATATTTTTTCTGCCATTTTAAGTGTTATTAATACCATTATAATAAATTTCAAATGGTCATAATTCCCTTCCTTTCCTTAATTATATATAAATTGAACATTTGAACTGGTTTTTAGTGATAATCTCTGAATTTAACATTCCTCTTTAAAAATAACTAATTTATACATTTCAAAATTTTTCAACAATTTAAGGTATATTTTCATATTACCATTTTAACTCATACATTCATGTTCAGTAGTTGTTAACTGATTTACCTTACCTAAATCTTGCCAGTTAACAGGATTCATAGGTGAATTAACTGGTTTATTTTGAGTTTGGCCTAGTTTATTATTTGGCCTAGAGTTTAGAATTTTACATGTCTGGTTTTTTCTAATAAATTTATTTCTACTCCTTCTCTGACGTTGAATATTTATCATGACATAAATATAAAATTGTTTATAAAATTATGGTGATGTGTAGCATCGAAATCATACTACTTTTATAAAAATAAGAATTAACTTTACTCAGCATTCTAAAAATTGGACATAGTGCTGACATTGTTTTTAAACATACATTTAATTCTTTTTTAATTAACACAGCATACCTACTGAAACATTTTAAATGGTATGTATGCTGTTATTTTACAAACATAATTTATTCTAAGCACATATAAATCTTATTGACTAAGAACTCCTTCACACATATTGAGTTCATGGCTGTGAACAAATAGCCATTTTAAACATTTTAATCCTATGAACACTTAAATTAATTACAGTCCTTTCTGGTATAACCATTATTATTTATTATCCCCTTATTGTATAAACATTTCCACCCATACTTTAGTTACTGTCATTTCTACAATGTCTTGTAATAACAAAGTGACATTAAAATAATAAAATATTGGAAATCTTCCATTTTATTATTTTATGATTTGTGAATTATTAAATATAAAAGTTGTTATATAGCACATTGTTAAGTCATAGTATCACTACAACTTTAAGTTTATTATATTTCCAAAAACACTTACACTAGTTCACTTTCACTTGTGGTTCTGATATACTGAGTCTTATTATCTCAGACCAGACCGTTAGTCATCATGGACTGTGAAGACTTGTTTATTTTTTTTATCACACAATAACTTTAGTTGGTGCACCTCTTATCATACTATACAACACTTTTGGTTTATTAATAATTACATTTTTATAGGGTTTCGGGATGTTATACTTTCTTTAATTGTCTCTATGGGTTTGGGGTTTATGGTAGTTAATAATAGGTTTTATTATGGTGTTTCTTCCATACTATTTCTTCTTTTCTTCATGTCTTCCTTCTTGTCTTTCTTCTTGTCTTCACTCTTGTCTTTCTTCTTGTCTTCACTCTTGTCTTTCTTCTTGTCTTCACTCTTGTCTTCCTTCTTGGGTAAACCAAGGTACTTCGTGTTATCTTGACTGATGTTTGGTTTGGAGTATCTAATTTATTTTCTGATACTGACTTTGCTCTTCTTTCTTGGTTTCAGGGTATTGTTTACTTCCTGATAATAAACTCTAGTCTTCCTTCTTCTTGTGTTTGGGGTATTTTGTTGTTTCACCACTCCTAAACTGATTCTTTCTTCTTGATTTTGTGGTATCTAGTTTGTTTACTGCTCCTAACTTCCTGGGTAAATTCTTGATTTTATAATATGAGTTACTCGTAATTATTTCTTTAACTTTTAATAGTGGTATTTCTTATAATGTAATGAGGATCTTTAATTTATTGTGGTTTTTTGCTTTGAATTCATTATTTTTCATTCGATATTATATTAGTATATGTAATGTAATTATTGTTTATTATCTTAAATGAATTAATAAGTAGTGGATTTTCTGTCACGCTACAATATCTAACTAAATTTGTCACATATTTTCATCATATTACTCTTAAAAACATATATAATTTTATTAATTATTATTAAATACATTTATCTGATTTTTACATTTTTTATTATAATTTGTATCTATTATATTATAATCTTATTAGCCGTTAGTTTTATTTTAATGTTTATTTTAATTTTATTATAATAATTGTCAACATATATTTTCTTCATGCTTATCTGTACCATAAAGTTCCAATGCCTGAGTTTACCTCTATGTTTGTCATGAATAATTAATCAGTTTTTGTTTATAATTCTATCATTTGTTCAAAATATTATTAAATTTATACCTTTGATTTTTCTGAAATTATTATTTTATTCTTATGTACTGTTGTTCATTTTTACAGCAGTACATAATATATATTCATTTCAATTTACATATATTAAAATGCACTTGGGCTCTAGTGGCTGTCTCCATCTTTGTCAGTTTCGTTTTCTTTCTCACATTAATTTCCCACCAGTTATATGTTTACATTTTGTTGATTTATAACGGTACTCTGTTGTAGCATTCTGTTACTGTACTTGCTTGTCGTTGTTAGTCTGTTGTTCTTACGTACAGTAGTTCATACCGGTATTGCGTGTGAAGAGACCGATTGTATATTTATAATAAGTAGAAGAACATCTCGTTCATCCTGTACGATTCAGTTTAAATTAACCATACCAAAATTGGCAGAAGAAAATGGTAATCGTGCCGCATCGCGAAATTTTGGTGTAGCGGAATCTAATGTTCGGGACTGGAAAAAAACAACCAGGAAATTAAGTGTTACTACTCGTGATCGGCGATCTTTACGTAATAAAAAAGCTAAGTTTCCAGACTCACTCGTCCTCCAGTTTCACTCGTATTAGAATGGATAGTAAATGCCAGGAAAGCAGTAAGATGTGAAACAGTTATAAAATGTTCTAAGTATTGTGGTATTTTAAAACAAACTGGACGGTACCGAAGATTGTGCGCTTTGGGATGTAAGTGCGTCAGAAGAATAAGAAGAGGAGAGTAATGCAATACTGCCTTCTTCAGAAACAGATGAAGAAAATTAATAACTGCAAGTGTTATGTGAGTTATGTGATTTTAGTTATGTGAAAACTAAAATAATATCAAACTAAACAAACACTATTACTTGCTAAGTTTTAAGTTGTGTTACATTTTATGAGTTTAATAACTCTGTTTGTTTGTACAAATAAATAATTTTTTCTATAATAAATAAGTAAATTTTTTCTGTTATTTTGTACAAAACTCTTTTTTGCACAGCATATTTAATATTCAAACAATGTATATATTTCTAGTTGTAATAAATTTTTTTAACTGTTTTTACTAAACATACGGATGAGCATACACGAATTAAATTCTTTCTGTAAAATAATCGGATAAAATTGGAGTGCCCATTATACACAAGGACGCATTATACACGCGAAAATACGGTATATACTCACGACTGTGAGAACATACGTTCTACAACACATTTGAGAAAACAGAAATGTCCGCGCTGCAATTATTTAATGTCTACCGTTCGTCCTTTCTCTGACAATTCTCTCTTTCGGCCTCTTTGCTCATTTCCTTGGCTCCTGTATTGCGCGCTACAGTCATTTATCTTGACGTCTGGAGCTGATTTGTTGGTTGGCTCTGTTCTACAAACAGTACACTCAACTCAGCACTCTGGTATAACTGGGCTGGTTACCTTCACCAATACCGTACAACTGTGACAAGCTACACTCACTTCCTTTATATGTTGTTGACTATACGTTATCGTGTACATCATTACTAGTGATAAAACAATACGTATTGTAACGTTAATTGTATCTATTGTACCCCACGTTCTTGGGAGCCAAATTTTTTATAACGTTAAATACTTGTGATCCCGACGTTCTTAGGAGCCACATTTTTATAACATTAATATCTCCTTGATGAGCCCCCTGTTGAGTAGCACAAATATTTATAACTTTACAAATTTTCAATGGGTGTAATCGTAATAACAACAACGTAAAATTGTTTAAAATAATGAAAACATTTATTAATTAAAGTTTCAAAATAAATTTCGAATTAAAATTTCATTATTATCGCATTTCGTAATATCACACATACTCCATACAAACATAAAATACTCTTATAATTATAAATACATTGGATTATTAATAATATGGCTCTCGACTTGCTCAGTATTATTATGAGTAATTTATTATACTCTGAAATCTTTCTTTTTTTTAATAAATCTTATTGTTATTGCATATGCATTACTTTAGTAACTTTCTATTCTTTCTAAATATTTTCAATAAATTATTAATTTAAAACTTATGCTTTCATAATTACTATACAATTTAAATTTAAATATTTTCAATAAATTATTAATTCAAAAATTATGCTATAATTACTATACAAGATATTTATATTTACAAGTTACAAATTACACTTTTAGAAATTATTGTCTTTCTTTTGACAATGTTTATCTGTCTCTGATTAAGTCTTTTGTTATGAGGAATAAATCGCTTTCTTTCACCTTAATTGTAGTGGTTCCTCAGCGTACCCTCACCTGGTCCTGAGTCCTTTGTTGGTAAATCCTGCTTAGTCGTGAAGTCCTGGATCCTTTCCTCGTCCTCCGGGTCCTCTCGGAAGTCCGATGACTCGTCCTCTACGTCTGGAATTTATGCCATGTAGTTTTCTGCTCCCTTGTCCTTCGTAATCGTCTCTGGCTGCAACGGTGGTGTCACGAAAGTGATGATGTTGTCAAGCATAGCCTCCGGCTGCCTCTGTGGTTGAATGAGAAAAAGTTGAAGTCGCCGGGCAGAGCCTCCGGCTGCCACTGTAGTTGAACGAGAAAGAGTTGAAGTCGCCGGGCATAGGCTCCGTGGTTGAATGAGAAAGAGAACAAGTCTGATGTGCCTCGCGTATTTATAGTCTAGGGCGCAAAATTCATGTCTCGACAATTCTCTGCAGGACTAGGTTTGTCGTGGCGTCCTTTTACAAACACGATTATTCATACATTTTTTCATTTGTCTTCGCAACATGCGAAGTCTTTTGCAAATTACCCGATATTCCTCTGGTCGGTAATTTTTATGTGTACAACTGTGTTTAAACCGTCTCTCGTTATCTCAATTATTATGGGTTTTATTTATGTTTATTTGCACTGTATTCACACTTTTATTATTTTCGTACCATCTTTCATACACACGTGCGTCTTTATATTGTACACACTATAGCGTATTTGGTTTTGTGATATTTCATCTACACTTATCACCATTTAAATAATTAATAGCGTTTATTTAGGGGTTATGTTTGACAGGAATCAACTGGCCTCACACACACACGTAAGATACACATGTACACACAGACACAGGTGAGTGGCGTGACCCACCTGTCCAAGCATGCAAATTTGTTGTTCACTTTACAGTTCAGACTGAAAGCTGAATTATTATTACTAACAATATGGATTATTTATTTAAATTATATTAATTATCTTAACTAATTGTGCAATGCACAGTACCCTATACATTTGTACTGTTGCAGTATATAGATATGCCTGATTATTCCAGTGAAACCATAAATTAAACCTGGTTTAAACTCTGTCGTGCTTCCTTGCTGAACTGCTACCTGTCATGCCCCGAGCGTAGCAGGACGTACGGGTGGTCATATCCTGCAACTCGTATGTTCGTGTGTCACTACCACATTGGCTCAGCTACCTACTACGGAGCTTCGTCACGTGTACATGGCTAAGGAAGGCTGAACTGCTACCTGTCATGCCCCGAGTGTAGCAGGACGTACGGGTGGTCATATCCTGCAACTCGTATGTTCGTGTGTCACTACCACATTGGCTCAGCTACCTACTACGGAGCTTCGTCACGTGTACATGGCTAAGGAAGGCTGAACTGCTACCTGTCATGCCCCGAGCGTAGCAGGACGTACGGGTGGTCATATCCTGCAACTCGTATGTTCGTGTGTCACTAACACATTGGCTCAGCTACCTACTACGGAGCTTCGTCACGTGTACATGACTAAGGAAGTCTGAACTGCTACCTGTCATGCCCCGAGCGTAACAGAAAGTACGGGTGGTCATATCCTGCAACTCGTATGTTCGTGTGTCACTATCACATTGGCTCAGCTACCTACTACGGATCTTCGTCACGTGTACATGGCTAAGGAAGCCACGAATGGTCATCACATGGGAATAGCTAATAGGAAGACAGAAGAGGTATGGCTTAACTGAGCTGACCCAATAGGGTAATGACAAGTAGAGTTGTTCAGGAATTGACCAGCCGTGAAGGCGGATTCACGGGTATATATACGGATTCCAGTAGTATATTTGTTTGTCGTTGTTTAGGACTTAATAATAGTACAGACACTGAAAGGCCTCGTCAGTAGCATAAAAGATAGCAGTTCAGCAAGTAAGCACTACAAACTTGGAATTACAGAGATAAAGAGCAAGAAAACAGAAATGTCCGCGCTGCAATTATTTAATGTCTACCGTTTGTCCTTTCTCTGATAGTTCTCTCTTTCGGCCTCTTTGCTCATTTCCTTGGTTCCTGTATTGCACACTACAGTCATTTATCTTCACGCCTGGAGTTGATTTGTTGGTTGGCTCCGTTCTACAAACAGTACACTCAACTCAGTACTCTGGTATAACTGGGCTGGTTACTTCACCAATACCGTACAACTGTGACAAGCTACACTCAATCCTTTAGATGTTGTTGACTACACGTTATCGTGTACATCATTACTGTTGATAAAACTATACGTATGTAGATATGGCTGATTATTCCAGTGAAGCCATAAATTAATAGCCGGTTTCAACTCGGTCGTGCTTCCTTGCTGAACTGCTACTTGTCATGCCCCGAGCGTAGCAGGACATACGCGTGGTCATATCCTGCAACTCGTATGTTCGTGTGTCACTACCACATTGGCTCAACTGAAGGCACGAATGATCATCACATGGGAATAGCTAACAGGAAGACAGAAGAGGCATGGCTTAACTGAGCTGACCCTGTAATGACAAGTAGAGTTGTTCAGGAATTGACCAGCCGTGCAGTCGGATTCACGGGTATATATACGGATTGCAGTAGTATATTTGTTTGTCGTTGTTTAGGACTTAATAATAGTAGAGACACTGATAGGCCAATCCCTTAGCATAAATGATAGCAGTTCAGCAAAAGAACCACGACAAAGTTGGAATTACAGGGACTGCTAATCCAAATAGAAGATAAAATAACAGGTTTGCGCAACAGAATACAATGTTTTAACACTTAGTACAATTTTTAACATATTTTTGAAACTTTGAATTTAATTAATTAATTAATTTAATTACTATAAAGGTTTAGTAACTAGTGCGGTAGCAATTAATGTGACAAAAATAGTCCTGAGTCAAAGTACTGGGGAAAAAGTTTGATAAAAAGAGGAATAAATTTTGGAAGTTAAAAAACTCGTATAAAGTAAAAAGGAATGGATTAAATTTGAAAATGCTACTGATTGTGGTTATGGTTATTTTGCAGACATGGGCTGGTTTTATACATATATTTAATTACTGAAAGTATAGCGGACTAGTAAATTGAAATTGACACGCTAATTGCATATAAAATGCAGTAGAGAGTAAAAGCATAATTTATGATAGCATGTAAAGGATAAGTAAGAATAAGTATAATAGCATCTGTGTGAATAAATAGAAATGACAGGTTTAAATATTATATATTAGGTAATAACTAATATTGTTACAAATGTTAGTTTCAAGTATTTCTAGGCTTCTGGAACAATTTTAAGTGCTGTGGAATGATGCAAAACGATGCTTATCCGCGTGTATAGTACGCGTTTGCGAGGTTACAAAAATTATTTTATAAGATATTTATAAAAAACAAGTTAATATAAATAATTTGTATATTATAAGAAATTTTTAGATTGACTTATATCAGAATGGGTATAATAAAACGACCTAACAAAAGACAATAGTTACTGTAAACATCAGTAATTACATGTATGCATATTTTAAATAAAAATGTTTTATTACTATAATTTTAGTCGCAAAAATTATCAGGTTTCTGAACAATAATTGTTTTATTTGGAAGCCTTTTTGGACAAGAAAAATCTTGGTTATCAAAACCAAGTGGGCTTGGGTATCAAAAACAGCCATCTTGGTCATCTGTAGAAAAACCATGAGTAGGGGTTACCGAAGAACCAATCAGATTACTACAATTCAGTCGAAGGCAATATCGTTAAGCGAATCGATCAGTCTCTCTTGGGAATCGATAAAGTGTAAGCGCCGCGTGGTAGTTCAGGATTATCGGTCTGATAATCGCGACTATACGAGTTAAGTTTCTTATAGTTAGTGCAAGTAATATTATAAGTGCTATTCCGCCTAAGTTCATGATATCAGATTAGAGTATATAAACACTCTAAGCCGACTGGAAAAAGTGTACTCATAATACACTAATTTAGCAGTAACAAGGTCTGTTCGTGATGAAATAATATAATCGTGCTCGAGAGCAATATCTACACATCCGCAAGTGATCCTCAGGTCGGACAGAGTATATCAACACACGTACTCATTTAGATACAGGATCATCCAGGATCAACCCTTCGTCTGAAGGATCAACAGTCGACATTAAGGAAAACGAACCTATATTATTTATGTTCAATCAAACAAAGAAATTTATTTAAATGAAAGAGTCTATGATATGAATACAGACTTTATAGTAAATAAAACAAAAGAAAAACTTTTAAACACTAATTTATTTCGTTGTAAGAAAAATTTTAGTTGTGTTACAAAGGTCAGCAGTTTTTATTGTACTACGGCATGATGTTTATTATGATGATGATGATGATGATGATGATGGTAGTGGTGGTGGTGATAGTGGTGGTGATGGTGGTGTATTTTGTTTTGTTGTAGGATGGCGATGTAATTTCTGTGGTATACTTTTGTTATAACGTAACTTTAGTCTGTACAGTGTTTGTCATTGTATCGTTTTGGCATATGAGGACTGTTTTAGTGTTCGTATGACGTTGCCAGCCAATTTCCAGTCTCCTTCATGTGCACTTTCACGGTTCGCTCATTGGAGCGACAATAAGTATCCTTATTATCTCATATATGCCACTCCCTATTTCTATATGACTGTCGGAAATCCACAATTAAGTGGTATACAGCACCTATAAAACTCCAGCATTTGTTCAGTTCTTTAGTTGTCCATATAATAACATGCACTTTTTTAAAAACAATAAAACAATGTACCGGAATTTATACACACTCACACACACACACACACAGACTAATTATAAGACTGTCTCCAAAGAATTTTAAACTAAATTGTTCTACATAAAACTTGAAATCAATCGATAGCCGTCCCTAGGACTGTTTTCGTCAAATTTACGGAATTAGTTTCTACTCCTATGGGGTTGCTTTTCAACCAAAAAATTATATCGAAGAAATAACGTAGTCAAGAAATTTGACAACGAAAAATAGACCTACGTTTATTAGTCTCCGTGCTCCGAAAACATGGCTTTACTGTTAGTCACGTATGGTGACGTATAGAAACAAATCTCGTTGTGTTGTGGACGCTTTATAAGGGCACAGCCGTGTGAATACAAGGAATTGCGTTGCCTGGGAGATATAAGCCGACCTAATAGGCCCTTATGTAATTGTGGTGTGTGATTAATGCCTGCTGAAAGTAACGTTACGTGGCTAATTAGTCTGTGCCTTCTTGTATTACACACACACACACACACACACACACACACACACACACACACACACACACACACACAATATATATATATAACTTATCTATGAGCCTACATTGGTCTATCCTAGGGGCGAGTCATACCTCTCGTAAAGACTCGCCATTACAGTAAAGTGGACATAGCAGTTAGCTGCACCGAACAGCTAGTATTACTGCAACGATGGGATCTCAGCCCTGCGACTTTGCAAACGCCGATTGACGTAGAAAATATTCTGTCCATTATAGATAATGGCCGCTTATATAAACGTTTCGACATGGAGCAGCTTACTTCAATGTAATCACACTCTACACATAAAACTAGAGTTACACAGTGCAAAACTACACACCAAAGATATTTTCATGAAGTGCAGTTAGAGAGATTCGATACTGTAGCAGTAAACGGACCGCACGTTGGCCACCAGCTTATCGGCTATGTCATTCTATTGACTATCGATTCTATTGACTTCTGTATTGAGTTAATAAAATATCGATTACGCAGTAGTAAACCACTCCTTTCGTAATACATAATTTTTTGTTCAAATTCAGAAAAGTTTCCTGAAATGCAACCACTGCAAAATTAGTATTTATTTTTTATGTGTTATCATTCTGAAGAAACTGTTATGTCCATAAAGAATATATTCTTGGACCTAATGAATAATGGCCTTATTTTTAAACTGCAGATGTAATTTTAAACAGATGGACAAAATAAAGGTATGGTTACCACATATTTAATAATGAAGTATGAAATGATTGGAATAAAAGTTACAAGATGTCATATGTCAAAGATGCGCACTTTTTAAGGTTATGTGAAAAGACAAAATATTGTACGTAAAGTTGTAGTAGGTATACCAGTGGCGAAGTTACATGGAGGCAATTGAGGCAATGCCTACCCTAAAAAATTCTGTGTAATAAAAATTATAAATACGTATGAAGTATGTAACGTCAAGATTATACACTGTTACTGTAATTGTCGAATTTACTAATTACATGCTTTACTCAGCGACCGCTAGACGGTGACAAGTGACAGCAGACATAGTTAGTTTAAAAGCGAATGAGGCAACGTGAACCTGCCTCAGCGTTTTTTTGTATACATCGTATGTAACCAATGTGTTGGCCGAGACTGGGCAGTGCGGGGAGCGGGAGATTGACCAGCGCTCCACACACTGTAGCGTTGAGGCATGTCTCACTGCTGTTGTGCGAGTTTTAAAGCGCACTGTGTTGTTTATAATCGTGTTTATTTTGTGCGGTTATTAAAAGTGTGCCTGTGATTCCGGTGAACTAATAGACGATCAACACTGTCATTTAAATTATTTGTAACATTAAACATACATATATATATATATATATATATATATATATATATAATCTAATCAAGTTATAAATTTGGAAGTTCAATTAGTTATATTATTGTGTATGAATATAACATATTCGTGTGTAGCCCGAAATGAGTGAACGCAGTCCTTTTAATACTTTGTCAGGTCTTTTAAACTTATTAAAAAGTAAGCCGTTTTCTTCTTGGAATTACGAAGAAAAATGTGATGTTCAAAACGAGAGATTTAGCCCTAATTTAGAAATTAAACATTATGATGGTAATGATGGTAAAGTGTCTAGAAAATTTCAGTACGAGCGATATTCGTGGTTGACAGGCTGTTCCGAAACCAACGGACTTTTTTGTTATAGATGTATCTTGTTTTCTGGTGAAAAAGAATGGATTTTATATGGAGTGACGGTAACAAAAAAACTTTCTTAGAAAGGCAGACAAACACCAGAATTCAAATAAACATATTCAGAAATGAAGAGGGGTACCGTTTGCTGGGACACGTGAGGATTGAACATACTCTCTCTGAAGGGGCTAGAATTCAAGCTGTTAAACATAATGAAGTCGTGAAACAAAATAGGCTTGTTGTTGAAAGACTTGTTGATATTGTGTGTTTTCTCGGGAAACAGGAGCTTGGATTTCGAGGTAATTTCGCAGCATTTCACACGTTTTTTTGTACATCCTTAAAGAGATCACAGCTTTTAGAACCTAGAGGATTTAAACTTCCACAAGCATCCACTACCCGTTGGAACTTTCATTCCAGAGCAGTTCATACCATCGTTTCCCACTATGGTGACTTGAGACAAATTTTTGAGGACATTACAGAGAATGATGAAGGATGGGATAGTGATTCGTACAATTCTGCTGTTGAATTGCTTAACATACTCAAAAAGACCCATTTCATTTACTTACTTTGTTTTTATAGGGAAATATTCGTTTATACTGACCATCTCTTTTCTCTACTGCAACACAAAACTATCTCCGATATAATTCTGTGCAACACTGAAATTAAGAAAACTACTGCTATTCTCAAGGACATGAGATCAGAAAACACTGTGTCGTCTTGTATTGAAAAATGTCACCAAATAAGCAGCGAGGTAAATATAGATGACAGTAACAGGAAACTGCTGAAAACGTTAACTTATGAAGTTCTTGACACTTTGATTATGCAGCTGGAGGTACGGTTCAGTGATTTCTAAAGTATCCAGTTTGTTGAGTTATTGGATGCAAATCACTTCATTTCTTACAAAGAGAGATTTCCTTCTACTAAACTGAACAGCCTTATAAATAAATACCCTTTTTTCAATAGTGAAAGACTGGAAAATGAATTAAAAAACATTTACTCAGATACTGGAAAACATTTGTTCCCTCAAATACTTTTACATTTTATGATTCTTAATGACTTAGAACCAGTGTACGTGGAAGTTTCAAAATTAATTCGTTTGATTTTAACGTTTCCTGTTACCACGGCTTCTTCAGAAAGGAATATGAGTACTTTGAATAGAATAAAAACTTCTTGCGCAATACGATGACTAATGAAAGACTTAACTCTCTTAGCACTATTGCTATTGAAAAAAAATTTGTGAAGGAAATGATGAGTGACCAGTTGTTCAAAGACCGTGTAGTTGACAATTTTGCAAGCAAGAAAACCCGCCGTGTTGAATTACTCTACAAACAAATTTAAGGTAAGACTTTTGCCTACCCATTCATTAACTACTACCTTCGCCAGTGAGGTATACATATAGTCTTCACTTACGAATTTGATAACAGTAACAGTAGTCGTAATAAAGGAGTAACTGGTAAAATGTGGTTAGAATCTAAGACTGCAATTAGATTACTTAATTTAATTTACATTAATTTTAACTAAATCGCAGGTCAGTCGTATTCAATTGACCGAAACGAGATTTCTTAGGAACGTGTTAGGATGTACTTACTATTCGAAGTCGCAAAAGAAATGTCAATGTACGGCAGAAACTGAATGTTATGAGTATACTGTATATGATTGTGAAGTAATGGACAAAATGGTAAGCACATCTTAACAGAACATCCCCAAACATTTATTCAATTATGAGAGCCGAGGGGACGGATAGATGTCGGACGTCCAAAGAAGCGTTAGAGTGACCAGTTTGGTTTAATCCTTCCTGAAGATGATGACGAGTTTACGTTCGTTGAGTACGAAAGTACGAAAAAAGTAAATTCAAGTTTTACAAATTGAATTCACAATAAGAAAGTCTAGTATAATTGAAGGATTATTTTTCTGTACACGGTATTACTCCCTACTGAGTATCACAATTGTCCTCGTCGTCGGCGTCCTCTACGCCTTAGGCTAGTGGCCTGTTCCAGTATAAATGGAATTCGTCCAACCATCGCTTACGGGGTCTTCCTACACTTCTCCTCCACCTTGGATAATAGTCAAGGGCTCTTCTTGCAAATCTAGCTGGATCCATTCTTTCTACGTGTAACCGCCACTTCTTTTGGTACCGGAAGATTTTCTCATTTAAACTTTCAGCAAGGCGTTGTTCCATTTTAATATGATCATTTTTGATAGGATCTCTCCTAGTACAATCTTTTATTCATCTTGGACAATTACCCTTTATCCTGGTACAAGGATTTCAGCTCCTTGTATTCTAGATATAGCTTTGGCCTTTCTAATCCAAGTCTCACTACCATACAGTAGTTAAGGTATGGCAGTCACATTGTAATATTTCAATTGCATCTTCTTCCTTGTTTTCTTCTTCAAATGCTTAATGATACAGCCACAATGCGACTGGAAGAGACTAATTTTGCTTTCAACCTCCTTATCACTTTGGTATGTGATGGTACACACTAGATACTTAAAATCTGGCACCTATTCTATTGGCGAGTCCTGTATGACAATCATTGTTCTAATGTGATTTGCTCCAGAAAAAGCCATAACTATTAGTTTTGGATAAGGAAATGGTTTCATTGTAATCTGCCGAAATGTCAAGACGACAAAACAACGACCCTATCACAATTGCTTGGGAACTATTCTCATCACTAGAAAAACATTAAAGAAATCAGAAAAAAAAAGATTCCTTAATCGTGTGTCGACAGATATGAATCTATAAACGAGTTGTTGGATTTCAGTGGATGGTACAGGGAGACGACTTGATGACCTCAAATTATGACGCACCCGATTGAAGGGTACAAGAATTAGTGTGTGACTAACACCCATCCGTTACGTCACACTAAGAGGAGACAAGGTACTGGTCTGTAAAGTTATGTTAGGTACAAACTATGCTGCCGGTAGATGATACGGTGCGGTGTGTTGTGCATATTTTACAACGTTAGCTGTAGCCCTAATCAACAGGATACAAGTTACAAATTAGTTCTCCACTTCCCTATGCTAATCATAAACTTCGCGTGTAATGTAGTGTAGCTTGCCAATATTACTGGATACCTAAAGAGAGTAGATGGAAGTTATTTGAGTTAAAATTAAAGTCTCCTTGAAATTAGTATCCAGCGGTTCAGTAAGTATATAAACTTTGCCAAACTTAAGAAGGCGTTTTACCACTGCCTTAGTTTGTACATTGTTTGGTATACTCGCTTTCCTATATCTCCTTTACCCCTGTGAGTGTTCGTTTCATGACATCATTTGTTTTGAATATGTATTTGTTTTTCCCAGAACTCTATAACTGACGCAACTTTTGTTATGGTTTCCGTCACGTAGAGTAGTCTACTATTTGGTTGTATTTATTTTAAATTTATAAAATATTATGTTTGGTATATTATAGACTTGACTGTACTTTATTCCCGCTTATATCACTATAACAAATAGTGATGGAGTGATACCAAAAAATATCGGTGTGGAGAACTATACATGACTTCCATGTTCTAAGATTTATATTTAAAATCACTTACGCGAATTCGGTTCGATAATTTCTAACAATTTAGGTGTGTTCCTTATAAATCGAGTTTTATGTTTGACAAATTGAATTGAAATATTTCAATAGAAACTACTTCTTTGTTACCGATAACGTAGTACACATATAAAAATCGGTATGGGGAACCATACATGACTTCCATGTACTAAGATTTATATTTAAAATAATTTACTTGAATTCGGTTCGATAATTTCTAAATATAAATATCTTATAATACAGATAATATAATTTTTAATCAAACAAGACATGACAGGTGGAGAAATTTACGTTTGTGTCTATAATATATATTTGACAAGAAGCAGAGCTAGATATGGTGACAAAATATCAAATAAGTGGATGCTCGAGTTCTGACACAGACACAGACACACACACACACACACACTTTCCGAAAAATGACTTTTCTTTAATAGATATTTCATCTACCTTTCTACAGTGGATTTTTATGACCTTTTTTTCAGGATACTTTATTTATAAAAATGAAGTACTTTGCTCTTGTTAAAACGTAAAACGTTGCTGTTAAACTACTCCTTCTCCTTAACCGATCTTCACAAAAATCAATAGACCTTGAGTCCTCTAAAACATGGGCATATATGAAAAAAATTATTTGATTCTGCTTGAATTTGCGGCAGTTATTGTTCGCACTAAAAAAAATTCTACACTCTGACACACAGACACTTTACGGAAAATGACTTTTCTTCGTGTTTTGAGGGTCAGCCCTCAATCAGAATCAGCCCTTATCTTAAACACATCTTTTATGGAGATCACCATAGTTCTATTTCCTTACTGAACATGGCAGTAAAATAGTAAACAAATAAATAATCTTCACAATTTTGTCGTTATATACTTTTGTTATAATTACGTAAAAGTATGATACAATGTATGGTTTAGAACGTCGTAAACGACGCGGAATGTTCAGTCAAGTTCTAATGAATTTTCTAAACAAGTTAACGTATAGTTATGTATGTGTTAGAACTATGCAAACGATCCCTTACACGTTACCAATAACCAAAGTATATGAAATCCGATGTGCACATTAGCATTTCGTCGAAGGGGCGAACTGATTAGCATTATTAGAAAATGTTGGACTGAAACGTTTTTCAGTGGGGGTAACATGGCAGTCTGTGGTGTGCCAACATTCGCGAAATAAATAATACATATTGTAACCCTCACGCAAGGTTGTCTATTTATTTTTATGATAAACAAACCCGGAAACACTGGAAAAGCTACATAAACTGTCAGTTTGAATACAGTATTCTTCTTCTTCTTCTTCTTCTTCTTCTTCTTCTTCTGCTTCTCCTCCTCCTCCACCTCCTCCTCCTCCTTCTCCTCCTCCTCCTCATCCTTCTTCTTGTTCTTCTTCTTGTTCTTCTTCTCCTCCTTCTCCTCCTCCTCCTCCCCCACCACCTCCTCCTCCTCCTCCTCCTCCTCCCCCACCACCTCCTCCTCCTCCTCCTCCTTCTTGTTCTTCTTCTTCTTGTTCTTTTTTCTTCTTTCTCTTCTGCACCTTACGCAGTAGGCACTTTGCCTGTTCTGTCTTCACAGAGTATCTCTGCGTTTCACTCTCGGTCTTCCTGCATCTCTTGTACCAAAGGATCTATACCAAAACGCAACCTTAGTCCATCCCCCATTCGGTCCAGATGCTGTAACCATTCCCTGCACTATATCTGTATTTTATTATTATGAAAAATACCTGTAGTTCTTTTCTATCCTCATTGCGCAAACAATTCTGTCTCGTGCAATCCTTTTCTCTTCTCAGAAACTTCATTTCCGAAGTTTGAATATGGTTTTTAATCTTTTCTGTAGGAACCCATGTTTCACGTCCACACAGTAAAACAGGTACTGCTGGTGTTTTATAAAATTTAAACTTTGTCTCTTTCCTTGTATTTTTCCTCAATGTTCTATATATGACGCCACTCATCATCTGAAACCTCGATATTTTTGCCTATGTTATTCCCAATACTGACAGTGCAAACCAAATAATTAAAGTCAGAGGCTTGTTTCGAAACTGTTCCCCCAAGAATTTTTGATTTGACTAGAAACTTCCCCCCAAAAAGTCACGATTTTTGTTTGTTGGTTAGATATCTGAAATCATAATGTTTACAAACATGATTTAAACGATGTAAATAATACTGCAACTCATCGTCTATTTTATGGATTAAGACTGCTTCGTCAGCATACAAAAAATATCCAAACTCGTGTTCTCTGGTTAAGTCCAATTCCTGAGGCAACCAGTATAAGTTGAATACAGTATATAACTATATTGCACAGTCAAAATATTATATTATTAATAGTAACAAAATTATTCTCTCGTTTTTTTTAGATTAATGTAGTTAAGCCGTGTTGAGTAATGAAGGAAGTTTAAATTCTAAAGAAAATACCTCAATCACTGATATTCCCTGCAAATACCTTAGTTCTAAAACATTTTTGATTATAAAGAAAAATTAAAAGAAAAGTTATTGAAAATTAAAAGCAACGTATTTGTCAAAAAGTAAAGCAAAAATTCTATTTTAACTGTAGGCTCAATGTGTAATGTGACTAACTTTGCTTTGGTAAAATAAGAAAATATGTATTTTTCATTAAAACAGTGTACATTAAAGACAAAGAGATCAGCAGTACCCTTACCAACTCTACCATAAATTCTTACAAATAAAACATTCTGGTGATAGTGGCTTCAGGGAAACAGTTGACAAATGAGAGTCAATAAAAATGTATAAGGTCTGAGGAAAAGCGCTTACTCAAATGGAATATTCGTTGGATCCATTCCCTTACCCTAGTCTATGAACTTAGATAAGCCACTATCAAAAGAAACTCCGCTTTAGCCTCTGACTATATTATATCGTACATTTTTGGCTATTTCTACACAACTGTAAGGTAATTAACTATTTATACAAAACATATTTCGTTTGAAGTTTCTAGAGTATAACTTTGTTCAACGTTAACGTCAAGCACTGACGCACTCCTGTGCAAATTCAAGTTTAAATATACATTTAGAAAAGCTAAAGTTTTTTACCAGTTCACAGACAAGGCTGTGTCGATTACTATTTATACAATGTAAAAAATTAAAAGTCTCAGTAGTCTACATTACAAAGGATTTTTAATACATATGGTGGCTCTACAACCATTGCTGGGCCCTCTTCTGTTCCAAGAGCCGACTATATTGTCCCTACTGCGTGCCCTGCTTTTCGATTTCTTATGTTCAGCTTTCTGAGGACCTTCATTATCTGATATTTGCATCTATTTCTGGGTCTTCCCCTTACTCTACTACCCATCGGTTTCTAGTAGAACATATGTTTCGTCGGCTGTCCTACCTCCATTCTCTCTATGTGTCCAACCCACCTTATTTTGTATATTTTGATTAAGAATATACACTGTAAAGCTCTTTGTAAAGATGGTGTAATTCATAATTATAGCGCCTGCGCCACATTCCATTTTCTCGTACTCCTCTAAATAGTGTTCTTAGAATCTGTCTTTCAAAGCAACCTAGAAGTCTCTCGCTATTTTTCTTCATCGTTCAGGTTTCTGAAGCACATATCAGCACTGGGCTAATAAGTGTTTTGTAAACTTTGAATTCGTGCTTTTTACTTCCATATTCCTTAAGGAATGGAAGTATGGTGATGGCAAAAAAAATCGTGTTCGAGATTATTGCAGATTCTGATTGTACTACACTCAAAACATGAAAAAAAGTCGTTTTCCGAAAAGTGTGTGTGTGTGTGTGTCTGTGTGTCTGTGTGTAGATTTTTTTTTTCTATGGCAAACGATAACTGCCGCAAATTCAAACAGAATCAAATAATTTTTTGCATACAGCCCTGCTTTGTAGAGTACTCACGACCTATTGTTTTTGGTGAAGATCGGTTGTGGGAAAGGGGTAGTTTACCTGCAACGGTTTTTTTTTTATCAAGGGAAATTTTTTTTTTTTGCAAACGATAACAGCCGCAAATTCAAACAGAATTAAATAATGTTTCGTATACAGCCCTGAATTGTAGAGTTCTCAAGACCTATTGTTTTTGGTGAAGATCGGTTAAGGGAAAGGGGTAGTTTACCTGTAACGTTTTATGTTTTAACAAGGGTATTTCCTATGGCAAACGATAACAGCCGCAAATTCAAACAGAATCAAAAGATTATTTGCATACAGCCCTAAATTGTAGAGTTCTCAAGACTTGTTGTTTTTGGCGAACATCGGTTAAGGGAAAGGGGTAGTTTACCTGCAACGTTTTTTTAACAAGGGTATTTTCTATTGCAAACGATAACACCAGCAAATTCAAACATAATCAAATAATGTTTTGCATACAGCCCTAATTTGTAGAGTACTCAAGACCTATTGTTTTTGGTAAAGATCGGTTAAGGGGAAGGGGTAGTTTACCTGCAACGTTTTTTTGTCAAGCGTATTTTCTATGGCAAACGATAGCCGCAAATTCAAACAGAATCAAATAATTTTTTGCATACGCCCCTGAATTGTAGAGGTCTCAAGGACTTTCGATTTTGGTGAAGATCGGTTGAGGGGAAGGGGTAGTTTACCTGCAACCTTTTACGTTTTAACAAGAGTAAAGTACTTGAAAATTTATTTAAACTTTTTGAAACAATGGTAATTGTTAAAAATAAAATAATTTTGTTGCCAGGCAATAAAATTATAATTTTTTCATTTTAATGTAATATAATATTTTTCATTTGCAATAAAAAGGCATGTAAGACACACACACACACACACACACACACACACACACACACACACACACACACACACACACACAATTCACGTTATTTCTGGCCTCACTCATGTTTATTTTCTTACATTTGCACGCTTTTTAAATGGAAAGTGCCGAAACCCACACAAACATAACGCGTGCAAGCCGAAAAAATGGACATCAATTTGCTTACTGGTGAAGCTAGTAGTTAATGAATGGGTAGGCAAAAATCTTATCTTAAATTTTTTTTAAGGGATCACTAAAAGGACGGTGGTTCAAATCGGACGCTGAGGTAGAGTTTGCTGTAACCGAATGGTTCCACAAACAGCCGTAAGAATTTTACTAGCAGGGAATCTACAGGTTAGCGCAACAGTGGAACTCATGTCTTAATGTTATTGGAGACTTCTTTTAAAATCGTTGAATAAAAAATGCTTTACAGCTCTATACGTGTTTCTATTGAACAATCCTTGTATTTGTCATACACAATAATACAACTGATTGAATTTCAAACTTTTTAAACTTGATTAGTTTCTATATATATGTTTAATGTTACAAATAATTCAAGTAACAATCTTGATCATCTGTTGGTTCAGCGGAATAACAGTGACACTTTTAATAACCGCATAAAATAAACACTTAGAAACAACACAGGCGCTTTAACTTAACTGTTTGGACCACAGAAGTGAGGCATGCCTCAACGCTCTATGTGTACAGCGCGGGACAATCCCCCCTCCCTACACTTCCCTATCCTACCACTACATTGCTTACATACGATGTATACAAAAAACGCTGAGGCAAGTTCAGGTTGCCTCATTCGCTTTAAACGAACTATGCCGAATCTCACCTGTCACCATCTAGCGGTCGCTCAATAAAGCACGTTTCGGTTTAATAAATTTGACAGTCGCAGTAACAATGTATAATCTTTACGTTATGTAGTTCATACGTATTTATAATTTTTATTCTACAGAATTTTTTAGGGTAGGCATTGCCTCAATTGCCTCCATGTAACTTCGCCACTGATATATATGTGTACAACGTTATAGGCAACAAAGGAGTAGTTTTTGTTAAAATTCCTTCCCGGGATATTTGGCCGTATCCAATGTTTTCTACAAAACCAGACATTTCGGCAATGCCACCGACTTCCATCATCAGTGAAAATCGAGTGCGATAACGTGAGGTGGTATACGTTAGTGACCACAGTACTGTGGTTAAGGCTGAAGCAGTAAGTAGAAAGAAGTAGTTTCTATGGTAATATTTCATTTCGAAAATGATTTTAAATATAAATCTTAGAATATGGAAGTCATGTATGGTTCTCCATACCGATATTTAAGGTAAAGATACGAGGTGCTTGCCAGGTGCTTTTTTAATCTACAATATGTTTTACTCTAGTGATATATTCTTCTCCTTATTTCAGTGTTGATGTCGTTAGTGTTGTTTACCTGGGAGCCAAGACATATGAACTCTTTTACTGCCTCTATATTTTTGTGCCTATTTCAAAATTTTAAAGGGTTATGTTTAGGGGTAGTTTATTGATTTCCAACCTTTTAATACGTGTAAATAATACAAGCATAGCATTAGATAAATAAACTTTGAAAAATTAATGATTGTTGTGCAAAAATTATGTAAACGGTTTAAATTTTAAAACTTTGGCTATAAGAAAACGACTTTAAATACAAAATTAATAGTGTACCTAAAAAGCAAGTAGGCCTAATGAGTGACACTATATTAAACGCTTAGGTTATCTGAACCAATATAAAGAAATACAAATTTCGTGTTATAATAAAACTTTGTACATTTACGCCAGTTAAATTTTGTCAGATAGTAAACATAGTATAAAGTTTGACATACACAGTTTAAAAAGTATATAAATTAATATAAAAGTTGTAAAATGAATAATTATGAATGTTTAATGCAGCTAAATATAATGTATAAAGGTCAAAATAAAATGACATAATCTTTTATGGTCCGACTCATCACGGTCATTGTTTAAAATTTCCAAGCTTAACGACCGTTGTGTATGACTAAAGTTACTGTTATTGTTGCCTGCTAATAATTAAGTGTTTGCGGCTACTGTTTTCGTCTCTGAAGACGAGCGCAGTTGAGCTGATGAAACGTCATTAAAAAATAGTAATTTTAATCATAGACCACAGCCAAAAATTCCAAAGATTTTAAACAATAACTTCAAACATAAAACCCCTTCTGAAAGAAGAAAACGAAATTTTCGTAAGATAATAATAAGGTAAAAATAAGTATGAACAATTTTTACTTATAAAATTACTCTTAATAAAAACAGGCACTTTTTGTGTTTTGCTCAAAGAAATTATATAAAAAAACAAAAACTGAAATAGTTAAATTCTGAAATACCTGAAACAGTATAATAGTCCAAATAATAGTTAGTCGAATGACGATAATGGATGCAAACATATTTTTCTTTATAATGAGACAAAAACTGCAATGACTTACATAAGCTCCAGAAGAATAAAACTTGACATGTGACAAAGTTTTATTCTACATAAAGAACTGGATGTTATCTTACATTTCCAATAAGTACTGGACACCTCTAAAATATTTATGTAATCTAAAAAATACTCGATGAGAATAAAAACTAAAAAACACAAAATTAAAATATATAACTCATATCTGAAAACATTTAAAAATGATTGACGGACTTATTGTTACCAATTGTTGTAAAAATTGTAGAGTTGAAAGAATTTAGATTATAGAATATGTAGGTAATCATATATATTGATTATATTTTTTTTCCACTTTCTCAACATTGAAGGAGTTTTTCCTCTATTCTTTGATACGATAAAAATTTATTTAAGACAAATTTTAATTATTCATTTATACAAATTAAAGGTAGTAATTACAAAGTGTTACTGGGTATTGTATTATTAATATAATTAGTAATAATAAAGTATACATACTCATGGTATTAACTAACATTATCAACTCAATATTATTAGTATTTAAAGCTTAAACGATATAAGTTATGCGTTCAACCAAACGTGATTTCACGAACTTGTATAAACAGACATTTAAAATAGCTGTCATCATGTAATAATGTAATACAAAAATTTAATTTAATCAAGTAGTTGAACTTTGTTGCTACAAAATGTGCGTGGCACCAATTCGTTTCTATTGATTAGGTAAAGTACAAAGTAATAGTTTATTGAAGTGCAGAAAATGTTAATTAAAACTTGTCTTATAACGTAAGTGAACTGGAAGCATTGGATCCGTGCTGTTGGTGGAGGATTAATGACTATCATAAATACGTGATTGCAAACGTTTTGCAAATGTCTTCCCTCCCCGTACGGTGTCTATTCCATTGTTTCCTTAGTCTGTTATTTTATGGTTGTCTGCAACTATACCATATTAACTGTTTCGTCTTGGTAGCGTCGAATAGTGACAAGGTTCTCTGTCATTACATTAGAAATTCGATCACTGGGAATCCGACGAAGTCGTGACTTTCATGGGATTTACCTCTAGAAATCCAGTCTGTTGGCTCAAGAATTGTCACTGTCCTTAACGTTAAGAACCACATTTTATTACAATACATGTGTGTACGTTTCAATGTCATCATCATCTTTACAACACGGCTTAGGCAAGGTGCTGCCTGTTCCGCCTTCAAAAATCCTCCAGTTACCTCTTCCACCTCCTTTTGGGATTACCCATGCACCTGTTTTCTATATGTTTGTATTTCCAGACTTGTTCGGTCAGTCCACCGTTGTTTGTAATGTTTTAATTTTTCATTCGAGTTAAAAACTTGTAACGCTTCCCTTATGGCCTCATTCCTTATACGGTCAAGTTTAGAACACCTTTTAATTCCTCTTAAGAACGTTATTTCGAAGGCCTCTTTTTACTGTCTTACTTTTTAGTTGTTGTCCATGTTTCACACCCATAGGACAGTACAGGGACTGCCATAACTTTGTAGAACTTTAATTTTGTATCATGACGTACCTCACTTCTAAAACTACGGTCGATTGTCCCACAGATAGCCTGGGACTTACCTAACGTAACATCGATATTATAATTTCTATCGAAGCCAATATCATTATCAAATGATTAAAGTTGGTCACCTGTTCTACAATGCGATAAATAATCTTTTTTTTTTTATTGGGTTTTTGCCTCGAAATCCCATTACCTTTGTTTGTATAGTAGAGATTGTCATATTGTATATTTTGCAAATCTGACAATATTATATTTTAAAAGATTCTTCATTTATTATCCTTTGACATATTTTTGTCCCAAATTATACCCTTTACCGTGATAAACATATTATTTTAGTAAGTGTAGCCCTTAATTGGCTGGTCTTACCTTCTCTCCTATTTGGGAGACAAAGAAAACGTGATTATATTGTAAACCTCCTAACTGTGAATACTACCTGCTGTTCCGCCATCGTCTTGGTATTGTTACAGCTGCCTCACGGATTGTCGTATTGTGCAGTGGAAACAAAATACAGACACCAATGAAGTCTCTAATTACAATCTTTAATTAGTCACAAATAACAAGTTGAAATGAACAAGTTACTTTCATACAATAATTCAAATTAAATTTTTCCACACGCAATAATAATGTCACCTTATTACAATACAGCGCTAATTATAACACAATAATCACTTTCCATTAATCCGCAACGATCATTTGATCCGCACTCGACACTATCACCAGGTGTGATTAACTAACTAAGTCGGCAGTAGACCCTTATATATACCCCGCAGAAGATCCAGAACAATTTTCCATTCTTTAGGCGGTGTGCCGGCATAATTTGCGTACTTACAAGAGCTCGAACAGTCTGGAGGCTAATTGAGACCACGACTTTGACCGAGACGCTACACCTGCTTGGCTAGCCGAGAAACGTGTACCGTGACGCTCTGGATTTTTCAAGAGCGTTACGTAATTGTCGCAGCAGTGCATTTCATCTTGGTTGAAGATCTAGTCGAGTTTGTTGCAGTTGTCTGTATTTTTCTGTTAATATATGGTTATAAATATAAAACCGTCCATTCTTATGTGCAATGCCACTCTTGAAACAATTTGCAAATAGTTTTATTTGATACTTAAATAATTTTCTTGTACAAAAATTTTATTAATTCTGACGGAACATTTTCTAAGCTAGCTTTCTACTACTTTTTAAAATTCTGCGCACGTTCTACATTTCTGAATAGTTTATTTTGAACGGGGAGGCGTTCCTGTATGTGTAATTGTTGTATTCCTCTTCCTTTATATTTTGTTCTTTCGTTTTCTTTGAGTACCGACTTCCGCGTTATTCGTATACACAGGAGGAAAGCAAAGCAAAAGGCTGATTACATTTTAATTAAATTCTTTTATTTTTTTCCAATATAATGTGCCGGGGTTTGACTTTCCCGGCGCGGTTAAATTTGTTCAGTGCTTGCCGACGGTCCGGCGACGCGATCTAGTGTGCCTAGTCAACCGTGTCAGCTGATCACTGTGCGTTGTTCACAATTAGTTTAACCAAAGGCTTATTTTTTTCAAATTGGGACAGGTTATTTTATGCAGGATGTGGGACCAATTAGTTCATGCCTCGTCCTCATTTCTCTGCCAGCCTTCGATCTGAAAGTTCCACTGGTCTAACGGCTCGGAATGTGTGTAGATCTTCTTAACATGCGTCTGTAATCTTGTAGAGATGTTCAGGGTCCCTGCACCAGTCAGGAGAAAGGGGAAAGAGTGGTAGTTACATTAACACCGGTGACTACCCGCAGAGCAGTGCACCAGAATGATCCCCCAAGCCGTCAGACCTAGGAATGCTGAACGAGCCTAAGACACCGAAGGACCCAGATATCCCCGGAACGAGTTCCAGTACACATGAACCGTAGTTCAGGAATAAACTTTGCAACTCTGCTCCTACACCGTTCACAATGCTTCCAGTTGTAGTTCGTCTCCACGCAATCACAGGTTGGAAAGTTTCATTTATCACTCTTCAATCTACATCAACTCCATAGACCGGCTAGCCTTGTGTTCACATTAAAAATCTGTATTAAGAACTTAAAATATCTCAACTCACAAGAACCAAATAGTTAAAAGATTGTAACTGACTATTCTGTAACTGGTCTGACATACACCAGGAGGGAGTAGTTAAACTGTTTTGCTAGAGCATGTTTTCTTCCCCTAAACTATTTCGAATCTGACCTATATTACCCTTATTTATTATAATAAGAGTAAAGGGTTATTCATGTTTTCATTAAGGGGTGGGATTAACTTAATTGGTTCTTTATTTCAACTTTAAGCAGGTTCGCGTGTTCTCCCTCATGGGGTATACTGGTCTGCACATTGATATATTTATATACCTTATGTCATTTTTCTTCCAAAAATATATATTAATGACTTTATGTAAAAGATAACATGATATTGGAACATTGTGTCACTAACTTAAACTTTAATAAATTTTGTTACTTGCTAAAAGAGTGTTGACTGCAAATCCTGTCACTCTGTTTGGGCTCCAGCACATTTTTCCCTTCCTCTAGGTTTACTAATCTAGTCTTAAATTTTACGTAGCGGCCTTGCGACGTGAAGCCGCTACAATAATGAATGAACATTTAATTATAGTATTAGTTATATTTTTCAATATTGACTAAGTATTTGGTGCAACTAATGTAAAATTATTATTTTTAATAACGAATAATAAAACTGTTTTAATAAACTATAACATTATTTTATAGAGGGAAAATGCTTAAGTTTCAAATTCTTTGTAAGTTTTAAAATCGACAATTGAAAAATAATAATTTATTCTTTTTCATAATGTGTTCTGTTTGCACTAAAATTAGATTATGTTACAGCCTTCGTTCTTATTTTGACCTGAATTCGATCAATTTAATTTAAATTAAATTTCCTATTTACATTTGTTAAATAATAATTATGGAAATTAAATATAATTGTCATGTAAAACTAGGTGCAAGAAGTGTTAAGGATTTAACAACAAATTGCAATACCCTAGGGCAGAACAAAACATTGTCAAACTTTGTCACTATTGTAGTGAAGATTATGTAAACAGTAATGGATCAAAAGACAAAATAAAACTTTGATAATGTAACACCCAATGGTGTTGAAATATAGGCTCATGTAAAGTATAAGTACAGTAGAATAAACACCTACTGACTAAAACTGAGATAATCAAAAGATGTAATGCTTATCACAGAATGGTTAGGCCAAAGTAGAAATGGTTTAGAAACCGATATTAACATGAAACAAAAGCAAATGGTAGTGTCATAGACCAAGGGTCAAAGACAAGATAATTATAATAATTGTTATCAATAACTAATTAATCATATCAAATACAGCAATGTAATAGTGATAAGAAGTCATAGAAGACAATTGTGAACAATAATAGTATATTAAAAATAAGTAATATTACTATAAGTGAGTTATCAAGATATAATAGATCATGGTGAGGTAGACCTCAACTACCAAAGGACAATTGTAGCAAATTGACATATTATAACTTAATGAAAAAGAGTAATATTCGATGAGTATATAGTAGTCATAAATATTTATCGAAATAAAATAAAATAATTAAAATAAAACAAAAAGTATTATATGTAAATAGATAACAAAAATGTTAATAAGTTTATTCTGTTAATAATAATCAGACACATAGAGAGTGGGGAATCAAATTGATCGTCTAAAAAAGACAGGAGCAATGGCAGTAATGAAAAGTGAATTTGATTATAGATAAGAGAACAATTTTAATTATTAAGAATTAATCAAGTACAACTCCGTGAGCGTTGATAAGCGGAACAATTTTTCATACTCTCAAACCCAACGAAAGGACGCCTTGAACCCGTCTGTTTTAACGAAGGTTACCGAAGAATTACGGAATTTACGAAAACTGACCAATCAGAGGTCATTATCCAACATTAAAAGCCGAATTCTAACGCCGGTGAGAGGAACAGTTCATCATGAGACAACGAGGAGGAAGCCACGGCTGTCGCGATTCTCAACAATGAAAATTTAATGTCATACAGCTGACTAGAGCAAGGCTAACCTCAAAAAGTGAAAGTGAGGTTAGACGGAGTGTAAACAAAAGTTGTGATGTTTCAAATTGCAGTGAACTTATACGGAGTATGTGCGCATAGGCAGTGTAATCATTATTAATTATTAATTCATACAAAGAATTAATAGTGCCAATCCAGGAAAAGGCAAAGAACGCAAGTATAGTGACTTAATAATTACTTACAATAATTATGACCTTTTTTCGATAACCAGATTATGGAACACAATTAATAATATTATGTCAGCTGATCTCTACAAGGCATGAGGCCTTATTTAATTTAATAATTTTTAATAATTATTAATAAAAGGAAGAGAAAAAGAATTAACTATAGTTGAATATAATTGTCATGATTAACCTCCGAACATTCCAAGATAACGGGGTATCAATTGATAAATAATGAACTTTAAGAACCTTTGAAATATAGTATAATAATTATGTTGTATCGTTTTAATTTTATAATTGTTCAAAATATTTAATAATGAGTAACCATATTAAGGAGTAATATCCAATACCTGTTTTGTTTGTTATCCAGTCTGATGAAGCAGATAATTAATTTTTCCACTGAAATGAATTTATAAACGTGCATTACGGATAATTTTAATAATGTTAAAGAATTGTTAGTAATTTAAAAGTTAACTGGTTCTCATTCACTTAAACCAGCTTTAACCTCAAATGTCGATACAAATCGCACGTTGAATTTTCATGTTATTAATTAAGGTGTTTTTCAATAATGTAATCACTCTCCTAATACCAAATAATTATAGTAGTGTAATTCTTTAAGTTTTGTTGTATCTTGTAGTCTCAAAGAACTCACATTGTTTTTAAATAATCTAATCAAAACATTAACGTCCAACATGTGGTGAAAACTAGAGTCAGAATAGCAAACCCTGAGAAATAAGAATTTTTTTAGATTCTATCAACCAATATTAATAAACCAGAAAGAGAATGATTAATGTGGTATAATTTTATTTCATAAATAATTTTTGGAGAAATAAACAAAATTTTACCTGACCAAAGAGTTCTACAAATTATTTCCATAGACTAAGACGCTACAGTTTAGGTGGACAGCAACCACGATTGGCAGCACTGGTGGCACGTGGTGGTAACATTTTTGCCAGCATTGTAAATCTGCCTTGCTTCACAAAAATTAATCCAAGTAAGTATATGTTTAACCCATAACTTCTAATTCTAGCGAGAAGTCACTTACACTGAGTCATCTTATCGAAAGGAGAACATCGAAGCATAAACCAAGAAATTCATTTTATCCGAAATTAAATAAATTTATTTGTTTTTATTTAAACAAAATACTAAATAATCAAAGTGATAAAGAGACAGGATTTCGAATTATTACAATATTTATCTCTCAAGACACTGGCTTGGCTCTACAGTTACATTCTCATATTGGCTCCCATTTGTCAGCTGTTCTCCCAGTCACAGTAATACCATTAAAGTTACAGCCACACAAATTCTAGATTTTCATACGGTTTGCACGATCTGCTTCTTCCCCCAAATAAACGAATGGAATGGAACTGTTACATTATCAAATTGCTCACTGTATTTTGGATTCGCTGTTCATCATTAGTAATTTACAACATTCAACTTTTTTACGTTTCTATGTGGTGTCAACGTTGTACTCTAGGATACTTTGTTTACCCTAGGTAAAGTCCATATACCCTCAATCCCCTGATACATATTTTTACGAAGATATATGAGTGTTGCTGTAACACCTACACCACCACCAACCATCAACTATCCAGTAAGTCTATAACTCTCCTTCACTTCACACTCAATTTTATACCCTCTTATTTGAGTCCCCCGCCTATCCTTTGACGCCCCATTGACGCTACCCTCCATTTTAACGTCCTGCGCTGCTCGACCTTACCGTGCATGTTTTCTAGTTTGGTACTCCCATATCAATCCTCTCCGATCCCCTATATTTTTTTCACATTACGTTCACACACAGCCACACTTGTACTCTTTTTTTTCGGTGCCTTCACCTTCCCTACGTCCGGCCAGCGCTGTCGTGTATCTTCTTCTTCTTCTTCTTCTTCTTCTTCTTCTTCTTCTTCTTCTTCTTCTTCTTCTTCTTCTTCTTCTTCTTCTTCTTCTTCTTCTTCTTCTGCTCCTCCTCCTCCTCCTCCTCCTCCTCCTCCTCCTCCTCCTCCTCCTTCTTCTTCTACTTGTTCTTCTTCTTCTTTTTCAAGCTGTGTACCTTACGATCCGTTGCGCACTCTTTTATCCGATCGTTTTTTCTTTGCTTTTCCAATATTCCGCCGTCCTTTGAGATTATAAACGAATATTTGTTTTGGTATCCTGTTCTTATGCATCCTTTTAACATGGTGGGCCCTATACTGCCTGTATTGCTTTATACTTTCCTTTAGGTTGCATATTCTAAGGGTGTTCCTTATATCATTATTTCTTAGCCGGTCCCTTTTTGATACTCCTGCCCTGATCGTAAAAATCTCATTTCAATAGCTTTTATATTGGGTGTTTGTGTTCAGCGTCCAAGTCTTACTGCCGTAAAGGCCTCATGACACTGCCATCACTTTATACAATTTCAAAAGATATCTCTTCTGACCTTTCCATTCAGTGTTCTTCTTATAGTTTCACACATGTGATTAAACTTCTCTGTCTTAAAACGATTTCCCTTGGCCGTATCCGTATTCTCCATCCGGATGTCTCCATTGAGTGTACCAGTAAGCAAAATCTCCCCCGACCGCGTTACGAGCGCTGTGCAGGGAAAGGTCGGTCATGGGGCTCCCATCTCACTGCTTCCGATCTCGCAGGATTTGTGTAAGGTTTTCCCCCTAGATGAGTGTGTCTACGCCGACTTCCGGAGTTCCATCCACCCCTCAAATGACGATGAAAGGATTAGTGGTGAGGATAGGTACGGACCTTGGGTAGATAGATGGGTCGTTGTGGGACACACTTCGTCTGGCTCCTCGGTTGAGACCTGTCCGGCAAGACCAATAGCTACGCTACCACCGGCATAGCTCTCAACCTCATCAGAGCTCGGAAACCTCCTCGCCCGCACGGACAGTGCTACGGTAAGGCGTTGTACCCTGATGAGGGTCTGCACATTCCAACATTACAAATACCACACAGGCTAAACAGGGTTTGTCCTCAAAACAGCCTGAGACTTGTCCTCTTGGACAAGCCTCAAATAACACAAAAAACAGCGTTGTTGCACTGTATTGCACACACTTTCACCTACATACTGTATGTAGGTTTAACGTACGCTACACATATAACATACTCTAGCATTTTCGTTGTAAATTAAAAAAGCAAAGATGGGATATTTGAATGGAAAAATTATCTAATTTTTTTTACAATTACCTCAGACCTATGTAGAACGGTATCTAGGAAATCTTTAACCAATAGCAATGGCACATATCTTTTGTTTACTGCAACAATTGTATTAGATAATCTCATCTGTTCACTAAGAAACAATGTTAGACTTTTTTCTGATTTTATATACTTATGATCCAATCTAAATTTTTTTTAATTAAAGACTACACACAAGCTTAACATATTGTTCCGTCGGTTTTACGGATCGTCGCATTGTACAGTTGAAAAAAAAATACAAACTAAAATGAAGTCAATAATTTATTAACAGTTTTAATGAGTCACAAATAACAATTTGAAACCACCAAGGTACTCTCATAAAATAATTCAAGTTAAATCTGTCCAGACACAATGTTAGCTAATGGAATTCCACACTAATTATAACACACAAAAAACGTTTCACTAATCCTCAACAATCACTTGATGCGCACTCTACAATATCGCTAGAAGCAATTAGCTTCTAAGCCGGCCGTGGACCCTAATATATATCCCGCAGAAGTTCCACAATAAGTTTCCTCATAATTTACATAGTTGAGATTACTCGAACAATCTGAAAGCTATTTGACTCTACGCCTTGACCGAGACGTTACACCTACTCGGTTAGACGAGAAAAGTGTAGAAATAACGCTCTCGAAAAGTCGAGAGCGTTATGTATTTGTCGTAGCAACATTCTGATAAAATTAGTAAAATAAACTAAATTTTTTTATATAAAAACAAGCATACTTTCATGTAGAATTTCATAATTACAGGAACTATTATTTTTTATAAGATTGTACCTCTTGCATTTTAAAAATACACATTCTCGAAAAGTCTGGTTGAAAGATCACTTTCAATAGTTTTATATGTCTAAAATCCGCCAACTAGTAATTTTATATTTTATTTGCCATTTTTTTTAACAATATTCTTCATAGAATTCGCTTTAATTGTTTGAAGTTCAAGCTCATTATCAGCGTGCAAACAAAATACAGACACCAACGAAGTCACTAATTACAAGCTTTAATTAGTCACAAATAACAGTGTGAAATCAACAAGATACTCTCATACAGTAGTTCAAGATAAAGTTATCCACACGCAATAATGATGTCAAATATGAGGTGTTCCGCACTAATTATAACATTATAATAACTTTCCACAGCGACCACTTGAGTCGCACTGAGTAAATCGCCCAAAGTAACTGACTGAAAAGCCAGCCGCTGTTGCTTATATAGTCTGCAGATGTTTCAGAATAATGTCCAATAATTTGCGACGTTAACAAGACTCGAAAAGTCTAGAAGGTACTTCAGTACACGAACTTGAGAGAGACACGCATCTTCTCGGCTATCCGAGAAACGTGTACACAGACACTCTCGGCTGTTCGAGATTATTCCGTAATTGCGTAACACACGTAACTGCACCTTTGATTCTAAGTTTAAGAATATACGACGTTTTCAGTACTGCTTTTAGAAATCTTTGCCGGTAGAAGTTTTGAAATTTTTATTACGGTTCTGAGTTTCGCTGTGGAAAAGATGAACAATAGATCTCGGTTATTTATTAACATAAATAAAACAACTCTAAGTGAAAGTAATAAATTTGCAAGCTGTGTTATCAACCACAACTTGATTTAAATAAAATTGTATACATACAATCGACTGTAACAGGATAAATGGATATTTTGATAGTGTTTGTATTATGCATAAAATGCGGGCCGTAAGAGCTGATTGAAGGTAGTAGCCCCCCCTCAAATTTGCTACTGAAATAAACTTCATCAGCATCATCTTCACAACATGGCATGGCAAGGTTCTCCCTGTTCCGCCTTCAGAAATCCTCTTGCCACCTCTACCTGGGTCTACCCACACACCTGTGTCCTATACGTTTGTATTTCCAGACTTTTTTGGCCAGTCCGGAATCTGACATTCTTTCTAAGTGTTCTTTCCACTGTTGCTTGTAATCTTTTAATTTTTCATTTAAGTTAAAAACTTGTAACTCTTCTCTCATTACCTCATTTATTATACGGTTAAGTTTAGAACACCTTTTAACTTCTCTTAAGAATGCCATTTCCAAGGCTTGTGTTTCGATGTCTTGTTTTCTGGTTGTTGTCCAGACTTCATACCCATAGGACAGGGACAGAGACGGCCATAACTTTGTAGAACTTTAATTTTGTATCACGACGTAGCTTGTTTCTAAAAATGTGGTTGATTGTCCCACAGATTGTCTGCAACTTACCTAACTTAACATCAATATCAGAATGCCTATCAACTCTAATAATAGACATTTTTAAAGTTTAAAATTTTACAGGCACTGCAAAAATTCAATGCACAGAGAAGGGCATTGAAAATGCTTCAATAAATCTAAAAAATATATATATTTATGTTTATTCACCAATCAATTAATTCATTCTTCATAATGTACAGATTATAAGTTAAATGAAGTCGCATTAAAAGCGAAGTTTTATACGTGTACTACGTTATTGACAACAAGGAAGTAGTTCTATGGAAACTCACCGGTTCCCATTTTCGATCATGCACCAGCGATCGGCCGCAAATGTGCGACACGTCCTTATAAACATTTTCAATGTTAAAACGTGTTAACGACAATGTAAACCTATTATCATATGACTACATTGCAATTGTGCAGGGTGCTGCGTAAGTAATGAAAACGCTTTTAAGGTGTTTTCTACAAGGTTGATTCTCCCACAGATCGTCCAGAACTTACCTGACGTAACATCAATATCATAATTTTCATCATACCCATTATCATTTCCAAAATATTTAAAATGGCTCATAATGTCCAGAATTCGATCATTAATTATTATTTTTGTTGTTATTGGTTACTTGCCGTGGATTGCCCACTACCTTTGTTTGTTTTTTTGACATGATAATGTCTTTTGGCTGGCCATCATTTGAAAATTTCTGTAACGCTGTAAACTGTAACGCATCACGCTGCATGACGTCATTCTTGCGTGACGTCATTGGGATTGTTGTAAATAAACGTTTGTTTTGACACGTCGCAATATATATAATGTGTTAAAAATAATATCACTGCAAACAATTAAACCAGATTTATAAAGCGTCCTGAAAGTTTAAAATCAAGTGTTAGCACAATTTACCAGCCGGGAATCGTTAACTAAAACCGCGACCGCTAACATGCTAACGTCGTCGCAGATTAAAGACCTAACAAGCGAACAACACTGCATAGCTGTAGATAGGTTATTGGGGTTATTGTCTCTAGTTAATGGTTGTCTTCGTATGTGATTCAGCTAACGATCTTTTTTAGCTGGACATCGTTTGAAACTTTCTGTAACATTTTATTTACCGTCACGCTGTATGACGTCATCATTGCGTGACGTCATTGGGATTGTAATAAATAAAGGTTTGTTTTGATACGTCGCAATATATATAATATAAAATGTGTTAAAAATAATATCACTGCAAACAATTAAACCAGATTTATAAAGCGTCCTGAAAGTTTAAAATCGAGTGTTAGCACAATTTACCAGCCGGGAATCGTTAACTAAAACCGCGACCGCTAACATGCTAACGTCGTCGCAGATTAAAGAACTAACAAGCAAACAACACTGCATAGCTGTAGATAGGTTATTGTCTCTAGTTAATGGTTGTCTTCGTATGTGGTTATACTATTATGGTTACTGACTGACTAATTGTTTCTTTTGCGCAAATGTTGCGTTTAGCTGGCGGCTGAAAGACATTATCATGCTCTTAAGCTTTTACCATTTGGTAAACGGTACTGTATCTTTTTGTATCGGTCGTCTAAGAACCACATGCCAATTTCAATTCTTTTTTCTTTGTTCCTTTCTTTTTCTCCAACATTCTTTCATCTTTTTACTGTGTCTCTTCTTCCTGTCTTCGGTCCACTTTGAACCTGCGTTTTTCTCTCTCCTACCTCGGACTCATTCCATTTTTAACACTTTTGCCCGAAAAACTTCTCTTTCAATTGCTTCTTCTGGGTGTATATTATTTTTTTCTAAATCCTTTTCGACTTCTTCAATCCAACTTGATGTTGACTTCTTCCCCCACAGATATATGAAGATCTGATTTGTTAACCTATTGTCCTCCATTCTATAAAAATGTCCAAAAAATAATAGTCTTCTTTTTCTCATTGTTTCTGTTATATTTTCTACACTTTGATATATTTCATCATTACTACTCAATTTCCAACCTTGTGAAGTTTTTTGTGAGCCTAATATTTTCCTAATAATTTGTCTTTCTAATATTTCTAGTTTGTCTAAATTATAATTCAATACTAGATATTCACTTGCATATAGGCATTCTGGTTTCACTACTGTACTGCAATGCCTTATTTACGCATATTTAGAAATGCACTGTTTATTATAAATATCTTTAGTTATACCATATGCCCTTTGCATCTTATGAATCCTTTCTTCTATAGCAGATTTTTTCTAAACCATTCTCTTGAATTATTTCTCCTAGATACTTAAATTTTCGAACCCTCTCTATTCGACCAATATCTGCTACCAGAAATTTAGGCGCAATTTTAATGTTCGTGAGGGTTTTTTCTGCAGAAATTCTTAACCCTGTTCTACTGGCTACATAGCCATAAAAAATTAACTTGTGTTACTGCAGATGACAGATGTTCAGAAAGTATAGCAAAGTCATTCCTTCTTCCCACCTTTGTTTTTATTGTAGAGTTTTTTATATTGTATTGTTTGCAAATCTGACGAAGCTATAAAAATAAATTAAAATAAACGATCAAATGTATATTATTACATATCTTATGAATGAAGAACGTTGGGAAATGTTTAGTGTAATACAGTGTTTGTACTTTTTGTCTGCAGTATTAGTACGTTATTTAAACTGGAATAAAACAACTGGTAGCCTATTTGCTTAGGTAGCGACTAAATCAACATCACCTTCAACAAGTTAATTTACAAATTCGGCAGACAGTGTTTGTTTTACGCATGTATCAAAACAATCGATCACGTGATTACGACCAGGATTATTTGCTTAGGGCGTGTTGATGTAGTGTACTGCATACACTTCTTCCCCGCTGTTACCGCATCGGTAAGTAAATATCACAGTATTAAAACTCAAAGGCAACGGTTTACAAACAAACCAGTTCATGTGTTTGAAGACGTAAATTCTTGACATAGGTTTAATAGTGAATGTATTCAAGATATTCTATATAAAGTACATGTGTAATATTACAATATATATATATATATATATATATATATATACTGCAATAGGGAGGTCTGCATATAAAATAATAATTTTACTTTTTACATATGATAGCATGTTTCCATGAGAATTGGTTAAAATATAAGTTGCGTGTTGGAATATTATAATATAGACAATAAGAATCATGTCAAAATTGTTAAATTAAGTTGATTTTTGACTGTATAAAAAATAATGTGTATTGTGAAGTAGTGCGGACATATGCATAGGCATGTGGCGAGTGTGCGTGTGAATAACTGTGTTACTAAAATAACAATAAAAAGGAATTAAGTTAAATAACATTTATGCAAATCAAATGTCCGACATAAGACTTACACCAGAATGTGCATAGAGTAGAGAGCTATCTGGTAGTAATATTTGTTAGTAATATAAAAAACAAAATATATGACTTTTTTCATAAAAAAGGTTTTATCACCCACAAGAAAAGCAATAAAATTATACCGGTTTTATGTGCACGTTTTGTATTGTGAATAGACAATTTTTTAAAAGTAGAATGTTATCTAGACTGTAGCTGTAAGGGTGAGGAAACGTTTTGACCAATGAAATTGGCTAATATATCAGTTGATTTGATCCACGATGGGATATAAATTAGTCTAGCTTAGAACTCAGAAGAAACAGTCCCTTTACTTTCTATAACGTGTAATCGTTAACTCTGGTCCAGTACGTTAGGTCTGTCAGGAGTTACGGGCACTAGTAAACTACGCGGCTGAATAATCTCGAGTGCTAGTTCGGTAAAGTTCAAGATCATCCGTAGGTATTTATGAACACATCAAGTTTACCGGAGCTATATAAATCAGTAGTAATTGGTAATTCAACACTGTTAATAGAAGTACCCAACCAGGAACGACCCTAAGAGCTGGAAAGCAGGAGGACATGCAGAAGAGCAACAACAGGAGGAGCAGCAGTATCCTGATGGCTACCTGAAAGGAACATCTGTCGACACTTATCGGGAAAACAGGAGCAACGCCTCATCGTTCAACAAACAAGGAAAGTAAAACCATTTATATAAAGTATATCAATCAATAAAACAATTACGAACTAAAAGTGACAGAAAAACTTGTAGGAATTAAGATTTATGTAATTAAAGTGTAGGAAAGAATTATTTGTAAGTATAAAGGGAAGGTCAACAAAAACTGTCAATGAATTTTATTTTGCAGAATAAACTGTTAATTAGTTTTATGTACAACAGAAGTAGTAATTTATTTATTTAAACAGAACGATTGATTTATTTTATTTTGTATTAGAAACTGTGTAGTCATTTTTGTTGTGTTATCATAAACTGTAGTAAAATATTGTGCAATCTAAAAATTAAGTGAAATCTTAATAAAAGCCAAAACATTCCATTATCTAATATCTACTACTTATTCTATGCAACATTTTATATCGCATATATATTGTTACGACGTCACAGAATAATCTACGTGTTTATCGAACGTTCTAGAGAGATCCAGAATGTAAGCGTGTGGTGTGCTTGCTACTAGACGCATTTTGCGAGAATCTTCTCGACTGTGCCGGGCTTCGCTCGGGCGCTCGGCCTTTGTCAAGGCCGTAGTTAATTACGTAGTTCATACGCACGCTACGACGCAATTAGGAATCGTCTAGATATTCGACTAGCTATAAATACCGGTACTCAAACGACGTTCAGTTCAGTATTAGGCGAATTTTTGACTGCGCGGTTCGAGAGTATTAGTGCGATATATTTACAGAGCGGTTCGAGTTATTACTGTGTACGTTCAAGTAGTTATTAGTGAAGTGTTGCGTTTTATATTCGGACAGTATAATTGTAATACAATTGAGTTTTAATATTAGTGGACATTTTATTGCGTGTGAACAATTTTCATTTGATTTGTTGTAGACACTGTGTTGTTAATTACGAACTGTTTAACTGTAAAAATTAAAGGTGTGATTAGTGACTTAATTGTTTTCTTCTACTTATTTTGTTTCCACTGTACCTACGACGATCGAGTAGACCGTCGTAACAGTGGTGTTAGAACTGGTATAGAACGGTTAATAGTGGAAACAGCAGACACTTTGTACAAGACGAGTGTGATTCGTAATTAATCGATAAACAATGGATGCCAGTCAGATGATATAAAATTTACAGGCGCTGCTGTTGCAGACAGAAAAACGACAGGACGAGAAACGCAGACAGGAGGCGGAAGAAGCAGAAAAACGACAAAAGGAAGAACGAAGACGGGAAAGAGAAAAGGCTGAGGAACGTCAGAAAGCACTAATGCTAGAAACAGAAGAAAGACAAAAAGATAAAACGGAAGCTCTCTTTGAAACTATGCAGAAACAGTTGCAAGAACATAGTACCGCAGAATTGGGTCTCCTACGAGGTGAGCTTAATAAACAAGTTACTAAAATATCTGAGGTAGAAAAATCTGTCTTGACTGTGGAAGAAGTTATGTCAACAAAACTATCTGCAGTAGAAAACTCAATGGCACACATAAGAGAACAAATTAAAATTGAAGTTGAACAGTGCATGAAGATTCAACCAAAACAAATTTCTGAACAGACTGTACCAGTGATAAAGACAGAAAAAAATACACAGAAAATAAGTTAACAGAGAAAGTCACTTTCCCTGCAGTAGGGACAGTTCATGTCAAAGCTCCAACCTTTGACGGAAGCAGTCACTGGGCAACGTACCTCCGCCAATTTGAAGCTGCTGCATGCGCAAATAATTAGACAGAGAAAGACAAGGCTGTTTCACTCGTTCTTGCATTAAAAGGACTTGCCGGAGAATTACTACAGAAAGTGCCACCTGACAGCCAGAACATCTATGCCGAGTTGATAAAAGCTCTAGAATTACGGTATGGTGATAAACATTTGCGAGATGTGTACTGCACTCAGTTGAGAGCAAGGCGACAGCATGCCGGGGAGAGCCTTCAAGAGTTTGAAGCAAGTATCGACAGACTAATTAGACTGGCCTATCCTGAAGCGCCAGAAGATTTTCGAACGAGTTTTGCGATGCAGATATTTACTGCCGGTGTCCGAGATAACGAACTACAGCAAGTGTTACAAATGTAAGACACCTGAACAGTGCGGACGCTCTGGTACATGCTTTGCAATTTGAGGCCGCCAAATCAGCGTCTGGTTGGACAAGTCATAAAGTGCGCGCTAAAAGATCGCGACGGCACAGACGATGAGGAAGAAGAACAAGGCACAGAGACTCGACGGTCGGCGTCACAGAATAAAATAAGAAAGGATGGAAGACCGAAGTGTTATAGATGTGGGAAACCTGGACATCTACAACGAGATTGTCGGGTTAGAATTCAGCAGCAGGGAAACGAGCAATAGTCGGTACAACGGGGCGTGTGCTGACTAACTGGAGGAACGAAGCCCCTAGACAATACGCAATTTCTACACTTCAGAAAAACAGCGGGAGCTTGGTAGTTACCGGATTTGTTCAAGAAAGGCCAACCTCGATTACAGTTGACACAGGCGCAACAGTTTCTATTGTGCGCCCCGACGTGGTGAAAGATCTGAAGCCAATCTGTGCTCTTGCAGCTTGCGATCAGCTACTGGACGGCCTGCAAAAGTGTATGGAAAAGTGGAGTTACACTTACGCCTCGGTAGACTTGAGTTTAATCATCAAGTACTTGTTGCAGACATTGTGGATGAAGCAATTCTTGGTGTGGACATTATGAACGCATACGGATTTATAGTCGACTTCAAAAACAACGTCTTGAGAATCGGAGGCGAAGAAGTAATGCTATCAACAATGACGACAGCAGAAAAATCGATAGACGTCATAAACCAAGTGGGTGTAACTGTTCCGCCAAACTCCGAAAACATCATCATGGTTAGAACTGCGGTAGATACTAGGGGCAATCAGTGCTCTATATTCGAACCCCAGAGAGTCAGCACACCGGGCATACTAATTGCCAGAAGTTTAGTGAAACCTGACGAAACCGGAAATGTACCTATTAGAGTGGCGAATATTTTGGATCAAGCTATCACTTTACAAAGCAATACGCTCCTAGGGAAATTGACTCCTGTGGCCTGGGTAGCCGGAATAACGCAACGAAGATCCAGTTCTTCGTATGCTACCAAATTACCAGAGGAACTGCAAGAATTATTGAACAGATATTCTAACGACCTCTCAAGTGGTGAGGTAAAAGAATTTAGACAGTTTTTACACGAATTCAAAGATTGTTTTGCAGTTCGGGGACAGTCACTGGAAAGAACCTCTCTTGTGCAACATCGCATCAATACCGGGGACACAACACCGATACGCCAAACTCCTCGATGGCCTCCATTATCTAAACAAGAGGAGATGTCTCGGTTAGTACAGGACATGTTGACAGAGGGAGTAATCGAACCTTCGTCAAGTGGTTGGTCTTCCCCTGTATTGCTGGTAGCGAAGAAGGGTGGTGAATTGCGTTTCTGCGTAGACTACCGGAGGTTAAATGACGTTACAAAGAATGCTATCCATTACCTCGCGTTGACGATACACTCGACACGTTGTCCGGAGCACAGTGGTTTTCCACATTGGTCCTGAAGAGTGGATATTGGCAAGTGGGTCTTCATCAAGAAGACAAGGAAAAGACCGCTTTCTCGACCCCAAGTGGCTTATTCCAATTTAAGGTCATGCCATTTGGACTCTGTAATGCACCGGCAACATTTGAGAGATTGAAGGACCTGATACTACGAGGCCTGACGTGAAAAACTTGCCTTGTTTACTTAGACGATATCATAGTGATCGGGAAGACTTTCGAAGATCATTTGGAAAACCTTAAGGAAGTTCTAACTAGAATTCACGTTGCACAACTAAAGCTGAGCCCGAAGAAGTGTTCCCTATTCCAGAAGGAAGTACAGTATTTGGGCCATCTGGTTTCGGTAGTGGGTGTTAGCATGGATCCTAGTAAAGTAGACACCGTAAGAGACTGGCCAGTTCCGAAGAATAAACACGAAGTTCAGAGTTTCCTGGGGTTATGCTCACATTAGCGACGTTTTGTGAAAGGCTTCGCTACTATTGCTAAACCACTACATGAGCTAACGGAAAATAAACGAAACTTCCAGTGGTCGAGAGAGTGTGACCAAGCATTTAGAACGTTGAAGATTGCATTATGTTCGCAGCCAATTCTCGCTTTTCCAGCTTCCGAAGGGAAGTACATCGTAGACACAGACGCAAGCAATACTGGTCTAGAAGCAGTTTTGTCTCAAGTGCAGAACTGTGAAGAACGAGTAATAGCGTATTACAGCAAGACGCTTTCTAAACCAGAGAGAAATTATTGCGTTACAAGAAGAGAGTTGTTGGCAATTGTCAGAGCTTTGGAGCACTTCCATAAATACCTCTATGGGAGAGAGTTTTCACTACGTACCGACCATGCTGCACTTGCATGGCTCTTGAGATTTAAAAATCCGGAAGGACAGTTGGCAAAGTGGCTCGAACGTCTGCAGGAGTACAACTTCAAGGTACAACATCGGCGGGGGCGCCTGCACGGTAATGCAGATGGCTTATCACGAAGACCGTGCCCGGAAGACTGCCGACATTGCCACAGAAGGGAAGAACAAAACTCAAGCGAACATGTTCAAGCCATCACTGTAGATGTCCTGGCTGACGGCTGGACAACACAAGTCTGTCGACAAGAAAAGATGACTGATGAAGACATTGGACCGATCTTGACAGCAAAAGAGGAAGGACGCCGCCTGGATTGGCAAGATATCTGCCATGGTTCCGAAGTGCTGAAGGGCTACTGGGCACAATGGGAATCTCTCACCTTAGAAAACGGATTGCTGAAAAGGGCTTGGGAAAGTGCAGATGGACGAGACGTGGTCATGCAGTTGATAGTTACCCGAAATAAAGTGCAGTCTGTTTTGAAGGAGATGCATGATGGAACATCTGGAGGCCATCTTGGCGTTAACAAAACCCTTGACAAAATACGGAAGCGATTTCATTGGCTTCATCTTCGCCACGACGTAGAGGAATGGGTTCGGATGTGTGAAATATGTGCGGCAAGCAAGGGCCCACAAACCAGAATCAGGGGAAAAATGCGACAGTATAACGTTGGACAACCTTTCGAGAGAATTGCCATGCTGGACAATGCTGGACCATTCCCAGTTACTGACGATGGAAACCGGTACATCATGGTTGTAGGTGACTACTTTACTAAGTTGGTGGAAGCCTACGCAATTCCAAATCAGGAGGTTACCACTGTGGCAAAGCAGTTAGTTCACAACTTCTGTTGCCGTTATTGAGCCCCTATGGAAATCCATACGGATCAAGGGAGAAATTTCGAATCAGGAGTGTTTAAAGAATTATGCCGTCTACTCGGAATTCGAAAGACCAGGACAACGCCTCTGCATCCTCAGTCGGACGGGATGGTTGAGAGATTCAACAGGGCACTTGAGCAGCATCTTTCGAAAGTTGTTGACGAGAACCAAACAGACTGGGACCAACGTATGCCACTATTCATTATGACGTATAGGTCATCAGTACATGACACAACCGGCATGACTCCAGAAAAATTGGTGTTTGGGCGGGAGATTCGTCTTCCTGGGGACTTGATGTTTGAATCACCTGAGACTCAGTCCCAAGAGCCAAAGAACTATTCCTCGCAATTAAAAAACCAACTGCGAGAAATGAATCGCTTGGTAAGAGGACGGCTGAAGATTGCCAGTGATAAAATGAAAACTCGATATGACATTCGCAGCAATAGTGTGGGTTTCAAAGAAGGAGATCAGGTCTGGTTGCTCAATCCAAAGAGCCGTCGTGGTCGCTCACCTAAGCTTCAGTCTAGCTGGGAAGGACCCTACACTGTGAAAAAAAGAATTAACGATGTTGTTTATCGGATTCAACAGGAAGGACAGCGAAATTTCAAGGTCATCCACCTAGATCGCCTGGCTAAGTACAACTTTAGAGACGGTTTGCCAGTTCGGGACGAACAGGCTTAAGGAGGAGACAGTGTTACGACGTCACAGAACAATCTACGTGTTTATCGAACGTTCCAGAGAGGTCCAAAATGTAAGCGTGTGGTGTGCTTGCTACTAGACGCATTTTGCGAGAATCTTCTCGACTGTGCCGGGCTTCGCTCGGGCGCTCGGCCTGTGTCAAGGCCGTAGTTAATAACGTAGTTCATACGCACGCTACGACGCAATTAGGAATCGTCTAGATATTCGACTAGCTATAAATACCGGTACTCAAACGACGTTCAGTTCAGTATTAGGCGAATTTTTGACTGTGCGGTTCGAGAGTATTAGTGCGATATATTTACAGAGCGGTTCGAGTTATTACTGTGTACGTTCAAGTAGTTATTAGTGAAGTGTTGCGTTTTATATTCGGACAGTATAATTGTAATACAATTAATTGAGTTTTAATATTAGTGGACATTTTATTGCGTGTGAACAATTTTCATTTGATTTGTTGTAGACACTGTGTTGTTAATTACGAACTGTTTAACTGTAAAAATTAAAGGTGTGATTAGTGACTTAATTGTTGTCTTGTACTTATTTTGTTTCCACTTTACCTACGACGATGGAGTAGACAGTCATAACAATATATATATATATATATATATATATATATATATATATATATATATTATATATAAATTTTTTTGTCAAGTAGACAGAAACGTTAACCTGCTAGAATGTGAATCCGCTAAGACGCACTAATAGATCTCTAGCCCCAGCAGGCCAGAACCGTAACAGGCTAACCACATGGCTCTCGATGTGAACCACAAGAATTACATTGGTCTAAAATATTACCATAACACATGGATAGCACGAAAAGTGTCAACTTTGTAGCACAACTTATTGGATACCAAAATTTGCCAACTCTCGTTATTTATGGTTTATACTTTCTTTCTGCATAAAAAACCAGAAAAAATACACCGTTATTATAATTTCTCTTTACTCTGTCGCTATCAAGGACAGCAGTCAGACAAAGCAGTAAGTCTGCCTGCGTGAATTTTGTCTGTCTCGATTTTCTCAAGCGTAAACGATAACAAGCCTTCGCGTGCCGTAGCTCTGAATAACGAGTTTGCTTTGACATCAACTAAGCGCTGTTCTCTTTCATATTTCATGCAGACAAAACTTATTTATACCAGAGTTTTAAAAATGTATTTGTTTTACTATTGAATTTATATGTCCTATAAAACGTTGCAAGCGATTATGTAACATAATACCATTCTCCGACTTCACAGAGTCCCAGATCACAGAGATTCCAGGGTCTTCCAATCTCTCGTCCCCACTGGTATTCAAACGCTTGTTTAGGAATACGCGTGTCTACCATGCGTTCGACATGGGACTTACAATTATGCCTGTATTTCATTATTCTATCCAGAACCGACTGTTACTTTAGGTCTTCCCTTATGCCGTCCTTTCGTAGATGATCTCTCAAACTGTATTTCTTAACTGCCCTTAAAAATTGCATTTCCTGAGCCTGTACTTTTAAAATATCTTTTAGCAGGAGAGTCTATGTTTTACATCCATACATACAATAAAGTCGGCACAGCCACGACCTTATAGAACTTTAGCTGTGTCTGTCTCTGCGTTTCATTCTTGAGTAGTCGTCTTATTGTTCCACAGGTATAACTAAATGTACTAGGTCCACATGTGTAACAGGTAATACTAGTATTAATTTTATTTGTAAATGAAAATATAATATAAATCACATTAAGGTTTTAAATGGTCTGGTGTCATCCCTGAGCGACAGTTAGCTGACTTAGAGCTAACAGCCATATCAGCTGACTTACTGCAAACGATCAGCTGTCCAGTGTTAATTATGGCAGCTGCACTATAAATCACTTCAGTTACAAGACATATCATGGATGTTGATTCCACTTGCCCTTCTGCTAGTTTCTACTTAATGGGTCTATATGTAAGCCTTTGTTAATCGTACACAAGCAATCATGCATACAACAGAATAACATTTAATACATTTTAGAATAAAAACTTCTTTTTAAAAAACAATCTTTCCAAACAATTGTTTTCTAAAAGTTAGGTAAAACCACCTTAACTCGAAAACTTATTATATACGAGTCCTAAACAAATGTCAGTATGTGTTTGAATGGCCGTAAAACGAACTAGATTAGAAAAATTAAAGCCACCCATGGGCCATTCATTGCTGATGTGTCATTTCTGATAATCTGCGATTTTTCAATAAAGCGACGCCTTGTTTCTATAGACAGTAACATCCATTAAAATATTATCATGTTGAATAATATTATGTTCAAAAACGTATTATCATACATAATGTACAGTGTATTTAAATATCAAGTGGAAAAGTCGCAAGTTATAATACTCGTTTTAAACAAAAATATGCTCAATTGTGGAAACATCTAGTGAACACTGGTATTAAGAGATCACGACACAGATATCTGAATGTGCTGTTGTTTGCTGACGACTTGGTTGTACTTAAAATTACAGAAGCTGATTTTCAAAAATCAGTTTTTAATTGTCATCAAATTTGCAAATAATACAATATTAAATTATCCACTATAAAAAACAAAGGTATTGCCACTTCAAGGCAAGGAGCCAATAAGAACAAAAAATAATAATAATTAGTAATAAAATTCTAGAACAGGTGAGCCACTTTAATTATTTGGGAAATTATATTGGAATTGCAATGCTGATGTTAAGTTACGTAAGTTTCAGACGATCTGTGGGACAGTCACCACTTTGTTGTTGTAAAGATACAAAATTAAAGTTTTATAAAGTAATGACCAAACATTTAGAAACAAGGTACAACGAGATACAAAATTAAAGTTTTATAATGTTATAGCAATCCCTGTTCTCTTCTATGGGTGTGACGTATGGACAAAACCATGAAACAAGACAGTAAAGTACAAGTCTCGGAAATGGAGTTCTTAACAGTAGTCAAAGGTGTTCTAACCTTGATCGTATAAGGAATGAGGCCATAAAAGAAAGGCTACAAGTTTTTAACTCGAATGAAAAATAAAAAGATTACAAACAACAGTGGATAAAACATTTAGAAAGAATGTTAGATTCCAGACTAGCCAAACAAGTCTGGAAATACACAGCTATAGGACACAGCTGTGTGGGTAGACCCAGGAAGAGATGGCTAGAGGATAACTGAAGGCGGAACAGGCAGCACCTTGCCTATGCCGTGTTGTGAAGACCATAAATTGTGCCGTGTTATAAATTGTCCATAAATAAGGAATATAAGCCATCGGGGAATAAGCGAAATATTTCTGTCTCTCCAAAGTGAGATTAACGTGAGACACGTGACGTACTAATAGAATTCTGTAGTGTGCAATCGATAGTTGATTCAGTCGAGGAAGATGAAACTCTCTTCTCCGTATCGCATCGGTAACCCATTAAACTTACCAATCCCGCGTCTGTTACAGTCGAACCCCACCACCAATTGCAGCGCCCTATACAGTAATGAGCGTATTGCGTCTCTACATACAGATTATCCTGTTGTACGTATTCCAGTTTAAGTGTGTACGCGATAAAAGAAAACGTGTACAGCGTTGTTACAGATTCCCGGTCACTTTCCCGAATCCATTTTCTCGAATGGACATTTTTTCGAATAACGAAATACCAGAAATTATTTTGTCCGAGTAATTTTCTTCCAAATTCATTTTTTCGAACACCGTATTTCCCGAAAAATGTATTTAATTAAAAAGGAATCGAAATATCTTTATCTCGAATAGTAGTTTTTGTAATAACGCATTCGTGACCATGGTAACAGTAGTTTACAAGATATATAAAAGTATTTGTAAAATGAATGCTTACGATAACCTTGTCGTGAATTCATTGTAAATTTATATTTCTCGTTTCAAAATTAAGTGTAAAAATTACATAAATAATCGGTAAAAAATTGTACTTGATGGCTATGTATATGTTTGGTTGAGATAAAATAATGGAAGGTATATTGGGACTGTCGGAGGCTACGAGCGGGATAATGCCGATCAAGAACTATAACTTTTGTCACCAATGATGGTGCAGAAGTAATCGTGCTGAAAGGTCCTGTTCAGTCACCCCACGGGAATCCCGCCAAACCAAGAGGTATGACAATCAGAAATTATAATTGGAATTCACAAATCAAAAGAAAGGCCAGAGTAGCCGTCTGTGCAGTTATTACTTACCGAATTATCAGGTGTCACTGAGGGAGGTTTAAGCCAACTCCCAGGCCGAGAAGATTTAAAAAATCAATCTGAAGGCAACGTAGAAGGCAACCTCAAAATCCAAAATCTCTTACAGAGTTAGAAAAACACCTAACGCCTAAACAAAATGAACGGTTTATATAAAAGGTTTACATTAATAAATAATGTTTTCCTAAAAAAGGACGTTCGAGTGAAAAGATTCGGGAAAAAGGTATTCTCACAGAATTATTTGGGGTGTCTCGTCATTCGGAAAAACTGATGCGTGTCCGGATCGGTAAGTATACGGGATTGGTCTAAAAAATAATGAGTCAGTTTTTCCCATAAAGTAGCAGCAATGTGAGACCATCAATTTAGCAGTTTATAGCTTTCAATATTTTTACACGAACAGGCCAGGCGTGAACCGCGCGAATGTCATTTTTTTTTCTCCTGCCAGAAGGCTCTCATTCGCACACTATTTGCCGCCTTTCTTTCCAATGTCTACCCCTTTCTCGTCTTCTTCTCACCGCAGATAACATTAAGATTTTCAATTTTGTTCCTGTATATATTTTTATCCACACTTTCAAACGACTTTGAACGACTTTCAAAGAGATAACCAGTTCTATCATTTCCTCCTTGAGTTGTTTGGTGTATCCGTTTAGACTGGAAAGTTCCCAAATATATTTAAAAATTTGTTTATTTAATCTGCACCGATCCATCCGAAACGTATTCCAAGGAATCTCAGTCTCGTCCTTTGGAAAACCGTTTCCAGATCTTTTAATTCCCTGTACAGCTCTTCTTTACGTCTATGCCTGTACCCATCTTCAGCTTTCTTGGGACCATAATTTTTCCAAAGAATTTTTAGTTCAGTTTGGGAAGATGTTCCAATAAAAATGGTTTATATTAATTAAATAAATTTTTTCTCGGAAAAAGGGACGTTTGATTGAAAGGAATCGGGAAAAAGGTATTCTGGCAGAATGATATTGGGTATCTCGTCATTCGGAAAATTGTCCATTCGGAAAATGTATTCCTACGTGTCCGGGACGGTAAGTATACAGGAATGGTGTAAAAAGTAATGAGACTGTTTTTCTGATAAAGTAGCAACACAGTGAGACCATCAATTTAGCAGTTTATAGCTTTCAATGTTAGTTTATAACCGTAACATTTTTTTTAACATTTAACCTTATCAGATTTTAATGTGCCATTGTGTTTGCGTTTGTTTTCTCTCAAGTCACGAAAATGACACGCGGTAATATTGAGCTGATTTAAGGAATCAATTTTGTGTCAACAGAGGGCAACAGAAACGTTTAGCAAGTTAAAACACTTCTGAGGAGATGACACATATTTTGTTTTGAATTTCTGGATGGCCATTGATCTCTTAAAGATGAACCCTGTTCTGGACGACCAGTCACAGTACGATCTAATGCAAATATATCAAAACTAACAGGTCTCTTCAAGCCGACAAAATCTTAATATGTTAACAGTAATTGGTTATCAAATAAATCTAAATTATCTGATTGGTGATGACAACATAATGCATTCGCTAATGATCGATAACCATTCGACTCCGTTCAGTAGTTATCGACACATAAACTCTTCACCACTATAACTCTCAATATAGCACCGCACTATCGTAAGAATTTGAATAAATTACGTGCTAGCCACTTAGACGTCTAACATACTCAGACTTGTGTCAACATGCCACTGTAAATCTATGCATAAATAAAATATAATAAATATCTAATAAACGAAAAGTGCAACAAAGTTGTGTGCTGCCTCCAACTTTGTTTAATATCTGCACTGAATACATCTTTACAAGTGCTATCAGTACACAAGACGGTAAAGAGTATGAGGGAAGACAGTTAGCAACGTCCGTTACGCGGATGTTATCGTGGTACCAGCCCATCTCCAACTATCATACCTCTAACTGATGTTGGTTGTTATTCAGTGAGTAATAGTGACTGCAAATTAACGTTAACAAAACTAAATTTACGTTTAAAAGTAAAATTAACTTAAGGTCAGTTCAATCTAGTTAATGTACTTGTAGAAAAAAAAATCTCAAATATCTTTGCAGTTAGATCAATAAATCCATTAACTCCGATGACGAGTACAAAACAAGAATCAAAATGGCTCGGTCTGCGTTTTCAAACTGAAGTCACTCTCACTAACAAAGCACTGGGCCTCCGTCTCAGAGAGTGACTTGTTAGATGGTACGTATGTGCGATCTGCCAATTAACAAGGTTAAATAATAGTTTAGATTTGCAATATGGGTAATAAATCTCCAAAACAAAACAAAAATCTTCCGCTGGATTCAAATGACATACAATATTTTTGCTATTTGACCGTGAACAAGGACCTCCTTATTTAGAGAGACTGAAGTGTCGGCTACGAAGCGATGTTACTTCCCTCCCCTGTGTAGACAAACCATTGGAATCTTCAAGTATGACAACCGCTACGTCGACAGACATGAGGAGCCTCATTATGTCCTCGTTATATTAAATGACTACCCAATAATAACAAAAATATCTATAAATAGTGAAAATAGTTTAAGGGTCAGCGATATTTTTTTAGAAATTATCGAACCGAATTCAAGTAAATGATTTTAAATATAAATCTTAAAACATGGAAATTATGTGTAGTCCTCCATACCGATATTTTAGAATTGATATAAAATAAATTGTTTTTGTTACAGTAATTTTGCAATTGTTAAAACATGCAAGGAAACATTATTGGTAGAAAAACTCTATTCTGCATTGTGGTGTTTCATGTCTAATATTTCGTTCTATAATATTATTTTGTTCACCAGGCGCGGTATGTAAGACACGCCGGTTTTCAGATGGAATTGTTTTGTAAAGCGAACGCTACGTGTCTGTGACATGAAAGCGTAGTTTAACTATCAAACGGGCCTACAGAGTGAAGCTGTACGTGGCTCTTACAGTGCTGTCAGGAACGAGGTAGGTAGGCCAGACTTGCTTTCCCTTATTCTTCATGTAATACAATCGCTTTGAAGTTTAGTTTCTCCCTAAGTTTCTCCCTCCCTAAGCTAGTTACTTCTCCCTCATACTCAATTTGTATTCTTCTAAAGTTTCGTACGGAACAAGTGTCTTACCACTATAAAAAAAATTTAACGATATTTTTCCTTTAAAAATGTTATATTTTTACGTTAGTTATCTGGTATTTATACAGTGCAATTTTATTAGGAACGTAGAATTGTACCGTTTTTGGCATTAAGGCTGACTAATTAACTTCATTTATAGATGTCAATATCTTACCAGCAGTTTTCACTTCGTCAAGTGATGTAACCAGGTTGGACATGTAACCAAGTTTTTCTTTCTTACATTATTGTCACCCCAACTTTGACATGCTTGTGATTAAAAATATTAAGCAATTTTTTTTAATTTTTACTGAAATTTTACTAAACATCTAAAGGGTTGTCGGTACTGGACGGGGCATCGTCCGCTTACCTGTTTGTACTCTTCACTTCAAGAAAGGTTATTTTTATGGCCACTAAAATGGTGTATCTATTGTTAAGAGGGTTTTACAGTAGAGTTACTGAGGTGCCCCCGTCCAGCGGATTGAGTGGCATTTTAGTCCGTTGTATGTAAATTTCGTTGATTCAAAACCATATACTTTATTATTATATAATGATAATAGCGCAACGATTATATAACACTATGTAATATATTAACGACAATATTACAGCTATATAATACATAAATTATTAATAATGATTATAATTCATTTAGTGCCTAATTTAGCTCTAAGATAATTATTTCATTTTTTTGATAAGTGAAATTTAATTTTGTTCACCTAACATTGTTACACAGATAGCGACATCCTTCAAAGGAATTTACCAGGATCCTTCCTACCGGTCGCCTCATGTCTTTTTTCATTTTTGACCAGTGGCTCTTGATGTTCTATGTATGAATGTGCATGTCAGTACAGCATACAGAGTTCAGCGAATGTTAACTCGAAAATGATATAACTTTTACTTTGTAGAGAATTGTAGCTCCTCCACATGTTTGTAATTATAGTAAATAACTGAATATTTACTGAAACTAAAATAGTGAATTCTCTGGTGTTAACATTTATTTTATTCCAAAATGCATGCACGTTAATGACTTTAAATTCGCAGAATTCCAAATACTCAGATTATGCATTATATGCTGCTGCTTACTCAATATTATCCTGACGCAGGATGCTGGTGAGTTCCTTTGAAGAATGTCGCAGTCTGTGTAACAATGTTATATGAACAAAATTAAATGTCTTTAATCAAAAACTGAAATAATTATTTTAGTGCTAACTTATACCTATAAACGAATAATAATCATCAGTCATAATTTATTATTATTATTATTATTATTATTATTATTATTATTATTATATAACGCTAATATTATCATTAATATGTTACGTAATGTTATACAGTCGTTGCGCTGTTATCATTATATAATAATAAAAAATATACCTCTGAAGAAGCTTTTTAAAAGTGAAAACCGGTTCAGGTTGTAAGGTAAAACTTTGTTTTTACTGATAAAAAACTTTGTGTTCCGAATCGTTAATATAATAGTTGTATTCAAAAAATATACGTATTTGAATCAACTAAACACTTAACTATTACAGTAATTCTCGCGTTCCCCATTCTAGTAGCTCTGAAACTACTCTGAAACTCTGAGATTTTCAATTTGTTTAATTAAATACAATCATATTTGCTGTGGTTTTGTTAAGCTTGGTCAGCGCGGTCGGGTTTGTATCCACCGTGTGGCATGTCACCGTTGTTTACGTTTGATGTGTTAATACCATCAGCTCCAGTGCTGCAAACATTGTTTATTTCACCCAGACCTGGAATAGAAAACAGATTAAATGTTGTTTGCAACGGAAAATCACAATTTTGTCTATAGAACAAAAGGTTTTATTAACATTGTTGGTCACGTATTATTTTAAACAGGACACAGGTTGTAATAAACATCCGTAGTTCAAACAAACATTCTTCCTCTTGCGCACACGGGTACAATGGTAGATTTAGATCACATATTAGGTCGCACAGTTAAAGCTTATAGGGAGCTTGGGGGATCGAGGGAGCTTGGAGAGGTACTACCTTTGCTCTGTGTTGACTGGGCATTGATCCTCACAAGTCCCAGTGTTGGAGAAGGTGATGGCGCTCCAGTGGGGCTCCTAGCTTTTCTCCAGGCAAGACCGTACTGCGTGGTGAAGACCCACATCCTACAAGAGGTGACCCTGTTTTCGCAAAACAATACGGATCTAGACCGGAAGGTTCCCGGTGGAAGACAGCAGTGACAACTGGTACCAAGTTAAGGCGTAACGGAAGTGATCCTGGACCGGCTTCACTTTGGAATATTACAGACAGAAATCCAGGTAGATTTAGTTGGCTGTAATAATGCGACTGCGAGGTTAGATGTGATTAGATGTGATTCAGTAGCCATGACCATGTTAAAGGCTACACATCTAGGGAGGCTGTCCAAAACTGCATGTCGCTGCATGCCTAGAGGCAGATAAGCGGCAGCCACCACTACTGAGCTAGAACTGCGCAACGCTCGGAACGTGACATTTTTTTATTACTGATAAGCCTCAAGAGAACAGCCGGGCTGGAGATATTTGTAGACAGCCCAGTCACAAGACGGCGGCAGTCATGAGGCTGGAACAGAAGAAATTCTATCTATGAGGCGATGATGATGATGATGATCATCATCATCATCATCATCATCATAGAGTTATAATTGTACATTTATTAATTTCAGAATTACCGCTTGTTGTATCAAATGACGTCACTGGTTTGTTTGGATCAACCAACAGGCGAGCAGTAACAATTATGAATTACTGTTATCTAATCTGTGGTACGCAGGGCTGACAGGCGATATTACTGCTTATTAGAGTAGGTGATCTTGTTACGAGCGATTGTCGTCGTCGATGTAATAATTACAGTACGTTAGTATCGTATACGGCTATTACGTATCATAGAACTATTCTGAGTTAAACACTGGTCAAATGTGGTTAAAGCCAGAATCATCACAACGGTATGGTGTCGATTGTTTAGACAGCTACTAAACACATTAAATTTCTTGAGGATGCTATCAGGATATTTAATCATGGCACCAGTTATCAAAATACTATAGTAATAGATATTTTCTATGTACGTAACTCTAAAGTTTCTTGCAGTAATTGTATAATATTATGATATTATTCAATACAGTTTCTTCTGCAAGTAGTGTATACTACGTTTTGTCGTTTCAGTACCTGGCGCACGTTTCACTTAAACACATCAGCATCATCAACATCATCACATACACCTTTGATGATGCTGATGTGTTTAAGTGAAACGTACTTCAGGTGTTGAAACGACAAAACGTAGTCGTTTATACACTACTTGCAGAAGAAACTGTATTGAACAGTATCAAATATTAACTGATATTTTAATGAAAAAATGAATCAGTTAATTGTTGTTATAAATTAAAACTTTAAAACTTTTTTGCTAAGGTCTGATAAATAAAATGTCGAGAAGGGTGCTAAGATTTTTCTCTTGACAAAAATTGAATATTGTCATGTAGTTCCTAGTATAAGAACATTTAATCAGGGCACCGGTTATCAAAATACTAACGCGCGGTCGGACCGGTCCAACGGAGCCGAAGTTACATCGTGTTATGTGTGTGTCGTTATTGTGATTTAGTAAATATGTGCGAATGTGTTTTTATGTGTTTTATGTGAATTTTAACATTTGACGAGGATTACTGATGATGTGACACATGTCACGAAACGCGTCTATATAAAAAACGCTGGAACGAAGTCACTGACGGATACAAGGTAATTAAATTATTGTGAAAAAGTGACTTGGATACTATATAAAAACAAAATAAAATGGTATAATACTCATTTGCGTTGACAGTGAGTAAGCAGTTGCAGTTTAATTAATCACCATCATCACCTATTCATAGTCGTCATAATTATCAGCAAATATAACGATTCCAACAGCACCATCACCATCATCATCATCATCGTCGTCGTCTTCTTCTTATTCTCCTTCTTTCCCCTTCTTCTCCTTTTTCTCCTTCTTCTTCTTCTTCTTCTTTCTTTTTTTTCTTTTTCTTCTTCTTGTTCTTTTTACCACCACCACAACCACCATGATCGTCATCATTTTCTTCTTCCCCATCATCATCACAACCATTACAGCGAGAATTTTTACATCTGCCTCGGCTTTTCACAACCTAATTTCTAAATTCGCCTGTCGACTGTGACTTTATTCATGAGTGTTCTTGCTTTCCATGGTACCTACAACATCCATTTTATAAAAATGATGTGTCTTTCTTCATCTTATAATTTTTCCTTCCAGGTTGCCTTTATCCCATATCGTTTCTTCGCGGTCCCATATCCTGTTTAGGAGGTCGTACCAAATTTGCATTGATCGTATTAAGTCCAAGCCGTCTGCTATTCCTGACTACCATATACCGCACTCCCTCTGCAGCATCACCTCCATTAACAACCCACTTCCAAACTTTCCATTTGATTTAGTACTACAGTTTAGTTTCCATAATTCTCTTGCATGCAATCTCATACTCTCCACAGACTTTTCACCGTTTTAAGTTTGTTACTGTTTGTTACTTTTGAACTTCTATAACGAGCCGTTTACTTGTTTAATAGTCGCCCTCGCTTATCACATCCTGGACTAGATCTTCTCATAGACCTACTTCGTTCCTTAGTAATTATTGTATTTTGTCATTTTTCTTTTTTTAAATTTGTCGTTCGTTATTAATATTTTTACTACAAGTAACAAATATTTCTAGTAGACTATGAACTTTACTTATTATTTTCATTATTTATAAATTATGTATCAGACACTTATTAAATTACCAGTCTCGGCAAATCAGTCGACTGCTCAAACTGGTTACTGAAACGCTCATAACTTACGTTAATCCGGATACGTAGTTTTACTACGTAAATAATTACATGTGACAAACAGGTATTTCGTTTACAAAGACTCATTTCTGAAAGTTATTTTATTAGAATCAATCTAATCTACATTATGCGGTAGTCACAAACGCGATACTTACAAGTAATGGTAGGTCTACTTATATTATGGAAAAATTATACAGTTGGTCTATTAAGAAATAGGGATACTAGGCATATACTGCGTTTTACAATCTGCTCAGATCCATCTTTTCTTCTTCTTCTTCTTCACTACATGGCTTAGGCTATAGCCCGTTTTAACTTCACAGAGTCTCTGAACTATTTTCCAGGGTCTTCCTCGATCTCTCGTCTCCAGTGAGCTATATTTAAACGCTTGATTGGGAATTCGAGTGTCTACCATGCGTTCCGCATGGCCCTTCTAATTCTGCCTGTATTCCTTTATTCTCTCCAAAACCGATTGTAACTTCAGGTCTTTCCTTATGTCGTCGTTTCGTAGATAATCTCTCAAACTACATCCCTTAACTGCTCTTAAAAATTTCATTTCCAAGGCCTGTATTTTTAAATATCTTTTTGCAGGAAAGCCCATGTTTTATATTCATACATTAAATTTGGCACAGCCACTACCTTATAGAACTATAGCTGTGTCTCCCTCTGCGTTTTATTCTTCAATAGACGTTTTATGTTCCACAGGTATAAACAAATTTATTTACCTATCTCAAATTTAACTAAATCAAATAACTGGATTTATTTAACTAAATCCAGTATCTCAGTTCCTGTAATAGATAATCTGATTGTACCATAATCTTGGAATCCTAATAACTTTTTTTTTGTATCGCCCATCCAAGGACCACATGCCAATTTCAATTCTATATTCTTTGTTCTTTCTTTTTCTGCGATATACTTTCATCTTTTCACTGTGTCTCTTCTTCCTGTCTTCAGTCCACTTTGAACCTGCGTTTTCCTCTCTCCTACCCTAGACTCCATCCATTTTTAACAGTTTTCCCCAAAAACGTCTCTTTCAATTGCTTCTTCTGCGTATATATTATTTTTTCTAAATCCTTTTGAACTTATTTAATCCAACTTTATGTTGACTTCTCCCCCCAAAGATATTTAAAAATATGCTTTGTTAACCTATTGTCGTCCATTTTATATAAATGTCCAAAAAAAATAATATTATTTTTCCCATTGCTTCTGTTATATTTTCTATACTCTGATATATTTCATCATTAAGTCTTAATTTTTAACCTTCTGAAGTTTTTCGAGGTTCTAATCCTAATACTGTTCTGTATTCAATAGAGAATTAATTTTGCCACAACTGTAACTCAGTGGGGCAGTAACAAAGTCAACGGTCAGGACACAAAGGACACTGTTGTTAATTATACACTTCCGTTCCCCTGTGTTGTAAGTAAATGTGATGCGCTCTGTTAAATCCCGGCTTAATGCGCAGCCTGGGTGTCACTTATTTTACTTTATAATTCTTTTGTCCAACAGTAATGGCACTCTTGAGTATGCACAATGTGATTCTGTTTTGATCAAACCAGTTCCGTCGGGTTAGATTTTTGTAAACATTGTTTGTTTTAGTTATCAGATTATAATTCTGCATTGTGAACAAACTCTACCTTTATATTTGGTGTATGTTTTATTAAAAAATATATAAAAGGTTATTCGGCAAATAAGTTATTGTGTCGATTGTTATTACGTTGAATACTGTGTCGATTATTATATATTTAATGAAATATAGTCGATTATGACTGTAGAGCACTGGTACCCAAAGTGGGGTCCGCGACAATGTTTCAGGGTGTCTACCGAAACTTTAAAGATAATCTAGGATATACCATAGTATTTTCCAATTTTGTATGCTCTAAAATATAATTCTAAGTTTTAGAAATTTTAGAATCTTAAAACAATTAGTAGAAGTTTCCAGTATTTGGGGGGGGGGGTTTAAACCAATTGTAATTGTAAAAGTAATTTCAAACTAATGGTTTTAATAATGTCTGTTCTTTAATCTCTATTACATGTCGTGTAATAGATCTGTTTGTCAGCCGAACTGACTAGACCTCTCTCTTACACTACAAAAAGGAGATTCATGGCAGTACTTTCAATTGAAATTAAAATTACAGTTTTTGCAATTACAGCTAGCTAACTTCTGGTTATATGTAATGACTGACTATCCTGAACCCTGAACTCGGAGAAAGAGCTTTGAATTGATTAACTGTGTTTTCCTTTACTTATTTGTGTAAAACCGCAGTCTCGCTGCTCACACGCTTAAGGTCAAAGTACAGAAATAAACTTGATGTCGAGAGTTACTTAATATTGAAGTTATCAGACATTAAACCCAATATTTCAGAGCTAATTGTGCGAAGGATCCATGGTTTACATTAAACTATCTTTGATATCATTATTATTATAATTTTGCAAGTTAGGAGAATTTTAATTTTAATACGTTTGTAATTAAAATATACGAGTTCCTATCATATTTACTGTTTATTTTATTTCAGAACTCAGACGAGGTCCGTGAACTTTTACATTTTTTTGGGAGAGGTCCGCGGACTGAAAGGTTTTGGAACCACTGCTGTAGAGTGACTAGATTCCTAGTCACTAGGAATCATATGGTGACTAGATGTGATCATATGCTTTGTAATGTTCTTACAATATTTTAAGTGTGCTGTGTAAACGATTGTTAGCACAATACTACACTATATTTTGAACTATATTTTGAAGAATTTGTACTTTCAATATTTTTATACTTTGTATTACATGTATACTGTATGTATATTGAGTAATAATTTAATTGATTTTGAAAATTGTTTTGACTTTAATTTATAGAGATTTTGACTAAACTTGACTACTTGACCATGTGTGCTGTAGATTAAATTTAATTTGTTAAATCTGATTAACGTTTCTAACTTTTAGTCTTGACGTAATACCAACTTTAAATATTACACTCAGGAAATTATATGCGATTGTACTATCTGTACATACAGAACTCAAAGACTGAGAATTTGTTCTTTGCATTGAATTCAAGTCCACACCGTTACACCGATGTGCAAATTTTGCTCAGGTAACCTTTGACACAAGGCAAAATACAGTGTCTAGCTTGGAATTTGATATATTGCCCCGTTTTCATGATTTAGGCTCTTTTAATTATGGGGTTTAATCACTGTCGATGTGTGACACGTATAAAGATGTCAGCAAAACCATGGAGTCCAGAATTTTTTAAAATAGTAACAAGTAAATAAACAAATGCTATTTAGCGGCGTCGTTGGACAGTCCGTGTGACCACCTTCGTGGGTGTTAAAAACTTAACTAAAACGCAGCAGTTTGCGTTCGATGCGAGAGACCTTGAAAACCCAGCAATGTTGACAACCGTTTTTTCTACGCCTGTGTGACCAATTTTATTGCTGCTTGTGTGTTAAATTCAATGCGTTTCCACCTCTAAAAAAATCTCAATCCCTAACTACCCATGACAGTAAACGAGCAAGTAACAACACGGTTAAAAAACCCTTTAAACAGAAACAGAAAACATAAAAATAAAGATAATTTGAAGAACGATGATTTTAAAAAATGCCTTTAAAAAAATGTCAATTAAAATAAAACAATAAAGCGGGCGAAGCCGCGGGTGTAATAGCTAGTATGAAGAATAAAGGAAAGCATGTCTGGGCTGCGTATCTTGTGCCAGACAGCACTGTAAGAGGCACATGCAGCCTCACTCAGTTGTCCTAGTTTGATAGTTAAACTACGCGTTTATGCCACAGACGCTTACCGTCCGCTTTACAAAACAATTCCATCAGAAAACCGGTGTCTTACGTACCGCGCCTCCTTGTGATTAACAATGATATTTGAAAACGAAATATTCGGACATGAAACACCACAATGCAGAATAGTTTTTCTTGGCGATAATATTTTCTTGGGCATTTCAACAATTACAGACTTCCTGTGATAAAAATAATTTCTTTTATCTCAATTCTAATGACTTCGGTACAGAAATCTCAAAAGAATAAAATAATTATTCTCTTTTTTTATAATACGTGAACAACAGAAGAAGCTAGAAAGCAAGTAGAAGATCTCACAGAGATAGCGGAGAAAACGGGCCTACAAATCTCCTTTGCTAAAACGGAAATTATGATTACCCTATTTAAAATCCCAAAAACGTGCCTGGACACTACTAACGTAATAAAATACACTAACAATTTTAAATATCGTGGGGAAAACATATCCCGAAACGCCACAGACAAAGAATCCTATAGGATAAGGAAACTCAAATTAGCAAAGGCCTTTACTCTAACCCGGGAACTGTATGGAAAAAGACTTTTCCAGAAGTTGGAAAGTCCGCCATTACAGCACTATGATCAGGCCGGTGATCATGTATGGAGTGGAAACAATGTGCTTTCAAAATTTGGAATCTCTTCTTAATATTGAACGAAGAATTCTTTAAAAAATGTATAGCCCCAAGAAAACCGAAAATTCAAACCGTTGCATAGACCCAAAGAAGATCTGTACAGGGATCTGGAAGATTTGGAAACGACTTTCCGAAGAAAAATACTGAGTTTCCTTGGACATATGGTTCGGGTGGATCTATCCAGATTAAATAAACAAATTTCCAACTATGTTTGGTAACTTTCCAGTCTGAGCGGATACACCAAACAACTCAAGGAGGATATGATGAAACTAGGTATCCCTTTGAACGATTGTGTGGATAGAAATACCTACAGAAACAAAATTCAAAATCTTGAGGTTCTCTGCGGTGAGAAGAAGACGAGAGAGGGGTGGACAGTGGAAAGGAAAGTGGCGCATAGTGTGCAAATGAGGGCCTTCTGGCAGGAGAAGAAAAGGGAATGATATTCCCGTGGTCTACGGCTGGGCGGTCCGTGTAAAACAAAATACGTGAACAACACTGCTTTGGGAATAAACATGTTTGATCCATGCTATGGTAAGGCGTTCTTAGCTTTAGACCAAAACTTAGCCTAACCTCCTGAGAATGACTCCTGTAAAATGTAAATATGAGTTTTGTCGTGCAAATGTATTACAAAACATGAGACTTTCTAATGAGAACAACAATAGCAGAAATTACAAATAGAATTTAATGCATCTGTCCACCTATAAGTTCACTGTTTACGTATACGCAGTTGGTGTTGCGAATGGAACGGCGCTGTATAGGCAATTGCGGTACGCAGCAGTTACACAGCATCAATAACTACAAGCAACGGTGAGTAATTAGGAAACTATGGTACTGGAACATTTTTTTAATTAATGCTAAAAAATGGCATTTTAAAAACGAACAGAGAATTACTGAAACAAAAATGGGTGATATCCTGTATATTCTATTTTTTATATTAGAATGATAAATGCTAGATATTCAGATCATACAAGTGGAAGAGAATTACGGGAATGTAAACGGCAGCAACATGGAAAAAGGAAGACCACGGAATGACTAAAGCAATAGAATATAGGAGAGACAAACTATCACGAATGCTATAAAACGCGATACCCTGGATATTTTAATATCAGGCCGGTATTATGATATTTATGATTTTTTATGACACTTATTAATATGATATTATATGATTAGGCCTACATTATCATTTATAATATTAAATTAGTTATGGCCATTAAATATTTATGTTAGGCAACCAAGTATCTATAACATTGCCTCATACTGTATACGTGTTTATATATTTCGTTTACTTGGTTGTTTGTGTTTTATGATGTGAGTAATACGGCTAACGCTTGTGAACAGTTACTTTTAAAAAATTATATTTAAATTTGTCTTTTAAATCTTTAAAGAACATTTATAAATTTTTAATAAATCAATAGTTTTATTAATATTTAGTTCCACGCCACACAATCTTCATTTTCTCTTCTTACATAAAAATTTATTGTGCAATAAAAGAGACTTAACGTGACGAACACAGAAATTCCACAACCTAGCGGGTAGTTTGTTTGATAGTTACGTGGAGTATTGTTCAGATACGCAATATATAGGCTAAATTGTAATATTGCTATATATATATATGTATTTAAATCAATATTGATCAACAAAATTAAGCAAGTATTTTAGAGCACACACTCTCCAGTGTACGGATTGGGAATGTAATAATACAGTAAAATATACATCTGTATACTCTGTATGCTTATAATACATTACTAAAGTTATTAACCTGTCAATTTTAAGGATATTTATGGTCAAGAAAATTTATTACAAACATTTACAAATATTTTATAAATATTTAAATAAATTAGAACTAAAAATTTTAATTAATTTTGTTTTTTATGCTGTAAAATTTTAAAACAAAATTTATTATCACAGTGAGAGATTTAATTAAATTAAAACATGTGTGTTCAGTAGTTACCCGGTTTTTGCAGTTTTTCATTAGTTTCTGTTGTAACCTAGGCAAACATACCCCAGGCGATGTGTTGTGGGTGTCCATTTTTCTATTTGTACGATTAAAATGTTTTTAATTAAAGATTAGCTGCACATTTTCAAGTTGTTCAGTTAGTGAAATATTCCTATGTAAATTCTTTTATCAATATTTTGGTTTAAAATTTTTATTTAAAAAAATGTTTCTCTTTTGATAGATTTAACGTAATTTCATTCCATGGATGTTTTATTTACTAGTCTGCAGTTTTTGCGAAAAATCACAAATTCCATTTTAACAAGTATTTTTGTAAGGCTAACAAGCTTTGTAAATTACCTGCAAAAAATAATATAATCTCTTTAATTAAAACTCAGTTTATTAGACTTGCTTAATTACTGATATACTCATATAAATGTAGGTAATATTATCTGATAGCTGATGTAGTGATTTTATCTAAACTATCAAATATAGTGACGCGGTATTCCTTTCCGAGCTGAAACATTTAGTGATTGATAAAAATATTGACATTGTCAACAGTCTAGACTAACATTCTTGCTTTGTATACGGCAGGATACGTGTTGGAGCCATTTTGTACAGCTGCAAGCCATTTCGTTAGTTTCTGTATTAACGTAGAATCATTTCGATTGTTATTGATTTACTTACAAACCTGTGATGATGCTGATATATTTCAGTCAAACGTGTGTCAGGCATTGAAACGACAAAAACATACTGTAATACACTTCTTGCAGAAGAAACTATATTGAATAGTATCACAATATTATAATTGCGGCAAGAAACTTCGAGTTACTTATATCGAAAATTATATATTGTAACGTAACAAATAGAAGGCATAGTAAATTAGAACAAATAATATCAGAGTCTTTTATCTGATAGGTATTTATTTTAAAACAAATTTAATACGGTCTGTGATTTGAACGTAAATTATTTATCCTTAAATGTAAATAGTGTCTGTAAAATGGTTTGAATTCTCTTTCTTATTGTTTATTTTACTTGTTCGACGAATTCCCTTGACGAACCGTTGAACTGCTCCACTGCTGCACTCGTCGCCTGCTGGACTGATCCAGCTGCAATGAGGTTATACGTGTGTATAACTCTCGCGACTCACGCACGCACGCCGTTTATCACTGATATATTTTATCTCAATTATCTCAGGGTTCGATAATGGGTTTAACTATTATTAATTCAATTCCGGTGTGTTTTACGTACACTTCCGGTATCTTGACGTGTCCTCGCGTTCACCCAGATGTATTTCGGCAAATACACTGATTCCTATGCGGAAAAATCTTGACTATCGCGAGATAGCACTATATAATTTACAATTAAATTATTTTGAGTTCTAACACTTAATCGATCTAGCAACTCGTTGCTAAGACTCAGTACTCGTAAACCTTATGTAGAACGTATACTGATACGACAAACTCGCACAGAGACAACGTCTGTTAAGGTCAAGCTGTTAGGTTGAACTGAGCGAAACTTCTTCCGCAAGGGACAAAACTGAATTAAAATTGGAGCTTCTGATTGGTTAAAACCCATAGCACGTGATAGATGGGTTAGATAGATAGACATATGTCTTGCTCAATTTTGCTGAAGACTGCAAAAGCATGTATAGATTTTATCTAAACGTTTTACGACTTTCAGAAGATAAGGATTTCTTAGAAAAGTAAATTCTGTTAACAAATACGTATTAAAATAATATGTTTTGAGTAGAGGGTCTATTTGACATATGAAAAATGTAGCGCTAATTCAGAAGTATGAGCTGTCTAAGTTTCAACTCGGTACGTTAATTTACTCAAGAGTTATTCATGTAAATACGAATAATACGCGCACGCGCGCACGCGCGCACTAAGTTTGCACTTGACATGACAGAAAATAAATTTATGGGCATTTTGACATCCAACAGTTAATTACCCATTTCTTATTTCAAAACTTACAGCTATTTTACAAAATTTTAACAAAATTAATTTTCAACATGTCTATACCGTCATAAATTGTATAAAAACATGAAGTCATAGCTACAAAGACCCTTTTCTGCGATGTTCCATTGCAATATATATAGATAACTCATCTTATCCTTCCAGCATTTGTAGTACTGAGGGAAACGTTTTGTATTATTAAAGAGGTAACGCACCTGTTACTCCGACATAAGGAACAACTATAGCCTTAACAGAATAGTTCACTGCTGTGCACTCGATGTCTGATTAAGTCGACAGAAATACAGCCACATGTGTTGCATTGGTAACTCATTAAACACAATGACACAGCTGATCAGGCCTTTCCCATTACGTAATCCTTTCACTGTTATAACACAAACTCTGTATAATGGTGGCCCTTACAGAGCCTTACAGAGTTAGAGCCAATCCTGATTACCGAAATCAAAATCAACTGGTGTGTGTAGTGAAAGCGTTTGTACTGAAGTACAATAACTGTTTAGCGCGCGCGGGTGTACGTGGTCGCAAAGAACATGTATTTCATTATTATGTAACGCGTTGTAATTGCCAACATATATTATAGGGGTATATACGGTACCGTATGCAGTAAACGGGGAAGTTGGTTCTTCTTCTTCTTCTTCTTCTTCTTCTTCTTCTTCTTCTTCTTCTTCTTCTTCTTCTTCTTCTTCTTCTTCTTCTTCTTCTTCTTCTTCTTCTTCTTCTTCTTCACGGCTTAGACTGTTTGTTTAGTTTGTTCCGGTTCCAAAGTGGTCAGACCATCTCTTCTCGGCCCCTCCCAGCCTCCTCTTCTCTTTCGGTTGATACATTAAAGCTACCTTGGGGAATCTGTCACTTTCCATTCTGCTAATGTGTTGTTTGCAGCTTTCTGTATTCTTATTGATGATTCCGTTTACTTCTTCAACTTTCAGTTCCTCTCTTATGGGATTGTTTCTTTTTACATCTAAGTTTGTGTACACAGCTATAGAAGTCAAAATCGGGCAGACTGGTATTGTGACATATATGCACTCATTTGACTGTCTCTAGATGTCTCTCTCACAAAAGTGAGACCGGGGTTGCCTCGAGACCGAGAGTAATCAGTTAAGCTGAGTGCAACTTGAGAGTCCGTTGGTGTTTTTTACCAACGTAGTTGATACCTAGAAAGCAGACTCACTTCACGCCAGTAGATGAAACCCGAGTTTAGACCCCCGGGAGTTTAAAAAGATTGTTATAACACAGATCGCAGATGATTCCGTTACTTTCCAAAATCCTCACCATGAAGCGTACTGCTTTCAGGGACCTAGAGCTGAACGGTTTTCGACATCAGGGCTGACTAATTAACTTATTTACAGATTTCAGCCGCCTTTTGCCAGCAGTTTTTACTTCGTCAAGTGATGTAACCAGATCGGACATTCACTTTTCCTTTCCACATCATTGACATTCCAACTTTGACAGTTTCGATTTAAAACATTATACAAATTTTACATGTTTACTAAATTTTACTAAACATCCCAAACTTTGCAGTTTTCTTACTTAATATGATATTATGGATACAGTTTGGATAAGCAACGTATAATCGAACCGTTTTCGGCATTAGGGCTGACTAATTAACCTCATTTACGGATGTCAGCCTCTTACCAGCAGTTTTTACCTCCTCAAATGATGTAACCAGGTTGAACATGTAACCAAGTTTTTCTTTCTCACGTTATTGTCGTTACCAACTATGACATGGTTTTGATTTAAAATATTAAGCAAAGTTTAATTTTCACTGGAATTGTACTAAACATCCCAACTTTGTATAAATAAAGTTTACACCATTAATTCACTTATAACCTTCGATGATACTGATGTGATTAGTGAAACGTGCGTCAGAAGAAAATAAAATAATAATTTACTTGCAGAAGTAGATAATATTTGAAGAACATTTCACACTATAGTAAGCTGCAAGAAATATTTAAGAGTTACCTAAAAAAATAATTTTATAACCTAATATACGTACATTTAACAAATGCAGTAATTCTCCCCGTTTTACAGTTCTACTATCTCTGCAAAACTGATTTTCAATTTGTTTAATAAATAAATACAATCGTATTTGCTGTGGTTTTGTTAAACTTGGTCAGCGCGGTCGTGTTTGTGTTCACCGTGTGATATGTGACCGTTGTTTACCTTTGACGTGTTAATGCCATCAGCCGCAGTGTTGCCAACATTGTTTATTTTAGCCAGATCTGGAATAGAAAAGAGACTAAATGTTGTTTAAACATTATTTTATACGGTCCAAGTCACTATATATAGTAATGATTTACCTTATTGAAACCGTCCAGTGACTTCAAGTTGTATATTTATGACGCGTTTCGAGTCATATGACCCTTCATCAGATAGTTATCACTCACAAGGAGATCATCAAATATTAAAATTCACAAAAACACAAAAAACACACATATGTACAATTGTAAAAACCTATACAAGCGTCCGACACAGTGCACTGCGTGAGGTGCGTGAGGCCCACTGGACTCTGAGCAAACGCGTGTCACGCCGTTTACAAAAACACAAAAAACACACATATGTACAATTGTAAAAACCTATACAAGCGTCCGACACAGTGCACTGCGTGAGGCCCACTGGACTCTAAGCAAACTCCAGTGGGCCTCACGCAGTGCACTGTGTCGGACGCTTGTATAGGCTTTTACAATTGTACATATGTGTGTTTTTTGTGTTTTTGTAAACGGCGTGACACGCGTTTGCTCAGAGTCCAGTGGGCCTCACGCACCTCACGCCGTGCATTGTGTCGGACGCTTGTAGAGGTTTTTACAATTGTTCATATGTGTGTTTTTTGTGTTTTTGTGAATTTTAATATTTGATGATCTCCTTGTGAGTGATAACTATCTGATGAAGGGTCATATGACTCGAAACGCGTCATAAATATACAACTTGAAGTCACTGGACGGTTTCAATAAGGTAAATCATTACTAAATGTTGTTTGCAAAATTACAACATTTTTATAAAACCAAATGTATGTAAATGTTAGTATAAACATAAATATAACGCTTTGTCTATCAAGTGATAAGCAATTGTAGCCACTGATGTTTTGATAATCATCATCATTATCTTCAAGGATTAAACCAAGAATGGTTTGTTCCGGTCCCAAAACAGGCAAAGATTAGAGCTGCTCACTCCAGAGTTTCCTCGGGCGTTCCTCACCTCTCCGTCCACTCGCCTTATAGTTCCATAGTTGTTTGGGGATGCGGCAGTCTTCCATTCAGCAAAGATGTTCCCACCAATTCAGCCGATACTGGGCAATCCTTTTGACCATACTCATAATACTCAGTTCCTGCCCTATATCTGTGTTTCTTCTATGATCATGGAGCGTATACCCTGTCACGTGCCTGAGAAATCTCATTTCAGCCGCTTGGATGCGACTGGCCTGGACTTTCGTTAAAGTCCAATTCTCAGACCCATAAAGAAGTGTGGCAATAGCCATCTCCTTTACTTACTGACTGAAGGGTTTGCCTAATCGTCCCGCACATAAGGTTGAACTTTTGCAACTTTACTCACTACGTCGTTGCTTGCATTATAAGACACACTGTAGCCCAGGTAATATTTTGATAATGAAACAATAAATTATATTAAATATTTTCTAATTAATGTTTAATAGAGATTTTTCTTAAACTCAACCCCTGTGAATCCTTTATATCAACGTGTGGAAATCTATCTAGACCTAAGTAGTTCGAGCGCCTTTATTGTCATGACAATTTGTAGCTCCTGCTCGGTGGTGAGCACAGGAAACCTGGTCTGAGACCTCAGCAAAGTTACTGGGTCAGAAATATCTTTCGTCAATTGGAAGCTGGTATTAACCCATGACCCATAAATTTATACATTACGATTAATGAGGACAACTACTTTAATAATTTGGTAAAAAACTTATAATTATGAAATACTGTAGGTCTTCTATGAACCGAGCCCTTAGACGAAATCTCTCGCTCGTAGCCTGGAATGCTAACAACATCGGTCCCAAGCATTCCGACCTTCTTGAATTCCTGGCTCGGTCCAAACCCGACGTACTTCTCCTCTCAGAAACCCACCTGACCCCGGCGAACCGGTTTCGATTACCGAATTACGTGGTCTATCGGGATGACCGAGTTGGCCGACGATGAGGCGGCACGGCGATCGCGGTGAGGACCTCCATAGGTCATCATCGTGTCGCTTTGCCGCAGCTTACCAACCTAGAGGCCACCGCCATTGAGGTCCACGGAGCTCTTGGCGGCGTCCTCGTGGTTTCAGCATACAAGCCCCCACAAGCTGAACTCCTTGTCGGCGACCTGGACGTCATCTTCGATTCCCATCGAAGGGTAATTTTGGCCGGCGATCTGAATTGCAAGCATCGCGTTTGGAATAGTCGCCTGACTACTCCGAACGGGAGGCGCTTGCTCAGTTTTGTTGAATCGCGCCGGGCGATGGTGTTTGGTCCAGCGCAACCCACGTTCTTTCCGTCAAGGCCTAACGCGGCTCCCGATGTTCTGGATATCGCGGTGACCCAAGGAGTTGTCTGTCCGGTCGAGGTATTCTCACTTACGGAGCTGACATCCGACCACAACCCTATCTTGGTCCACGTCGCTACCCAGCACGCCTATGCACGTTCTGACAAGAAGAAGGTCATCGATTGGGATCGCTAAGGCCCGGCCTTGTGCCGTAGATTGCCGCCAGCGGCCCCACTCGATTCCGGTCGCCTCCTAGACGAAGCAGTTGCGGGAATCGAAGAAGCAATCATCTCGGCTATAGGCGTGTCTTCACGTACGCGAGCTGGTTTCACGCCTGACTACCAACGCATCCCTGAGGAAGTCTCTCTTCTCGCTCGCGAGAGGAATTACTTCCGGAAACGTTGGCAGAGGACCCGTGATCCGGCCGATAAGGCAGCATACAATCGGCTCACCGGACGACTGCGTGGCAGTCTGAAGGCGTTCCGACGTAGCTGTTGGGAACTCGATGTGGCCCGAAGGTGGGATGCGGACCCGCAAAATCACCCGTACAGAATACCTACCGCATTGACGGGACGGAGGCGCCGACCTCCACTCCCCGCCATTGTTGGACCGTTCGGTCGACTCCTGGGTCGCCCGGAGTAGAAGGCCGAGTACTTGGGCTTGTGTTTCGAGCGACAGTTCGCTCCCAATCCGCCCATGGACTGGGACTTCGACGAACAAGTCGAGATGGCTGTGGAAGACTTTCTGTCTCTTCCGATCACGGCGGAGCCCGAACCCATCTCTTTGGAAGAGGTCTCAGATCGGCTGGCTGAACTTCAGCCAAGAAAAGCTCCAGGCCCGGACGGTGTTACTAACACCGCTCTACGACTTCTTCCCGAGCCTGGAGTTCAGTTCTTGACTGATTTGTTCAACGCGTGTCTTAGACTGGCCTACTTTCCCAAGAAATGGCGAAAGGCGACGGTTATCGTGATCCCGAAGCAGGGAAAGGATACCACCCGCTCGGAAAACCTCCGGCCTATCAGCCTACTCTCCGCTACGTCCAAGGTTTTTGAGCGCCTCGTACAGCGTCGTGTACGAGAACATCTAACCAACTTTGACGTGCTGGTCCCCGAATAGTTCGGCTTTCGTGTGGGGCATTCGACCACTCATCAACTGATGAGACTGGTGGAAAGCATCACGGAAGCCGGGTGTCGGAGAGAACGGACCGTTGGCTGTTTCTTAGATGTTGAGAAAGCCTTCGACAGCGTATGGCATGATGGTCTGTTATTCAAGCTTAGGGAAGTCCAGCTCCCGGACTGCTACCTCCATCTGGTTGCTAGCTTTCTGACGGAGAGGACCTTCTGCGTGAGAGTTGGCGATTCAGTCTCTTCCGAGAGACGAATCACAGCCGGCGTCCCTCAAGGTAGTTTTCTAGGCCCCCTTCTGTTCTCGATCTACGTCAACGACACAGCCTTGAGTCCAGATGGCCCTCTTCGCTGACGACACGGCCGTATTTACGGCCGATCGTCATGAGAAAAGGGCCGTCCTACGACTGCAGTGCCAGCTCGACACGCTCGTGGACTGGACTGAGAATTGGAGAGTGCAACTCAACGCCACCAAGAGTGTAGCCGTCGAATTCTCTAAGCGACGGAAGAACCCCGTTAGGCAGCTACGTATCGGCAGAACGTACTTGCGCTGGTCCAACGAGGTCAAGTACCTCGGCTTACCCTTTGACCGTCGGCTCACCTGGCGTACCCACGCACAGACAGTTCTTAAGCAAGCATCCACTCGCCTGCGCGCACTGTTTCCACTCCTGATCAGCTCAGCCATGACCAGGAAATTGGGTAGGATGATCGTCGGCGCGTATCTGCTGCCGGTCATTACCTACGCCTGCCCGGTCTGGGGTTACCTCGCCGCAATGCATAAAAAGAAGTTGCAGAGCGTCCTCGACAGGGGTCTTCGGCTAGCGGCCAAAGTCTCCCGTCGCTTTTCATCTCGCCTTCTAAGGAGAGGACTTGGCGTCCGCTCCTTAGACGACACATTCAGGCGGCTTGCACGCAAATTTTATGCAAGTGCGGCGAGGTTCCCAGGCAATCCTCTATTGACTGGGCTGGGAAGGTACCGTATACGTCCAGGTGATTCGTGGAAACGCCCTCGGTGTATACTGCGCTAGTGTAGGCTAGCACAACAGCCGAGAATCGGCCTGCTATAGAGCACACGCCGTACTTGGGCAGGGCCACGAGGCAGGAGCTCCAGAAGGCAGCTCGGAACTCAGATACCGAGCGGTTCGTCTCCGCGACGCACAACCGCAAAGCCCAGAGCGAAAAAAAAAAGTAGTGTTTGTATTGTAAAAGAAATGATCCACTTGTTACTGGATACAAAAGACAATTATAACTTTAACAGAGTAGCCCAATTTCTTGCGTTGCGTTGTGGTATTGGGGGGTCTTTGCACCCATGGCTGAATTGCAGCTTCCGGGATGTGCCCGATGGCTGCCAGATGAACACAGTGTTGGACTTTCATAAAGACAGGTGCCTAAAACTTGGATGGACACGCTGACGCTGCTAACCGCAGAGGCGGCGAATTTTTAACAATTTTGTGTTGAGGAGTTTAATTCATGGTAGCACTGCCACTGTTGGCGACGCGGACGACAGGTGCCGCCCGCGCCGTTGTTCCCCGCGAGGCACAGAACCTCCGTGCCTGTGGCAAACGGTAACAATACCAAACAGTGTGTCAATATACTTCGGAGAAGATATCACTGAGGAGGGAAGGTAGCAGAGGAAAGGAAGACACTCTGGGGCTATTCAGATAGCAACGAGGTTGATTTAAGTGGGGGGGGGGTCATCTAGAATCGCCCGAGGTCGTTTGACTCTCATAGGGCGTGGTGGTTCCGACGTACTGATGGTCGTCAGGAAGGGGAAGGACGAGGTCGCTGCAGAAGCAAACAGAGTTTCGGCGAGCGACCGGTCAAAGTCGGCAAGAGAAGGAACTCGAAGTGCTCCACGAATAACATTATTGTAGTGCACTGCTGTGCAGTCGGCTACTTGCTTAGATCTAGACGTCGAAACTTTCATTTAACTTCAAGTACTTGATTTTTTATTTTTTCTGTTCTTTAGACTGTGTGTTTTTAAAGTTATATAATTCGTTTATTATGCTGTCAAACACAGATCCTAATTAACGACAATTCAATTGGTCAATACCGCGTCTTATATATCGATCGGGCTGTAACGTTGATTTCGACTAGTACAGAGATTTTGATAAAGTTACATTAGACAAAGCTGAAAGCTAAATTTACTGTACCAAACCTACGTGAGTGGAATGACATCCATAGAGAATGTCAAAGCGATTTAGTTTTTTGAGAAAACAAGTAAAAGCCACTCTGCACTACTACGTCTTGTTTGAAGGAGACTGAGGGGCCTGGAGAGCTTCACAATTGTGCACTCATACAGTGACGTTTGTAAGAGCACGCGCACGCCCACACACACACACACAGCTCTTTATAAGCAACTAGTCTAAATATTCTTTAAAGTTTTTATATTTTGACTAATGTCTTGGAGACTGGACAGCCTGCAAGACAGTTTTAAACAAAACACTTTTAGAAACTATACAAAGCCTATATAATGGAACAAGGATAGGTGTTCATAATAAGTGTATAGGATATCTCAACAAGTATCTGTCAATCAAGGTGTTAGAAAAGGGTGCAGTTTATCACGTACTCTTTTAACATGATAATGTTTTTAGGCTGGGGGTCATTCTACAAAATGCGTGATGCAAAATGTGTAACGACATCGAAAAATATAACGCTCCAGGTGATGTTAACACTATATTTTTTCCACAGTTTCGATTCCCCACAGTCTATAAATCTTAGGTCTGTCGTTTTTAACATGATAATGTTTTTAGGCTGTTTTATAACAATATATTTGTTATATAATAAATATTTGTTATTTATTTTCAACGAACATCGCTGAGCAGGAGAGTCTGCAGTTTATGAACATTATACGTTTCAAAAGCCTAAAAACATTATCGTGCTTCGATATTTCGGTTTCGTCGAAATTCTTTTTTTTAACATTTATATTGACGATCTGGTAAGAGAATGGAAATTCAATCGTCACAACCCTAGTAGTAAGATATCACGAGACAAATATTTAAATGTGCTGTTGTTTGCTGACGACTTACCTGTACTTCAGAATACTGAATCTGATTTGAAAAAATCTGTTTTTAAACTTCATCAGATTTGCAAACAATACAGCACGAAAATGTCCTCTATAAAGACAATGATAATAGCATTTCAAGGCAAGAATACAATAAGAACAAAAATAATGATTAATGATTAATTCTAGAACAGATGAGCTATTTTAATTATTTAGGAAATGATATTGTCTATGATAGGAAATATGATATTGATGTTAAGTTAGGTAAGTTCCAGACGATCTGTGGGACTATCAATCTTTTTTTAAAAAACAAGATACGTCGAGATACAAAATTAAAGTTCTACAGTGCTGTGGCAGTTTCTGTACTCCCCTATGGTTGTGAAGTAAGGGTAACAACTAAGAAACAAGACACAGGCAACTAAAATACAAGCCTCGAAAATGGCGTTCTCAAGAGGAGTTAAAAGGTGTTATAAACTTTACCGTATACAGAATGAGGCCATAAGAGAAGAGTTATAAGCTTTTAACTTTTCAATGAAAAATTAAAAGTTTACGTACGGTAGAAAGAACACACTGAAAGAATGTAAGATTCCAGACTACCCAAACAAGTCTGGAAGTACAAACTTATAAGACACAGGTGTGTGGAAGAGAATCCCCCAGGAATAGATGGCTGGAGGATTTTGGAAGGCGGAACAGGCAGCACCTTGCCTATATGGTAATGCTGCTGCTGCTGCTGCTGCTGCTGCTGCTGATGATGATTATGATGATGATGATGATGATGATGATGATGATGATGATAGTGATTTTCAGGACCTTTAATCACAAGGCACCAGTTATTAGAACCCTATGGCTGTAGTCTATAGTTTCCTTTAAAGAAATAAATCAATTCTTGTTATAAATTAAGAACTTCTTAGTATATTTTTATAATAGCAATGCCAAGAATTCAAAGATTTTCACTTAACAAAAAATTGAAGATTTATAAAAGTTATAAATTTTTTGTTTGGCTATTGTAGCCAACGAACACTCAGAAGGGACAAAACCATAAAATAATAAATGAATGGTAAATATCGGATTGAGTTAATAGTGAATAAAGAGTTGTAGTGTAACTACCGTCATCATCAGCGTCCATTTTTTTTATCTATCTTCACGGTGCTTGCACCATTTTTTTAAGAATACTCTTCATCTCTTGCTTTTATCCTTCTTGCCGGGCTATATTTTTATGATAGTTTAGTTATAGTCCACACCAAAAAATTACAATGGTTTGGACACACGAAAAGAATGGCACAGAAAAGATTGCCAAGAGGAGTTATGGAATGGAGCCCACCAGTAAGAAGGAAAAGAAGGAAAGAGGAAGACCACCTGTCACCCGGACAGAAGAAATTCAGACTATATTGAGGGAACGAGAAATTGAAGAAGATCTTTGGATGGACAAGCAGCAGTGGAAAATGATAATTCAATCACTTCTGTAATCTTTGGTTCCGGAAAATCTGTAAACATTGTACAGCCGGAATAATAATAATAAGTTCGTTGTATCATCGAAAACACGTGGTGTTCTTATTACGCCGTAAGGCACGTGCGTGTTCTGTGACTCACCTACGCTTTGTTATGTCTTCCCACACATCTCCAACAATAGGTTTTATAAAATTATTACATACATTGAGAATTACTGAAAATTATTACAAAAAAATGGTTCTGCCAATTTCGTCCCGTTACAACGTGTTTCTCGGATGTTCCAGTGGAATCCGGCAGTAATGTTGTCTGTACGTGATCTTAAGATGAGTTAGCGAGAATTTTATAGACTGCTCCGGCCGCGCGCACTGGGTCAAGATCGCAATCAATTATGCTGTAGTGTAGCGCTGATGCGTAGTATGGAATATGCTGGAATTTCAACGAGGTATAAATACAAGTACTCAGCGACGATTAGTTCAGTTATTGTCGGGCGATTTACACAGTGCAGGCCGAAGTACTGCGGCGAAGTGTTATGTGTTTTATAATTGTGCGAGACAATTGTAATACAATTGTGTTTTATATTAGTTGACATTTTTATTGCGTGTGAACAATTTTTATTTGATTTGTTGTACGACGAGATTATCTTGTTGATTACAAACTGTTTAATTGTGATAATTAAAGCTGGTGATTAGTGACTTAATTGGTGTCTTGTACTTTGTTTTCTACTGTACCATACGACGATTACTAGACCGTCGTAACAATATAATGTTGAGAGTCCTAGGAACGCTTGGTTCCATACCAGGAAATTTGCCTTGTGTGGAATTATTTTCTAGATCCTACAACTTGTAGGAAGAAGATGAAGTTAATGTCTTATAGCTTATAAAAGATACGAATTTGTCCTGGAGTGTAATATCTAAATATGGTATTACGTCAACAAAATGCAAAGTTAAAATTATTAAATAAAATTTAAACTTGTTACATGCAACAAACAAACAACTGTGTAAACTTGAAAAACTTACGCTACAATTTTAAACAATGCGAGGATAAAGCCATGGACTTACACAGTAGGTAGTATTGAATACTACCTTTCAATGTTCTGTAAAATTTTGCGTACAGAAATTGTTACCCGTGATACCATTACAAAATCTGGTATACTAATTGTTTAGCAAAAACATATTATTCTAATGGTATACTCATAAAATTAAATTGTATCTTTCTGACAAATAGAGACTATTATCCTTCGGTTTTATAAATAAAATACCTTTATGAATGAAATAAGATTATATTAATATTCAAGAGATCTCGTAACACGGAGCAACAGATCTCGTTCTGTGTCCTGTCCATGATTCATTCAAAATGCAGAATACATACATCTATGAATGATCTTGAGACCACGCAATTTCCAATATCCATAATGTATCATAGTTTATAACGTATACCGCCCGATTATAAAACACAGCACTTCACTAATACCCACTTGAACACACACAGTAATATCGCTTGTAATCGTCCGACAATAACTCTAACCGCACTGTAAATATATCGCAACTATACTGAAAACTAAGGCCGCTGCCACCTTGTATTTATACATCCGCGCACAGACCAGAAGATTCCAAACTGCGTCTTAGCGCCAGTCTGTAAGACGTAATTAATTGCGGCCTTGACACAGTCCGCGTGGCTAGCGGCTTCCAGAAAAATCTTGCGAATTCGTCGAGATTCACGTACACCACCGCATTACATTCTGGATCCCTCTTGAACGTTCGCTAAACACGTAGATTGTTCTGTGATGTATTAACACTGCCCCCTCCTTAAGCTTGTTCGTCTCGAACTGGCAAACCGTCTCTGAAGTAATAGCCAGGCGATCTAGGAGAACGTCTTTGCGAAAGATAATTCTCCGGTTCTTCGAATTCAGTCTCTTGTGATCCGAATATCACGTTCCCAGGAATGCGAGTCTTCCGCTCAACTACTAGTTTTGCTGGAATCACTCCCGTTGCGTCATGTACTGATGACCTAAATACCACTGGCTGATCCAAGTTTGTTTGGTTCTCGTCAACAACCTCTTGCGTAACCCCATCTTCAGCCACTTTGCCCTCGGGCGCTTCTATCAGCTCAGGAACAAGCAAGAGTTTTGTCTCGACGCCCATACTTGGCTTTCCAATCACTTCTTTTTTCGTTACACTTATTTGTATTTCCTCTGCTAATTCTTCATCCATTTCCCCTTAAAATAAGGAGGGGTTCCTCTTGACCAGACCTGTTGACTTTTTCTTCGACTAATGCCATCGCTTAATCGAATGGTTGGTAGACCCTGTCATTTTAACCATGCAAAGCTTTATCTTCTCCTGGCCAACCTTCAGCACATTCTCTCTTAAGTCCACAACGAATCCGTAGGCATTCATAATGTCCGTGCCAAGAATCACTTCATCGACAATGTCTGCAACGAGCATTTGGTGGCTAAACTCGAGAAGACCCAGGCGTACACGTACGTCTACTTTTCCTAGCACCTTGACGGGGCTTCCAGTCACAGTCTGTATTGTACAAGAGGTAATTTGAGGCCGTCGGTTGCTGATTAAGTCAGGGCGCACAATAGATACTGTTGCGCCCGTGTCAACTGTAAATGATGTTGGTTTACCTTCCGAAAACCCATTAACGACCAAGTTACCACTGGTCTTATGTAGCGTGGAAACTGTGTGCTGTTCTGAGGCTTTACTTCTCCAATTGGTCCGACCACTCTCTTCTCTCGATATCTTCTTCTCCCAACAGTCTACCTGTAGATGACCACGTTTTCTACAGTTAGTTGTAACATTTCGGACTTCTGTCTTTATCCCATCGTTTAAATCGTTGCGACTCTCTTGAATTTCTAAATTGTTTGTCCGACAACATTGTTTTCCTGCAACCATCGTAACGGCAATGTGATACAGGGATCTTCTGACTGCAATGTGATGGCACAAACCCATTAATGTAGCGGAACGCTGACTTGGCAGCTTCAATCTCTAGGGCGTGAACAAGAGCTTCTGAACTACTTCGGTGTCTTGCAATTCGTAACACTTGCTGAAGTTCACAAATTCCGATGCCATCAATAAATGTCTGCACCGCAAACCTTATTCGAAAATCTTCTGGTGCTTCAGGATAGGCCAATCTAATCAGTCTGTCGATACTTGCTTCAAACTCTTGAAGGCTCTCCCCGGAACGTTGTCGTCTTGTTCTCAACTGAGCGTAGTGCACATCTCGCAAATGTTTATCACCGTAGCGTGATTCTAGAGCTTTTATCAATTCGGCATAGACGTTCTGGCTGTCAGTTAGCACTTTCTGTAGTAATTCTGCCGCAGGTCCTTTTAATGCAAGAACGAGTGAAACTGCCTTGTCTTCCTCTGTCCAATTATTTGCGCATGCAGCAGCTTCAATTTGGCAGAGGTACGTTGCCCAGTGACTGCTCCCGTCAAAGGTTGGAGCTTTGACATGAACTGTCCCAACCGTAGGCAAGGTGACTTTCTCTATAATCTTTTCTTTATTATTGGTACAGTCTGCTCAAAAGTTTATTTTTGTTGCATTTTCATGAACTGTTCAACTTCGTTTTTAATTTGCTCTATTATATTCGCCACTGAGTTTTCTACTTCAGCTATTTTATTTGGCATGGATTCTTCTACGTCAGATATTCTGGTAATCTGATTATTAAGCTCACCTCGTAATTCACCTACGTTACCACGTAGGAGACCCAATTCTGCTGTAGTATGTTCTTGCATCTGCTTTTGCTCATGAATTAAGGTTTTGATGTCATCTCCTTCCTGCTTACGTTTTTCATCCTGTCGTTTTACCGCTTCTTCCGTCTCGTGTCTGCGTTTTTCATCCTGTCGTTTTTCTGCTTCTTCCGCCTCCTGTCTGCGTCTTTCCTCTGCTTCCAGCAGGAGGGTTTTCTGTCTCTCTTCTGCTTTCTCTGCATCCTGTCGTCGTCATTCCTCTGTCTGCAACAACAGCGCCTGAAAATTTTCCATCATCTGACTGCCATCCATTGTTTTCCGATTAATTACGAATTACACTCGTTTTGCACAAAGTGTCCACTGTTTCCACTGTTAACCGTTCTATCCCAGTTCTGACACCACTATTACGACGGTCTACTTGATCGTCGTAGGTACAGTGGAAACAAAATACAAGGCACCAACTAAGTCACTAATCACCAGCTTTAATTTTCACAGTTAAACGGTTCGTAATTAACAACACTGTCTCTTACAACAAATCAAATAAAAATTGTTCACACGCAAATAAATGTCAACTAATATTAAAACAAAATTGTATTACAATCATACCGCCCGATTATAAAACACAGCACATCATTAATATCCACTTGAACACACACAGTAATATCGCTTGTAATCGCCCGACAATAACTCTAACCGCACTGTAAATATATCGCAACTATGCTGAAAACTAAGGCCGCTGCCACCTTGTATTTATACATCCGCGCACAGACCAGAAGATTCCAAACTGCGTCTTAGCGCCAGTCTGTAAGACGTAATTAATTTCAGCCTTGACACAGTCCACGTGGCTAGCGGCTTCCAGAAAAATCTTGCGAATTCGTCGAGAATCACGTACACCACCGCATTACATTCTGGATCCCTCTGGAACGTTAGATAAACATGTAGATTGTTCTGCGATGTCATAACAATACTTTTCATAACTTTATCCACTATGTTGGTGTTATAGTTATTATTCCTTACAATTCCCTTTATCTTTCTTATCTCCCTATCTTTTGTTTCTGTCTCTTTCAAACACTTCTGATCTCTATAATAAAATGAATTGATTGCCGCCATTTTATATCTATAATGGTGGTAAGTTTCTTTCCGTATAATTATATCAGAATACGATTCTTTCCTAAATACCCCAAATTGTAGTTTTTCATTATTTTTAATTTATATTTTTAAATTCAAGTAATTTATTTTCTTACCTCCCCTCTCTTCTTTAAACTGTAAATTTTTTTCTTTATTATTTACCTCATTTAGAAACGCATGCACTTCTTCTATGCTTCCTTCCCAAATTACCTTGTTTGCGGGCAGTGGGGAGGATGGGGTGTGAAGAGATTTTTCGTAATGTTGTTGTTATTTCCGATCTGACGATGAGCTGTGAAGCTTGAAAGCGCTAATCGGAATAATCTTTTCTAATAGTGGTGTGCAACAGTGATAATTCTGTTTGCTCATCATTTAGTTTTGTCCCTGTTGCATTCCATAAATTGTGTAAGACTCAACGCTTTGTGTTTTGTTGTGTGGTTGCTACCAGAGATAAACCATATTTGGAATTTTTCTAAACAGGTAGCAGCGGACTGTTCATAACGTTGTTGGGTGGCGCGTGCTGTACTAATGTTCTTCTGAAAAAACCCTTTGCAGTTTATCATGGCGACACAAAACCCTCCCTTACAGCAGCACTGCACCCGCAGACAAGGAAGGAGGCAGACAAGGCAGGTGTACTTAATTCTACCATCTTAATTAAAACAAACAGACTTCAAAATTTGTGTTTACTTTATATATACGACGATAACAAAATGTGTTCAGGGGATTTTGGTACACTTTGTTTAAGGTAACCCTGGCCAAGAAGTTTCAGTAAAATAATATTAAAGCGAACTTGTGTTCTCCAGATTTTATTTTATACTCTTATCTTTAAAGACAACTTTACCTTTTTCTCATTCTCTTCCTTTTTTATAGATTCCCCACTTAGTATTTTTTTAATCGTATATCTATTTACAAGTTACTATAAAACTCAAAAACTTTAAATTAGAAATTTTACCGATATAACCTAAAAGTTACTGTTGTGTCACGAAAAATATTAGAATTACCTCAGAAAGTTTTTTAATTTTTAAAAATTTAACCAACAACTTCAGGTACATGTCAGTGTTTACCGATTGCATGTGCTGAAAGCTAGAGTGACTTCTTGAGTAAAATAATTTATGATTTTTTTTAATTTATGAAAAAAAACAGTAACTTTTATTAAACCAAAAATATATAAAACTTTGTTGGTTGAAATCAAACATGCTGCCCGATCGTAATCTGTACACTAAGCAGGTTTGACGTTCTTAACAATTGTAGTTTCTACAGTGATTGGACTAGAAGCCAACTTTTTATAACACACTTCTGGACAGTAAAATAAATTCATTTACTAAATTTTTATTAGAAGTTTAATTAAGAAAGTTGTGTTAGTGATTATAATCACAAACAGAAGTATCACTGTTGCACACCACTATACAAAAATTATTCCGATTAGCGCTCTCGCTGAGAAGCTTGAAAGCGCTAATCGGAATACTTTTTCTATAATGGTGTGCAACAGTGATAATTCTGTTAGTAAATTTTTATTTATAGTATTATTTAAATTGTAGTGTTTCTTAATTAAATACATACTATTCAGTGCCTAATTAGATAAAAGTTATTTTTACAAGGAATGACAAAAATTTGCTTTTGTCTTCTTAGTTTCCTATTAATACAGATTTCATTAGGAAACTACAAAAACGTAAAACAGAAGTTAACAAATTTCTGTTTTAATGAACTGGATAAAAGTAATTATACTTTTTTTCAAAAGGAATCGGTAAATCCTCACATTTACCTATATCTGTTGGTTTAAATGTGAATACCTTTTAAGGATATTTATCTTATCCTTGGATATTTACCTTGGCACCAATAAACAACGTAAATCTTAGAATATGGCCTCTCGGTAGAACTTAAGGTTTATAGTTTTATCGGACACGCTTATAAATGGAACGTCCATGGTTTAAAATGTTGTGTTGTTGTTACGTTGCTAACCAACGGATGAGGTTTTGGTAGAAATGCCACTAAACACAAATAAAAGTTCTCTAACCTTCGTCAGCCTGCTTGCTTAATTTTACTTTGAAACACAAAATAGGAAAACTTACTTTTGAGATGGCCCTCGTAGCAAGTCTTTTGTAGCTACTACTTCCTGTTTACCTCTAACGGCGCGGACAAACATGCACTAGAAGCCGGGAGAAGCGGGCAGGGCAGTTGCCAATACGAGTGATCTTGAGTACACACTACTTCTCATGCTGCAGATACCGTTTTATCAAACTAGATAAAAAAGTAATTCTAGTTTTTTTTCTCAAAAGGACTCGGTAAATACTGACATTTATCAGACCCCGTTGGTAAAGGTTTTAAACATAAATATATTACAAAGTACTGCAGATATTTTCCTTAGCAAAAATAGAGAACATAAATCTTAAATACAGCCTTCTGGTAAAACTTATTGTTTTTCACGTTGTTAGTCAACAATTCCACTTAATGTCTATATTTCTCTGGTTAGTCCACCTTATAGTTAAAAACAATTAAAAATATTTAGTCCTTTATAGCTACCCAGATACCTACTTCCTTATTTACCTCGGACGGCTCGTACAAATGTGGACTAGAGACCGGAGATAAGCGTCCAGTTAACAAATTATTTTCTAAAAGGTTAAACTGCAGTTGTCTCCAGTGTTATAAGATGTTTTGATGTTTACAATTGCACTCAGTAAACGTATTGACGTCGTTATTATTTTTTGTGGATAACTCTGGGGGTGCGCGAAAGATAGTAACATCAGGATAATACAAACATTCCAAAAGAAAGTTCTGCGGACCATGGTGAATACACCATGGTATGTTAGAAACGCCACAGAGATCTAGGTATTCCAACAATTAAAGAAGAGATTAAAAGGTTTGCGAAGAAGCATGAAGAAAAGCTTCACCTCCACAAAAATGCAGAAATTCTTCAGCTGCTGGACAATCAACGCGTGTTCCGAAGGCTGAAGAGAACATAACCATTTGAACTTGTGTAGTGTTTTGTGTTATAAAAGCAGAGCATTGTGCGCAGGTGAGAATGTTTAGTTAAACACCAGAACTAACTAAAGGATGTCATTGGACTTAATTTGACTGATATGTATTTAGTATTTAGAGGTATTAGATATAAGTTGATGTTTGGTTTTACAGACCAGTTTTAAAATGTTAAATTCAATAAAAAAATATTTGTTGTGGAGAACGTTTAGGAAGTATTTCCATTTGTTTAGCACATTGGCGATTTTTGATAAAACTGAATACAGAAATTGAGACTGTTGCTTCTGTTAAATCATTAATTAAAGTACTTCAACGATCAATATCAATTCAAAAGTGTGAGTACTTCATGCGTAGAGCTTCATTTTATCTTATTCCTTCTATTCATTTCAGTGGCCGACAAAGAAATTTATCATTTCTAAATGAGGTGTTGTCTCATAAGAATGAAGTAGACAGGTATATCGGATAAACCTTATTTATTTTTGAGTGCCGTGTCTACCTCGTTGTGATAATTCACTGTCTCCTGTTGGACTGTTAGACTGCGACCCCCTCTCAATCTCTCACTCTCTTTCTGTCTCTCTGTCTCTCTCCTCCCCACGTTTCCTTATTCCAACTGTCACAGTCTGACACCCAGTCATTTATCGTAACCTTCCTTTAGAATATATCCCTTTACGGAGTATATTTTCCACAGTGACAGACGCGAAAGACGCCGCGTCGATTTCAACCATAAACGGTTAAAACTCTGCTAACGTACAACGTCGGATTGTATTTAGCTTCCGACATTACATTTTCTTCTTCTTCTTCTTCTTCTTCTTCTTCTTCTTCTTCTTCTTCTTCTTCCTCCTCTTGTTCCTGTTCCTGTTCCTGTTCCTGTTCCTGTTCTTTTTCTTTTCTTTTTCTTTTTCTTTTTCTTTTTCTTTTTCTTTTTCTTTTTCTTTTTCTTTTTCTTTTTCTTTTTCTTTTTCTTTTTCTTTTTCTTTTTCTTTTCCTTTTCCTTTTCCTTTTCCTTTTCCTTTTCCTTTTCCTTTTCCTTTTCCTTTTCCTTTTCCTTTTCCTTTTCCTTTTGGTTTTTCTTTTTCTTTTTCTTTTTATTTTCGTCTATGAGATTGGTCTCCTCAATAATTGTACACCATTCCCTTCTGTTCTCAGCAACAATCTTCCATCCCCTGATGTCCATGGTTCGCAGGTCCTCCTCAACATACTCCATCCACCTCTTTCTCGGTCTTCCTCTGGTCCTAGACTCCAAGGGTTTCCACTTGGTGATAGCTCTCGTATTTCTGGTCTTCTCTATTCTATACATATGTCCTAGCTATCTAATCCTATGTGACTTAATAAACTTTACTATGTTTTTGCTGTGTATTAATGTATCAAGTTCAAGATTCATGCGGATCCGCCAAGTGCCATCTTGTTGCACTACTGTTTCAAAACGTCTCCTAAGTATTATCCTCTCAAATCGTTTAAGATATTCATCTTTCTTCCGCATGGCCCATGTCTCACAGCCGTAAATCACTACTGGTCTTGTAATGCTGTTATAAATTTCCTGTTTAGTATTATAACTTACGATCCAAGAGCACAATAGTTTCATGTTTACAAAATACGCTCTGTTTTCCATTGCTATCCATGATTTGTTTTCCTCGCTGTTCAAATTGTCCTGTTTAGCAACGATACAAGCTAGGTTAAATTTTCAGTCTTATTAACATAAATTAATTTGTAATAATTTTATTTAAAGCCTTACAGCCAGTATAAGAATTAAGTAATCGTAATACAAATTTTAGTAATCGTAATCTTCAGATTAATTAAAGAATAAGTAATGTTTATGGTTGAACTTCCTCTGCTGTAGTTTTTTTTTTTTTGAGTTATCGATCACTCTAAATCTACGTTTGGCGCACAAAATGAATGTAGAGAATCGTGTAGAAAGATTCAACATGTTTCGGAGTTACTTCGGCAGGAGACTTTTACAGAAAAATTGCCGCATTGATGTCAGTAGACCTGGGAGTAATAATCAAGCCATATCACCTCTTACGGATGACAGCGGTCACAGTCCTACAGCCACATCTTGCTTCGCCGGAACGCATACAGTAATTCGCCATGTTACACACCAATAACCTATAGCGTTGCTGTCCCTGCGTTTATATTATGTGAGTTCTGCTACGTATTAGACGGAAGCAAGCAATCTACCAACTTCTACACGTTTCCACTCGTTCTGTCAGAGGTTACGACCAACACGTTTGCGTCCGTACGTCCGAACATATTCATGAAACCATACGTAACCTATTGATCTCATTAGCCGCAACACAAAAACACACTTATTAGACTAGTTGTTAATTATGAAGCTGAGGTATGGACATTGCAACACTAAGGTTTGAAAAAAAGACGTGTTTACAGCCTGGTTAAAGAAGATGACAAATGGAGAATAAGAAATAACACGAGATAGATGAGCTATTGAATCATGAGGACATTGTAAGTTTCATAAAGAGTCAACGAATACAATGGCTAGGTCACCTAGAGCGGATGGATGATCAGCGTATGCCAAAGAAAATCTTGAGGGCTCAAATCTACAAAAGCAGAAAGATGGTTGGATGCAGGTTGGATGATCTCAAAAGAATAGATGTGAGGGGTTACTATGTGATGGCAATGGACAGGAGATTTTGAAGAAGATTGTTGCTGGAAGCCTGGCTCACGTTGGGCTGTAGCGCTGAAGAAGTAGAAGATACTCAGTGTAATTTTTACCATCCGTATTTGCGCTTTCTTTTACCTTAGTTATCTTTCCTGCAACAGAGTATGCAGATAAAGTTAGTCTAAACAGTTCCTACCTTCAACACTTTCCTCTTCTACTTACCTCTATCATTCGCCTATGTCGTCCGTTTCTCACACCACTTGTCCATGCGCCCTCTCCCACTCCGGCCTCACATCTTCCTCTACGTCTACCCCTTCTATCGTTTTCCCTGCAGAAATATTTAACAATTCCAAAATAATCCAACCGTCTTCTATATATACATACATATATAATAATCCTGCCTGTTTTATATACTTGCATTTGTTTTCTATATCTTGATTATTTTCTTCTCAGTAAAACTCAGGATAATTTATATTACACACACGTTAAAAACAAACAACTGTGCTAACCAAACACACGCTTTCTATAATAAAGTAAACTTTACACTTATACAAGACGCAATATTTCCTGTTTAGAAAACAACTACACGTCAAGGATTTTAAAAATATTATTTGTATAGTAAGTAGTACAATACACTGTGACCCAGGGCTGCGTATTTGTATTTCTGTTTGTTTCACGTCCAGTGTAAACCTACCGGGCTGTTTTGTTGTTACTTAATTTGAAAACTCACTGTACTTTGTTTTAGTCCAACGGTATTTGTTGTTAGTCTCGTGTTATTCAGACCTCCGTTTGCAAATACTGATGGAGAACTGTTTATACGGGCTGTTTGTAAATGAAAACCTGTAGCAAAGAGAACGCTCACGAAAATTGATACGGATCCATGGGACTGATGCTGAAAATAATATCTCTATTCATCTGTGTACGTTGGGTGCGGTTGTGCGGTTAAATAGACGATTTCTGCGTATTGCGGCAATATTGGATGTGTTGTTTTTGCAAGTGAATGATGTGTGTGTGTGTGTGTGTGTGTGTGTGTGTGTGTGTGTGCTCGCGTGTGTGTATCTGTATGTATGTTTGTGTGTATTTTCGCCCAATAATGCATAAGCATTACTCCAAGATATTTCTTTTTCAATTTTTAATACTTATTTCTTTAATAACTTGACTACTGGATGTAATGAATTACCTTATTATAAACAGTTAAAAGTTAAGTTAGTTTAGCTTTATTTACAACGCTGTGCTTCTAAACGTCATCTAGTCTGACTTAATCTAATCTACTCTCTGCGGTAAAACACGATACTTTCAAGCGTGGTATTTACATTATGGGAAAATTACACAACTGTTCTGTTATGAAAAGTATATACTCGAAATACACAGTGTTTTAAGATTAGTTGAGATGCTATAATGGATAATCTGATTGGAGGAATATCGTGGAATCTTAATAACTTTATTTGACCCAGAATTCACACTACGACAACTCTAACTCAGCTGGACAGTTACGGAGTCAACGGTCAGCAGGCAAACGACATTGTTGTTAATTAGGCTACACTTCCGTCCCCATGTGTTGTAAGTAAATGCGACATGCTTTATTAAATCTCGGCTTAATGCGCAGCCCGGGTGTCGTTTGTATTAGTTTACAATTCTTTTGTCCAACAGTAATGGCACTCTTGAGTATGCACAATAGATTTTTCTTTTTACTGAAACAACAATGTCGTCTGGTTGGATTTTTATAAGTATAACGAAAACTTGTGGTTCGTTTCTCTGACAAAGGAGACGTTGAGACAAGAATGACGGCGGATCACAGATGACACTGAGAAGTCGATTGAGCGTGTGACTAAGTTTTTGTTTAAAAGGTGGATTTTCTTCTTCCAAGAAAACTTCAGAGTTCAGTAGTTCAAATGCCATTCATCTTAAATTTATATATGTATAGGATAACGGCCTCCATTCAAGATGCCTTTTTCTATTGTTCAGGTTGACTCAGCGTCGCTTATAGGAAGATTTTTCTATGACTATGGCTGGCCACATTGTCAGCTACGATCTCAAAATTAGGTCAAACAGTTTGGTGTTGCTATGTTGTTGTCAACTGAAAAAGGAGTATTATAAAATATCATAAAGAAGCAAATATAATTTTTTCGAACTTTTAAAATAATGTAACTTTTTTAAACCTTTGCCGTCACAATGTCTAGGTTACGACTTAGCGCTAACATTCGTTATTTGAACTGGGGGAGCGAGGGGGCGGGCACAACATCAACTTGTAAGATAATATTTGTTATTAGACAAGTTCATTAAACATCTATTCACTACTTCAGCGTTTCCAGCAGTAATGTATTGGGTTTGTTTAAGTTGCGAGTATAAACTTAGGAAACGACCTATGGCGCGCTGCGTATAATTATTTAAACGACCGTAATCTGCCCAGTTAGACATGAAGGAGGAGGAGGAGGAGGAGGAGGAGGAGGAGGAGGAGGAGGAGGAGGAGGAGGAGGAGGAGGAGGAGGAGCAGCAGCAGCAGCAGCAGCAGCAGCAGCAGCAGCAGCAGAAGAAGAAGAAGAAGAAGAAGAAGAAGAAGAAGAAGAAGAAGAAGAAGAAGAAGAAGAAGAAGAAGAAGAAGAAGAAGAAGTTCTTAATAGCACGGAAAAAGTATCAATTTGCTTCTCTTTGTTGATTTGGTTCTTATCTTTTTGGTACGAAATGAATATGTCAAAAGCTCACTGTAAGTAGAATCATAATTAAGAAGGGGAAACGTAGTACAGAGTCCTGTAGCTGTCACCGTGACTCATACAGACCGCACAGGTATGACCACGTATGTATGTATGTAAGCTGTCATGACGTTGACTTATATCAACGGACTGACGCGTACATGCCATTAGTATTCAGTTCTGGTGCCGCTGTTATTGTTATATATCACTGTTGTAGCGTATACCAATGCTATGCAGTAAAAAACATGTTTTAGATGCTATGCACAGGAAACGTCCAGTAATGCTGTCTCTCTGCAAGTCGCAGACATACATGCCTATTAGTCTCCCCCTCAGTAGTTTCTCCGTCAGTTGCATTTGTTCTTAAATAAACTATTAAAATGTACCTGTTTTACTATTGGCGGATGAAGTACAACACAGACTAAAAAAAATCGGTATGGAGAACTACAGTATACATGACTTGCATTATATTTCCATTAATTATAAAATTATTTTCAATATGTGCACTCAGAACGAAACCAAATATATCAGCATGCTTTTGTAAAAGCGTTGAGAAAGATAATCAAAATACGAATTCTACCTAGTTGTTAATATTTTAAAAATAAATAATTAAATTATCTTTCATTTGAGCAACGCGAAAGAAAGTGAATATCGCCCGACGTTTATCTGTAAATTTCTAAAAACGAAAATTATTTTTCTACGTATCCGTGGTTACAAAGCGTAGAACGATATCAATTGTCAATATTTTATTGAAATTTTTAAGTTTTCGGTCCAATAAATTTCTAACATTAATAAAAAAATTACCCTCTCCCTCTTCAACTACCCTTTTCTTTTATAGATATTTCATCAACCTTTCTACAGTGAATTATTATGGCCTTCATTTCAGGATACTTTATTCATCAAAAATAAGTACTTTACTCTTGTTAAAACGTAAAACGTTGCAGGTAAACTACCACTTCCCCTCAACCGATCTTCACGAAGATTAATAGAACTTGAGTCCTCCTCGAGCACACATGCATAAAATTATTATATTCTTCTTGATTTTGCGGCAGTTATCGTTCGCCATAAAAAAACATTCTACACACAGACACTTTACGAAAAGTAATTTTTCTTCGTGTTTTCAGGATAGTAAAATCAGAGTCTGCCCTTATCTCGAACACTATTTTTTCGCGATCACCATATTTACATTTCCTTACGGAACATGGAAGTAAAAACTAACTATAATATTGTAACGACAGAACATTCGCAAACAGCCGAAAGCGTCCTCTACCCGTCAACCTCACGTAGTCAAGCAGGTGTAGCCTCAGCAAAGCTCGCACACAAATATGTTCCAGAGTACTCTGGAGAACACTTGAAATTTGCATTAGCTGGCACACCGCATTAAGGATGGAAAGTTAATTCTAGAACACGTGCGCTATGTATATAAGGAACAGAGGCTGGTTTTGTCAGTTCAGTTGTGTTGAGTGATTTTCTTTAGTGCGGATCGAGTGGCGGTTGAAGTTTTGTAGCGAAATGTTAATGTGTTATAATTAGTGTGGAACATTATTATTTGTCATTATTATTGCGCGTGGAGAAATTTAACTTGGATTGTATCAATGTACTATTGTACAAATTGATTACAAACTGTTATTTGTGATTAATTAAAGCTGCTAATTAGTGACTTCATTGGTGTCTGTATTTTATTTCCACTGTACCATACGACGATCAGTGAAACCGTCGTAACAATATACAACACCATTGTCTCCGTCACGCACTATACTGTGCTACCTTTGCTCCATTGCAATTTTCGGTTTCCCCTTTCGGATGATACCCAATAGCTACTCCTAAGATACAATCTGGACTCCTCGCAAGCGACTAACACCCTTCCCGTTGAAGTCCATATTGGTGAATTTTGTCACTTACTCCAAAGATACGTTGTACTCGTGCGTTTATCATTATGTCAAGGCTTGTTCAGTGATTTAAAAAGGTCATTATTGGAACTTAGTATTTTATTTGAATCTTTTTTACCGATTACAACTTTACATCATATTTAAGAGCTGCAACTACGAGGAGTGTTCAATAGAATCACGTTTACAGGTTGTAAAGCATTTTTTATTTAACAATTTTAAAAAAAGTCTCCATTAACATTAAGATCTCCCACGGTTGCACTAATCTGTAGATTCCCTGCTAGTAAAATTCTTCCGGCTGTTTGCGAAAACATTTGCTAACACAAAACTCTACATCAGCGTGCGATTTGAACCGCCGTCATTTAGTGATTTCTTTAGTGGGCTAAAAACATGATAATCGATCGGGGACAAGTCGGGACTGTAAGGTGAATGTTGTAAGACTTTCCATATTATACGACCAAGCAGATCTTAAACCGTCTGGGCTACATGGGGACGAGTATTATCATGCAGAAAAATGACGCCATTTGTGAGCTTCTCGGGACGTTTTTTCTTGATGCTGACCCGTAAGAGATTTAAGCTGTCTGCATATCGCTCAGCGTTGATGTTGACACCAGGTTCTTTAAAATCTAAGAGCAGCACACCCTGATAATCAAAAAACACGGTCACCATTACTTTTCTGCCGAAGGTTGGGACCGACATTTTTTGCCTTCGGAGATTGTGCATGCTTTCATACTTTTCATATATAAGTTTCTTTTTAAGAGTTCTTTTCACAAACAAAAAATATAATTGTTTATTCATCACCTGCGTACTGTCGACGTTACGGTTGCGTGTGTGTGTGTGTGTGTGTGTGTGTGTGTGTGTGTGTGTGTGTGTGTGTTTGTGTGTCCTGAATCCTGAGAATTTAATGATGATGATTATGCTGATGCTGTGTTCTCGGTCTCTACGGTTTGTTGTTTGTGATGGTCCAGAGTTCCTCCGTAAGTCTTGGTGTGTGTGGTAAAGATATTCTAACGATCGGCAGACCACCAGCGTGACGTTGTGTGAAGATATCTTGAGTCTGAGACCTCCCCAAAATTGCCGGTGTTATTTATACTGGACGGCGATCTGACAAGTCCAGGACTGTTTCCGACCTGTTAGATATTGTCACTTCCTGCAAAGCGTCTTTTTAATTACAAATCACTTTTTGGTTCATTTTCGCGATTTCGTAAACATAGGCTACTCGTAACACGAGCGATATCATCCTTTGCGTAATTTTTTTCTGGGCACTCACATATAACACATTTATTAATTACTATTTAATTACACTAGTAATTAACATTAAATTACTTAGCGTTTTTATTATTGCACATATCTGCAAAAAATTTTATATTACCATATTAGTTAAAAATCCTTAATGTAATGGTGTCTTTATAATTGGGTTAAGTTTTTGTTCACAGGTTTAAAACGTATTAATTAGTTTATTTTTATCCGGTTAAAACCTGATTACAGACAACCCAATGATTCGTACGCATCACCCCATCGTAGACTTTTGCCTGTCGTAGCTTGCGTTCACACACACAAACACATAAGCGCTGTATTCAATCGCGGGGCAGGTGTACGCTTTCTGACAATTCTCAGCGTGCATAATATTGTTAACAACTGTTCATCATATATTTTCTATGCTAAATATTTACAAACATACCGCACTGGGCAAATATCCAAATATATGTATTGTTGCAATAGTTCTTGAAGAAGAACTATTCATAATATTAAAGCCCTCCAAGAAATATTTAAGAGTTACGTACTACATATAACACACTTGCACGCAACATCAGTATTCAAATCAATATCTTACCGAAGATTTCGGATGCTACTATGTGAGAACGGCCAGTGGATGAAACGTTTTCTATTGCCTTGTTGCTTTTTCTGTTGAAGAGGAGACGTAAACAATATCAATTTAAAAGCGCTACTGGCAACTCGGATTGCAAAACCAGTAAGGCTCAAGTGTGCTGGCCATACCATCCGCATACAGTAAATCATAAGAGAGCAGGTAAAAGGAATATGGCAAATCCAAACTAAGATGATCCGAGGAAGCTTGGTGTTTTATACTGTTACGTCATTAGAGAACAATCTACGTGTTTCTCGGCTTTCCCAGTGGAGTCCGAGATGAAGGACAATTACGTACACTTGTCACGCGTCCGCAACGAGACTATTCCAGACCATACCGGTCCGCGCGCACTGTGTTTAAGGCTTGCAATCAATTACGTTCTAGTGTTTTGTAGTAGACAAGTATTATGGAATATGCTGGAATCTCAGCGGGGTTTAAATACAATACTTCAGCAGCGCTTAGTTCAGTTTTAGTGGCGATTTATTCCAGTGCGGTTCCAAGTATTGTGGCGAAGTGTTATGTGTTTTATAATTGAGCGATGCTCTATTGGTTGACATTAAAATTGCGTGTGAGTAATTCTTTTTGATTACGAACTGTTTAATTGTGACATTTAAAACTGGTTATTAGTGATTGCATTGGTTTGTCTTGTGTTTTGTTTTTTCCACTGTACCATACGACGATAAGGAGGCCGTCGTAACAATACTGAATGATGTTGGAACAAAACCTGACCAGTACCGATGTATTATAGAGGAGGCCGATCCTCGCGTAGAACTGCAACCCCGAAGAAGGCGGAAATGGGATAGTTATAATCGTTTAATTTTTGTGTAATTTATGTACAATTTGTGTAGATATGTAATTTATTCCTTTATAAATAACTAGTTGAATTCCTGCAGGTATCCCATGCAATATCTTCAAATAAATGCAACTGCAAGTAGGTTTATTTTTACCTGACGCACTTTTCGCACAAATTATTCTGTATCTTCAGAGGTTTTTGAATTGTAATTGAATGTTTCGTTTATAATATGGTTAACGAATAATCGATTTTACTTCTATTCTATTTTTGATTGTTGTAATGTTTACGTAGTCATCTATTTATTAATACGAGTCAACTCGTATATTTAATGTAAAAATATTATATATTATAATAAAAATAAAACATTAAATATATAATAAATAGCTGACTACGTAAACATTACAACAATGAAAAATAGAATCGAACTAAAATCGATTATTTGTTAACTGTATTGTAAACGGAACGTTCAGTTGCAATTCAAAAACCTCTGAAGATACAAAACAATTTCTGTTGTATTTATTTGAAGATATTATATATGTTATTTATAAATACTTTATTTTTTTATTTGATACTTTATTATTATATATAGTAATGAACAACCGTAAAGAAATTGTCTTGATTAATTTAAAGGCGGTGATACGCTTGTTAACGTAATCAACAAAGAGAACTGTCAAAGGTAATTATGTAACCGGTACCGGCCCTGCGGCAGTCGGTTTGTGTTCGGACCACAGCAGTCAGAATTATTTATTTCACACTGTCAGAGCTATCGCTTTTGTAACCACGTGTCTCGTGTCTCTGCAAACAAACTTGTCCACCCTTTGATCCAATTTATCGTTATTGGGGTTAATTTGATACGAAGACTTAGAATGCACGTTTGAATTGCCTTTAGGTAGACATATATATAATAAAAAACCCAAAAAAATTGTTTTACTAATTATAAAGTGTATTTTTATAAATGATTTATCAAAGTAATAATTGCTTTTGGCAATAAAATTAAGTAAGATAGAAAATACAAAAGCATTTACTGAATGAAGCAGTAAAATAAGCAATAATGAAATGATGTGAGAAAAGACATATCAAGTATATTTTTAAAAAATTAACAAATAAATATTGAGTAAATGCTTTAAACATGTAAAAAATATGAAAAACTTAAAGAATTTAATGTATTTTGTTAAAGTAAAACTTAATACATTAATCAATTATGTACGGAATGCTTTGTTATGTAAGCTAATATAATTCACAGGCTACAAAAAAAATAAATTATTTTGCTGTTATTTTACTGAAAATTTAAAATTTTTTAACTTTAACTTTTGCAACAAAAAGAATTTAATAATTCTTATTTATTCTCCAGCTGCGAGAATCCTACATGGTTTATAATCCGAACATTTTGACAAACAGAACCAGGTCCGGTGGCAAGTATTTAGTGTTATCAAGATATTGCTGTACTCTGCTGCTATAATCTTTCTCTGCTGCTAAATAAGATCTAAAGCTTTCTCTTCTTCTTCTCCTCTTCAAGGATTAGGTTATATAAACCTGTTCCGGAATCTATCTCAACCTCGGACGACCCACGTCTCTTCTACTACTGGCTTTATAGTTCAGTGCCGCTTTCGGTAATCGATCTTCTGTTATCGTTTCCAGATGATACCACCATTTTTTTTGTAAATTAAAATAATTTCATTTATGTTCTTTACTTTGAGTTCTGCTTTGATGTCTTCATTCCTTATTCTATCTTGCGATGTATAATTTAAAGTATTTCAAAGAAACTGCATTTCAGCACTCTGAATCTTACCGGTTTCCTTTTTTGTCATGACCCACGCCTCACTTGCATAAATCAACGTAGGTATTGCAAGCGTCTTATAAAGATTAATCCTTGCACTGTGTCTTGTTTTATTTCTAAGACTTCTATGAATTGTACCATAAATATTCCTAAGTTTATTTATATATTTACCTCTTATATCATATTCAGATTCACATCTTACTCCACAGCCCAGATATTTGAAACGGCTCACTTGTTGTAAAGTACTGTTGTTTATAACTATCTTAGCCTCACTGGACATTTACCTTTAAAGGCCATGGTTTTAGTATACCTAAATTTAAACTGGAATAAAATGAAGGAATGATAAGCCATACGGGTGAACTACCAATAACGGTTGTAAAATACGTATGTTTAGGACAAATCATCAAAATAAACAAGTGGAAGGAAAATAAAAAACTACTTTACTTTACTTTATCCAATCCCCGCTCTCGGCAGTTCAGCCATTCGGCGGCGAGCCTCCCAGTACAGACAGGATAAAGCTCGCGTTTGCAGGTTCGCCAGTTCAGGACAGACAGGCAGGTGTTGTCCATCAATCATTCCTCCATTGCACAGCGGGCAGATGTTGGAATTCACCAGGCCGAATCGGTGTAAATGGGCTTGGAGGTAGTCGTGGCCAGTGCATAGTCTGAACTCCATGCATATACAAAAAACTAGAAAGCGTAGACGACGTTACGCAACCTTACACACATTTTTAAAAATAAGAAATATCTCCAATATTTAAAAACTGAAGTACTTTGTAGATACACTTTTACGTGGCCCTTACATCCCCGGATATTTACAAAGACAAGCAAAACTAAAACCTCAAAACACAAATATAGGTAAAAGGAAGGGCTATGAGATAGGAGAAGAAAGAAATTGTTTTAAAATGTAATAAAAGTGACAAAACGTTTTCAGTTGGTTTCAAAACTAAAGTAAAAATTGTCTGTCTGTGTCGCCAGACAGACGCGGGTGAACGCTGGAATGATACTACTCGTACATTAGCCTGAAATACAATAGGAAAAGCGGATGATCGTAGATGAGATGGCGGACAACATAAGGAGACAATCATGGTGGACGCAAACGACTCAGTAAAGGTATACAGAGGAAACCTATACCTTACAGGGTGAAAACGGAAAATGCTGTTTCATATATTGTTTATTTACAGATAAATGGTTTCATTTAAATCAAATAATCGTCACTATACGCATTTTACTGTAATCGTTGGCTACGTTCACTTAAACCAACGTTGAGCGTGCTCAATCACAACTAAGTATTAAGTTTTGTATTTCATTATATGCACCAATTTTGTTAACCGGTAAAGTATTTTTGTTTTCATTCCTAAAGAAATCAAAATTGTACAGATAATGATAACTGCCAGACAGTGGGAGAGAGAGAGAGAGAATAGCGGTAGAGCAAATTTGTAAAGAAACGGAGAAACATACGTCCGTGTAATGACGGACATTGAGTAATGGTCAGACGAGTGCAGCAGTGGACTGCAATACATTACAACGTAATGAACCTGACTGCTTACGTCATAGGTGCAAATTAATTTTCATTGTTTCTCTGTGTCTGATCTAATTATACGCTGTATTTTCACGGAAGTTCACAGTAAGCCAATCTCCTAAAAGCCATATTATTTTAAGTTGTAATACTTTTAGTTTCATTCCAAAATAGTTTCTTCAATTTGACTAAGCATATGATTTTAGAGTAGAAATTACATGACTTAATCAGTATTGCATACTTACTGAATACTGTAGTCGAGAAAAGAAAAAGCGATCGAGCGGTTCGCCAACTCCCTGTTGGAAGAAGAAGAAGAAGAAGAAGAAGAAGAAGAAGAAGAAGAAGAAGAAGAAGAAGAAGAAGAAGAAGAAGATATGTTGGTCTCCTCTTGATCGTCTTATGGTACAGTGGAAAACTAAATACAAGACACCGATGAAATCACTAATAACCAGCTTTAATTATCATATTTAATAATTCGTAATCAACTCGTACAATAATTCCAGTTAGACTACTGTCCACACGGAATAATAATGTCAAATAATAGAGTCCCACACAATTATTAACACAATAACACTTCACTTCGACAACACTCAATCCGCGCTAAGAAAAATCGCTCACGTAACTGAACTGACAAGCGGGCTTTCTTATAGAAAGCCATAGAAATTTTCCGCCTCCTAGAAATTTTTCATCCTCAATCCACGCCACTTAATGCGTATCTCAAGTGTTCTTGAGTACACTGGAACCTACTGGCCTTGAAAGGGGCAACACCTGCCACAGTGGACGAGGGAGAATGTTCTGGGCTGTTCGATAGGATTCTCGCTACAATATGATGATGATAATGATGATGATGATGATGATGATGGTGGTGGTGGTGGTGGTGGTGGTGGTGGTGGTATGGTGGTAGTGCCCGTTGAGTTTTCTTTCTTTAATTTACGTACCAATACCATCTAAATATGTATATTATTATTTCTTTATCTATATTCTCATTATCCAATATTTTAACTTATTCCGTGTTTAATGTAGGTATAAAAAATTCCTCTGATTTTTGGACCATATAATTTTCTTAACACTTTACTTTAAAGATTCGGGTTAATATCCAAAATTTTAAGTACAAACAAGGTTGATTGTGTATACTCTTAGCAAAATACGAGACCATCATCCACTCTTGCTATTAGGTAGGCTACTATTAAGTTCTAGGAATTCTTACTCTTACCGGAAGACGCTTGTGACTGCAATGGACTTACTCTTAAAAAAAAGGTTGAAGGTTAATCTGTGTGTTTCCAATGGAGTACGTTATCCGTTCCTAACAAAACAGGGAGAAACTGTACTACTCTCAAACTAGTTTACGCGCGTCAAACTACCCACCTCTGTATAATAGATTAAGAAATAGGATATTGTGCCCAAAAGTAATAGACTATTCAGCTCATCATCCTGCCATAGCCAATTTGACATTCACAAACGTAAACGATATTTCAAAAATGGTTTAGAATACAGTCTACCATTTTTCCTACTCCTGAAGTTAGCAATAGGAGAAAGTTACAGACCACAGTACGAAATAATGAATTTGCAGTTGTAGCATAGATGTTTCATTAATATTTCATTATCTCATGAACAGTAGCATGACCATTACATACTACGAATAGTAGTGTCATATAAAGTATATCAAATTTCCGCACCGGATTTTGAATTAAGAGACTTGTAGCGTACACAATTTTTTGAAAAACTGATCTGACAAAAGTGTATGTTAAATATTAATGACTAAATTTTCATTCAATAGAAATTGTAATATTGGATAATATATATCCTGTTGTTATTATATTTTATTGTATTATATTTTATTGAAGTTAATGATACAAACTTATAACCTACTTTTTTATGTTACAGGAAAACTGTGTACTTATCAATTCTTACGTCTGTTTGTGTAATGTGAAATGTCTGTAACCCATGAACCCGACTGAAAAAAAAAAAAAAAAAACATTGCAGTATTCTACTGAGAGCTCCATATTGGGCAATAAAGGCTTGTTATTTTGAATAGTATGTATAACAATGTTATTATATTTTATTGAACTTAATTCTGCTTGTGATACAAACTTATATACTACTATTTGTTTAACAGAAAAATGCTGCATTTAAGTTATAAAATCGGTTTATGTTTATGCTGCATTTACGTCGGTTTATGTAATGTGATACTATGTCTCGAACCCATGAAACCGACTGCAGTACAGGATCATAACATTACATTGCAGTGGTCGTACTCAGTGCTCCTTATTGGCCGATAAAGGCAGGCTGTGGAGCCAATGATGCAGCTTAACGCGACCTTGGGGAGCAGTCGTGGTACTGTTCAGCCGTATGCATATTTTGTGCGCTTTTTATACCCCTTAATGCATTTTCTACCGGCGTGTATAACCGTTATAGTTGTAAACTTGTCTCTGTAGGAACGTCATTTTCTGTACTACTTGTACTTTGAAAAGTAATAAATACTTATTTACGAGCAAACAGTTGCTTGCTAAACGAACATAAAGCAGGATAACGGAAATAGGTTTGCTGGGAATACCTCACAAAGCTCGACGAAAAGTAGAATTATTCACGGTAAGGTGAAGAAGAGAAAATATAATCTGAAAGTGAAAATCCCACATGGTGACATGGGGAACAAATGCTGCCAATCCACATCATACATTGTGTTAACAAATACATATAAATATATATGTCACAATAATGACGACTTTTATTTAGAGTATAAAATTTGAAGGAAACCAAATTGTTTATACCAGAGCACTCTCAGATATCGGTGCTATTTACAAGTATTACGCATCATATTATTAATGGACACAAGCTATTGTTTTCTTTCTTTTTTTGCCAGTGTCGCTCTGCTATTGCCTGATAACAAGGTACAAAGTAAGTTTGTAGACAGCAATTATTATTTTTTTATGGTTTTTCAACCATCCAACAAATCTTTTATATTTTATAAATATGGAATGTTCGATAAGTTATGCAGCCTACAATTTGAAAAGCATCGTTCAAGAGCTGATATGTAGGGATTTTAGGGTTATGGTATATTGAAACGCTGAATTATTTTTGACTTGGTAAAATTTGGTAAAATTATCGTTCGACAGTGCTTCGCAAATGTATTATTAAAAAATTGTTTTGAGCGACCAGTTTAAAATAAATTTGTCCTAATGGCCGTCCCACATTTTATTTACAGCATTGGTTATATGGGCTACACTGTTGACGGGTTTTGTGTGTGGAAATGACTATTCGGCGCATTGAAGGCGTTCGAAATGTATTTCTCCCGAACAGCGGCGTCGATTTAATGCTACACGGAGTGAATTTTATCATTGAAGGACTACACATTATTTACAGTTTTTTTAGTGTTTTACTTAAAATGTAAATACTTACTACGTGTTAACAGTTACGTGATCAGTGTCACTCAGTTCTGTGTATGAAAATAACATAAAGTTAATTACCAAAAAAAGCTTTACTTTACCTATAATTGGAAGTGTGTTTATATTATTTAATAAATAAGTGGTGTAGACAATCAATATAAAATATCATGTAACTAATAAAGGACGAACTATTAGTATTACAGGAAAAGCAATTATCTAAAATAATAATTGTGAATTGTAAACGTGCAAAATATTGTACTCTTAAAACAATACGTGACGTTAAAAGTAATATAAAATTTATACTATATACTATAGGATTACACACATGCACACGCACGCCAGGGTGTAACGTAAAAGGTGTTCTCACTATAGAGATTCGGATTTTTTCTGGCAGTACAAGAAAAAAGTTTGCATACACGCACGTCCGGAAACTTTATTTTCAGTCTGGCCGCCATTTTGCACTTTTTAAAGAAACTTTATATATCAAGGGGTAACAGAGATATCTTATTGAAGTTTGGCACATATGTTTACATTAATGGAAGTTAATGAATTATTACATGTTTTTATATACACTAGTTATTTATGCAGGTAAAATGTGATTCAAGAACACAACATTTACAAGCTTATATACAAGATATGCGAGCTGCAAATGAACTCAAATTGAAGTCAATCAATTCTATGGGGATTTTCGAAATACTTTTCTATGTCTACTGTGTACTGTGTGTGTAATTACTGTGTAATTTTGAGTAATTCTTATACAATGTACAAACTAAGAAAAAAGAAGAAAAATAAAAAGTAATTGAAAAAATGACAGGTGATTTTACATTATTATAGGCACTCAAAAATATGATGGAGGAAGTTAAATAAGTAGGAGGTAAACATGTTTTATAAATTATTTTAAACTTATCTTTTCAAATGAAATATAGCTAAACTGTTAATTTAAATGTTTTAATTTATAACTGTTATTTATCTTTTCTTTTGTAGGCGTACTATGGTGTATTTTATATGTTGCTTAACGTTTCATAGGTTGACTACTCTGTTTAAAATATTGATATTAGAGCTCAAATACAATATTGTTACGTAATGCGGAAAACGTGGTACGCAATTACAGAACATTCTACTTTTTTCTGGGCTATTCCAGTGGAATCCGGCTGTAATGTTGTGTGCGTACGTGATTCTCAACATGCGTTTAGCGAGATTGTTCCAGACTCACCGGTCAGCCGTGCGCGCTGTGTGCAAGGCCGCAATCAATTACGTTCTGGTGTTTTCTAGTAGCGCTGATGCGTAGTATGGATGATTCTGGAATTTCAGCGGGGTACAAAAATATAGGCATTCAGCGGCGTTTAGTTGAGCGGTAATTTATTCCAGTGCGGTTCGAAGTATTATGGCAAAATGTTTTATAATTGTGCGAGACTCTATTAATTGACATTATTATTGCGTGTGAACAATTTTTGTTTGATTTGTTGTAAGAGACTATCTTGTTGATAACAAACTGTTTAATTGTGATAATTAAAAGTGGCGATCAATTGGTGTCTTGTATATTGTTTTTTCTGTACAATATGACGATCAGTAGGCCGTCGTAACAATATTTACAATACTTAGTAATTTATCGGTAGCTGAAATACAGTACTTTATACATTGTCACTTGGGACACTCTTGTATGAGGGAAATACTAATACACTGCATTGTCACAGATTGTCAACTGTGTATTTATACTTGATAGAAAATTAAGCAACCTAATTGTAAGAACAGGCTTAAAATTACAGACCATATAAATGTGTCGTTTGGGAGCTCGTAAACCCCTGTCTCTCAGACCTGATAACGAGATGTTAAGGTAAAAGTCTCAAGTCAGACTAACACTTTTGTCCCTCCGTGCATAAAAAATGAGAGTAAAACGCTTTCTTTGAGACGACTTTGTTTTATTTCTCTCTCTTCTTATTTTTGATAAAAGTTTATACTCTTTTCCTACCTGAAAGGTCTTTAATCTTCTCTGTAATACGAGATAGAATACGACAGAATAAGAGGCATCCCGGTAATCGCTCGAAACAAAAAATGTTCAAATAAGTTTCGTGACGTATACTATGACGGTGCATAACAGTATTATCGCCGATATCTATAGCAGACACTGATATGAATAGAAAGCTGACGACATACTGACAGCCATAAGAAATATGCCACTATATAGCGTGTTCAACTTTCCCAAAGACATCTACTAGCGATACGAGTATAAATTTACTGACAAGATAAATTCAATACATCACAGCCTTGTGTCAGAATTACATGAACGCGAATAAAGAATAACTTTGGTTGGTTGTTGTTGCTATTACCGATTGAATATCGTGACTCACAGGTTATGGTACTGGTGAGCAATACATATTTCACTGTTTTACTTCTATGTTCCATAAGGAAATGGAAGTATAGTGATGGCGAAAAATATCGTGTTCGAAATAAGGGCTGATTCTGATTGTACTACCCTCAAAACATGAAGAAATGTCATTTTCTGAAATGTGTGTGTGTGTGTGTGTGTGTGTGTGTGTGTGTGTGTGTGTGTGTGTGTGTGTGTGTGTGTGTGTGTGTGTGTGTGTGTGTGTGTGTGTGTGTGTGTGTGTGTGTGTGTGTGTGTGTGTGTGTGTGTGTGTGTGTGTGTGTGTGTGTGTGTGTGTGTGTGTGTGTGTGTGTGTGTGTGTGTGTGTGTGTGTGTGTGTGTGTGTGTGTGTGTGTGTGTGTGTGTGTGTGTGAAAGTTTTCAATGGCGAACCATAACTGTCGCAAATTCAAACAGAATCAAACAATGTTTTGCATGTGTGCCTGAGTTGTTGAGGACTCAGCGACTATTGATTTTGGTGAAGATCGATTAAGGAAAAGGGGTAGTTTACCTGCACTATTTTATGTTTTAACAAGAGTAATTTTTTCTATGGCAAACGATAACTGCCGCAAATTCAAACAGAATCAAACAATGTTTTGCATATGTCCCTGCGTTGTAGAGGACTCAAGGCCTGTCGATTTTAGTGACGATCGGTTAAGGGGAAAGGGTAGTTTATCTGCAACGTTTTATATTTTAACAGAGTAAAGTACTTAATTTTGAGCAATAATCAAAGGAAAGAAGATCATAATACTCCACTGTAGAAGGGTAGATGAAATGTCTATAAATAAAAAGGATAGTTGAAGGAGGAGGGGGTAATTTTCTATAAAGAAAATGATAATTGAAGGGGGAGCGGATAATTTTTTATATGTGTACTAAGTTATCGGCAACAAAGAAGTAGTTTGTTGTTAACATTCCTTCCCGGGCTGTTTGGCCGTAGTCCAATGTTTTCTGTAAAACCAGGCGTTTCAGCAATGCCATTGACTGCCATCATCAGTTAAAATCGAGTGCGCTAACGTGAGGTGGTATACGTTAGTGACCACAGTGCTGTGGTTAAGGCTGAAGAAAAAAGTAGAGGTTATGGAAATATTTCCATTTCGAAAACGATTTTAAATATAAATCTTAGAACATGGAAGTTATGTATGGTTCTCCATACCGATATTTTATAATTGTAGCTTAGTGGTTATAATTTCAGGTACTGAGAGGATTGCCATTCAGCCAAGAAATGTGATAGGGTGCTCAACTCTTGTATTTTATTTATCCAATTTACCTCTCAGTACCATCTCGTTCAACTTTTCATTACTACCAATTCTTATGCTGTAGTGCTGAAGAAGAAGAATTCTTGTCGTGAACAATAAACTGTTATAATTCTTATTCTCTAAGTGTATACAAATGTACTTAATACAACACAAAAAGTCACCTTACTACAAGCTAGATGCCAACATTTACGTTTGAGTAAAAAACAGCAATCTTACAACAACAGACTAAAGTAGAAGTCAACAAGCTAAGTTTTAGTACAGCAGAGCGTCGATTATCCGAACCTCTCGGAGCGAGGGCCCGTTCGGATAATCGATATTTCGAATAATATATTGTAAATTGAAATCAGATTTAATACAAAATAGATTTTAATACTAATAGATTTACAACAAAATTAGTTCTAACATACTGTTATATAATTACAGCAACCTGTATACTGTACTGTAATGTATTACTAAGACTAAAAATCACTAACTAAAACTGAGTGTAATTAATAAAAACCAAAAGTTAATTTAAACAATATTAGAGTTTAATGATAAGCACAGTACTATAACATTAACTAAAAATTAAAAAGAAAACAAAATATTCGGTACCATGGATTTACACTTTATTGAAGAAGTGTTCTATGACTGTCTACAATCTATCTTGTCTTCTGTTTCGGCCTCTTTAGAATAGTCTCAAGTGCGTCAAACGCTTTTTCTGCTCAGCTATCCCTTTATCGGTTAATAACTGAAAACCGAGATAGGTTTCATCCACTTTTAGCCAATTCTTTGTTTACCAATTGTAAGGCTGTATAGATACGGCGTTTATTTATTACTGTACAGTACTGTAATAATTTATAGTATACAGTTTGTTATGTTCAATAAATATCCAATACGCCTGCACGTGTCCAATATATTACTGTACAGTACAGTGCATAATTGTACTTTTTATTGAGTTCGGATAATAGATCGTTCGGTTATTGGATGCTCGGAAATCAATGCTGTACTGTAGTTTAAAAACAAGTAAGAATGAGTAAGTTTTTGTATTAAGAGCAGCTGTGTATGGACGTTCCTGTCAACGCCTACATTAGTAATGTGAGTTGGGTTTGTATTACACTTTAACTGAAATATCTGCTGAATGGCCAACTAGTGGATACAATTTTATAAAGGGTTTGGAATGATGTTATTTCTTTAATATTCCAATAAACATAACTCACATTGGATCCTTTTGCCACGTGTTAGTTTCTTTCGGAATGTACTACATTACTGAACAGACTGTAACTATAGTGTGTGGTTTTGAGTTTAATGTGTCTTCATATACGTTGGTTGTTTATGCCAGCAAAGTGTGATTCCAGAAACACAATATGTACATACCAAGCATGTATGCAAGATATAGATGATGCGTATGAATCGCGAAGACTGCAATCTAATTAGAATCGGTATTGAACATTCCTACGTTACTAGACAACTGTATGATAAATTGTTATTTACAGCGTTGTTGTTTGATATATGGAGTGTTGTACGGTTGGGCAGCATGTGATAATGTGCAAGCGGGGTGTCGAATCTGTGGAATGTAGACAGCTAAGTCATGGAACACTTAAAATAATGTGGACCTTAAATAAGGTGAACCTTAGCACCTTAGTTAAGATCGTATAACACACACTCACACATAAATTTTTTACCGTTATTATTAAGGATGTGTGATTTATTAAATTTATTTCATTGCAAGTATTCTTGATGTTTCTTTGCATTATTTTTAGTATGTTAAACAGTTTTCGCCAAATAATTAATTACGTTTGCAAGTTCGTTTTTCTTTATTTTATAGTATATACGCACCTAACGCAGTTTGACTGCTTTATGATATAATCGATTTAGTTTTGGTTGCAATGTAAATTAACGATAATCGACTTTATTTAGATTTTTGGTTTGTTGTATTGTTTGTTTACGGTAATTAGCTATTTGACAGTCATACTGAAAATATTTAATGTTTACAGTTTATTTGTTTTAATAAATTCATAATTTTAAATAAATTATTATGTTTCGTTTCAATTTGAATTTGTTCTGTAATTATCAAATTATTATTATTATATTTGAATGTTATATTATATTTATTATCTTTCAGAAAACGTATAGACTTGTATGAAGACCGATCCGGTCAAAGATAACGTTCGTTCTCCATTAAACAGTGCTTGAGTTTCAAAAGTTTTAATCTTATAATCGCCATAAACCACTAGACCAGGTTACTAAGTGTATGAGGGTTCGCTACGGATCGCTGCTCACAGTAAAACTGCGAATCTACACAGTCTACGTTCGAGAGAGCAAACACTCGGAAAAGAAAAAAGCTCCAGCAACTTGGAGAAGCAGGAGCTGAACCCTGAGCATCTTGCAGAGGGTTCATTCCCTAAAGATGGAATTTCCGTCTGTGAACCGTTCCTCTGTAACACGTGCAGTCACACTGGCCAGCTATCCACAGGAAACAAATTTCTTTCAACGCTGGATCCCTTTTCCGCTTGCACGCGTTGATACCCGTTGTATGGATTACGGAAGATTCATTTAAAATGTGTGCAAACCTAAGCAAATAAACATGAATGAGGACAGAAATAACGCGAATTGTGTGTGTGCGTGTGTGTGCTGCGCATGCCTCAAATGCACGAAAAGCCCACTGGTGTGGACATAGCTAATAGTGCGACTTGTTGGGACACCGGTTTAGTGTGAAGAGACTACTGTGAATTATTGTGTGCAGAATTTTGTAAAATTAGTGACTCGTATTATTTATTGTTGAAGTGTGGGAGACTACCTACAGACCATTTGAGGAAAAGATAACGAGCCATGGAAAATGGGATTTTGGAGGACATTGTTGGACGGGGTAAAAAATTAATAAACAAGAGAAAGAATGAATATACGTAGCCATGTAAATGGCATGCTAAAAGATTACGATCAAGGTTATGCTTATGACCGGGCAAGTGTGCGGGATGGGAAATGGTAGATGGTCAAAGAAATTACTAGAATGGGCTCCTCTTGATAAAAGAAAATAGGGAAGCCGCGACACATTTGGATGAAAAACATAAACAATGCACCAGCACAGAGAAATCTCAAGGCTGATTACTGGAAAGACCGCAAGAATGCGAGAAACGACATTAAACGTTGTTCAAAAATTGCAAATATATGTATATAATTTATTGCCCAGTGTTAATTAGGTCATAGATCTATTTCCTGTTTGATTCTTTAGTGTGTATAAGAAAACTGAAAGTCTGAAAAACAGTTGTATATGAGCGTTTTTGTAAATTAACTTAAGTTGTAATTAACAAATTGTCTGCTGTTCAATCATTTAATTCTATTCTTCAAATACGACGAACCATACGAACGTTGTAACAATAATAATCTTAAATATTATAATTACTTTCATTACTATTGTTATTTTGTATAAAAATTAATTTAAAAACGAATATCATAATAACTAAACACTTATTTCCGAGGAAAATATGTACACTATAAATATATGGAAAGCTATTAAAAATTGTATATGGACAAAAGGCGGAATGAAGCTGAAGTTCTTTGTGTCATGATACAACTAAAATTAGCGCTGCCTTTAACAGTAAACGCCAAAGCAATTTCATGTTATCTGTCTGTTCCTCAAAGGGACAACTGTTTTAAATTTTGTTTGAGGGGAGATCAGACAGAAGACACCAACGCGCGCGCGCGCGAAGCACTAACCCGATGCACTCTGTTATCTCAAAGAAACTTAGTTGTGTCCTTGTCACGAACAGCATAGAAACTACAAACTGTCCTTGTTATGACTATTAAAACAGGAAAGTTTTAACAAAAGCTTTATATCGTAATAACATTATTAAATGTAGCTTTTTATCTTTAGTAATACTAATCGATGGACTATAACTGACAAATTCGTGAATTCGTGAACTGGTAACTTCTAATCAAAATTTGTATAGCCTTAAGAATTACAAAAAAAACGTAACAGCGGTAAATGTTGTTCAGAAAGTGATGATCTCCTCACTAATCATCAGCTTTAATTATCACAATTAAACAGTTTGTAATTAACAAGATAGTCTCTTACAACAAATCAAATAAAAATTCTTCACACGCAATAATAATTTCAACGAGTATAAAACAAAATTATATTACAATTATTCCGCACAAATATAAACACACATAACACTTCGCCACAAAACTACGAAGCGTACTTGAATATATAGCAATTCAAACTGAAACTAAGGGTCGCTGAGTACGTGTATTTATACCCCACCGAAAATCCAGGAACATCCATACTACGCATTAACAACGCTACTAGAAAACACCATAACGTAATTGGTGCGGCCATGCACACAGTGCGCGGCTTCTGCCACAGTCTAGCTAACGCGTTGAGAATCACGTACGCACACACATTACAGCCGGATTCCACTGGAGCATTCCAGAAACACGTAGATTGTTGTGTAATGTCGTAACAATATTATTATTATCTTCCAACTTTGTATATTCCCTGGTTCCAACTTTCCAAATTTGATTTGCATGCGATTCTCTGGTTTGTATGATCCGATCTCCAAGATTTCTGTCACTCCTCAACCAGGTTTTCTAGATTTTCAACACACACTATCTTTTACAATCTTTGATTAAGGTCATAAATATTCTAGAGACTAAACAATTGATTTCAAATGTCACTACTATGGAATTTCTCCTCCACTTATGTGTGTAATCCTCTTGCAGTTCGATCAGCATCTAACACGTCAGTACCATACAAAGCAACCAGTACAACTCATTATTCAGCACAGTATCGAGGCCCAAAATATTGAAATCCTTACACGACCTTACTTATCCAATTTCGAATGACATTCCTGCTACAATGGTTAGAAACGTAACGGTAATATTTTTAAACCCAATTACGTATTAAATTATCTTGCAGTTAATTAAAATTTTTAATATTTACTGCCTATATTTATTTACTTGACCAAAAGATTTGAAGTAATGAGGTTTTTTTGAAATACTAAAATATAATCAAAATACGCATACCTGCAGATTTATCATAAAACATAAACGATGATACCAGTTAAGACAACATACGCGTATGATACTTATTCGACTTTCGTATGAAGTACTTGTTACACCTTCTTACTTTTGTAACAGCCTGTTATTAACTGTTTGCATTTATTAACTATAGACTGATTTATAGTATCTATTAACTGGTTTTCATTTATAGACTATAATTTGAAACGCAAAACTCAACTTATCCATCCCTATTATCCTAAAACATAAAATTAGTTAGGCTAAGCTACACACCTTAACCACCTACAGAAAAGTAAGTTAAGTTAATTACTTGCACTAAAATACACATTAATTTTTTTTCTCTAAACGAAAATAATATAAGTAAAGTGAATTTTTTCTTTTCGAAATTAAAAAATATTGTTACGACAATCACGGAAAGCTCTCGAACTGTCAAATATCGCTCTACACGTTTCACGGCTAGCCGAGTAGGTGCGCGCGCGTCTCTGTCAAGGACGTGTATTTCTTACTCTGTGCATTGGTGTTGGACATTGTTGGATTGCTTTGTGTACTTTACACAGTAACTACCAGTAACGGCTGAAAGAGAGAGACAGAGAGAGAGAGAGAGAGAGAGAGAGAGAGAGAGAGAGTGAGAGAGAGTACAATATACTCAGAGCCAATGAACGTTTCAAGCAAGTCTGTAGTTGAGACCAACCTAATTACACACAAGGTGCTGTACCGACTTTGGTAATGTGGGACTTCGTTTACGTGAGAGCGGATCTTGGTCGCAGGATTTCTCCGGGTATACATTGGTCGCCATGACAACGCTGTTTTGTTCTAGAGACTCCAGTACGGTGTCAGTAACAACAAAATATTTACTGTCGAGTATAACTTCGTTTTGGGAGAGAACAAGAAGCGTTTCGTCGATTGTGTGATTTCGGTCATGACGTCAGTTGTTCGTTTGAATTGCATATAATCTTACCGCTAATTATTCAACAGTTTCTGTTTATAATATACACAAAAAAGTCCGTAAATTAATGAAATATTAGTGTTTGTCCACAACAGTGCATGGATTTGGAGCATAGCTACAGTTAATAAGTACACTTTACAAATGAAAAAACTATATTTTTAAAATATTATGCAATTGTGTTTGTGACTGATTTAATAGCACTGATCATATTAGAAATACATGAATACACACACGAATACACATATATAGCTACGAGTCACAAACTCGATACAGGTCATTGAGTATAGTGATTTCAGTGCCAGTCATACTGAAGTGAACAGTAAGCACCACTTACACGGATAAAAGGACATACTAATTACACATGTGGCTGGGAAAAATATATTTTTAAAATAAAACCAGTCAGTCACACTTTTTATTTTTAACGTATTCACAGTATGAATAGGGAACGCTCTTTCTCCCAACTCTACGTAGTTCTACAAAACCAATCGAGTCATTAACAAAGTATGAGTGCGTTACTGTTGAAATTGACTGGATTTAAAAGAGAAAATATTATCATTGCATGCGCTGAGTACCTTATTATACCCTACAACACTAAGTAGTTTATATATAACATATTATGAAGTCTGTTAATACGTTGCCATCACATTGTACAATAAATGAAGTTGGGTTTGTACAAATTTTACAAAAAAACGTTCTAATTAGATTAAAATGTTTTGATTAATTAAACTCTGTAAAACGTGGAAAATAAAAAGCGCAAAGAGATTTTATCATTTACAGTACTCGTTATTACGTACCAATATGTACTTATCAGTATTGATAAAAATTTCAGCGTATAAACGTAATTATCTGTTCATGAGAATACATTGAATATAAAAAAAGTATATTCGAGACTCACACTCTACATATCGACCCTTATGATGCCAGTCATTCTCTCTCTCTCTCTCTCTCTCCCATTGCTCTCTTCCGTAAACACGTACACACTATAAAGGGCGTGATACCCGTCATTAACTGTTATTGTTGTTCACTTGTTATTTTATTTGGCAGCCTCTGTAATTTCAACTTTCTCGTGCTTACTTGCTGTACCTGTCATACTCCGAGCGAGGCCTTTCAGTGTCTCTAGTATTACCAAGTACTGAACCACTGGAAACCTGTAAGTCCTCCTTAACGGCTGGTTAATTTGTAAACAACTCTACTTGACACTACTCTATTGGTTAAGCTCCTTTAAGCCAGAGTGTAGGTAGTCAATAGGAAGACAGAAGGGACGTGGTGGCTTAAGGGAGCATAACCACTAGGCTAGTGACAAGTAGAGTTGATTACGAATTAAGCGGCCGTGAAGGAGAACTCACGGGAATATAGTGCTACATTTGTTTCTGGTGGTTTAGGACTTAATAATGGTGAAGACACTGAAAGGCCTCGTCCGGAGTATGACAGGTACAGGAAGTAAGCACGACAAAGTTGAAAATGTTAGTGTTAGTATTGTACTTGGTTTTAATTTATAAACTATAAGTTTCAACGGAAAACTCAACTTATCCATCCCTCTTATTATAAACCTGAAATTAGTTATGGTAAATAAATAAACCTTAACCACACATATAGAAAATTAAACCAATTTATTACATTAAAATACACATTAAACTGTTTTCTAAATGGAAATAATAACGTTTAAGTAAAGTGAATGTTTTCTGTTCAAAATTAAACAATATTGTGACGACAATTACGTTAAGCTCTCAAACAGTCGAATGTCTACACGTTCTCGGGTAGCCGAATAGGTGCGTGTCTCTGTCAAGGTGGTGTACTGAAATACCCTCTTGACTATTCTAGTGCTTGTTAACTACACAAATTATGCTGGCATGAAAAATTACTCTGGAACATCTGCAGGTTATATATAATCAAAAGCGGGTGTCTTAGTTAGTCAGTTACAGTAGGCGATTTATTCAGTGCGGATCAAGTGGTTGTTGTGGAAAGAGATTCTTGTTTTATAATTAGTGCGGGACTCTTTACATTTGACATTATTATTCTTTTGGACAAATTTAACTTGATATTCTTTTGGACAAATTTAACTTGAATTACTGTGTGTGAGTATCTTGTTGATTTCAAATTGTTATTTGTGACTCATTAAAGCTGGCGATTAGTGTTTTCACTGGTGTCTGTACTTTGTTTTCACCGTATCATACGGCGATCCGTGAGACCGTCTTAACAATATTAATTGAAAATTGTTACCCTATAAAAGAAAACAAAATTATACCGTCTCTTGACGAAAACGTTTTCACTGATTAAGGTCGTTTAGGGAATTTAGAGCTCCTCAGAGGTTCGTCAGAGCTCTTCTTTACGTCTTTGAGGTCTGTCGTTCTAGACTGGCATTACTCCCATATATTCGGGTCAGTCTCGTCAATCTGTCCTATCAAGTTTCTACTTTTTCAAAGCCCCCACACAGTTAGTTCATTCAAGGGTTGCAAGTGCTCTCGTTCTCTACTTTACGTATTTTCCTTCTGAGGGTAGCTGATGAAATATTCAAATGAGACTGTTCCCTCTCTTTCGCCAGGAGTTCTTTGTAAATTTGGCGACTTCCAATATTGTGCATAACAAAAGTATAGTGTTTTAATGTTATTCACCATACTTCTGTGGCTATCCTGAATGAGGCCTTACGTGCTCCCTCATAAACGAGCGGAAATACATATGTTATGCGTGAACGAATCTCAAGTAGGGATTTAAGACTCTCAGCAATGAGCTCCACGGAGGAAATAACAAGAGGCAAGGAAGAGAAACGGGAGACGAGAAAGAGAAAAGAGAGAGGGAAGAGTGAGAGACATAGAGTGGAATAAATACTTACGTAACGACGAATGATTTGACATTTTATTTTTTACAGTCAAACAAGTCAACCATATGCACGGTGTATGACACAGTCTTTCAGTCTTTAGAACAATTCTGTAGAGATCCATTATAAAAAATTATGTTTTCTGTAACAAAACACCGCGAGATTTTTTTGTGTTGCAAACAACGCGAGGGCATTCATAAAAAAAAAGTCAGTCAATAAACAGACCGCCAGACTTTTGTTTGGTGTAAAAAAACTGTGCATCGGATGACACGATGTCGCATCGTACAGTAACTAAACCGGACACGACTGCAAAGTAGTTTTGTATTGTAAACGATCGCCGTGTTTTCGCTCAACGCTACGTGTTTTACAAATCTGGAAAACAAAATTTTACACTGGTGAGATTTCAAAGCATTTATTAAGCTTTGTAACGCAGAAATTACTACAGAGAGCAGAATATATTGCCATCACCATCATTATCTTCAAGATTACACCAGGGATGGTTTGTTCCGGTCTCAAACAGGTAAAGATTAGAGCTGGTCACTCCAGCGCTTCCTCGGACGTCCCACACCTCTCCGTCCCTTCGGCTTATATGGAACTATAAGTTTGGGGATGAGGGAGTCATCCATTCGGGAAAGATATTCTCACCAATTCAGCCGATACTGGGCGATCCTGTCGAGTATACTCATAATATTCAGTTCCTGCTGTATATCTGTGTTTCTTCTATGATCGTGGGGAGTATACCCTGCCACGTGCCTGAGAATTCTCGTTTCAGCTGCTTGGATGCGACTGGCCTGGCCTGGTCAGAATATACTGTGACTGTTACATAGTAGCTCTCCCTATAGCATACAACCCGTGGAAAACCTTAAATATTTCTGCCCAGTAATAGTTTTGAATCCAGCAGTCCAAAACCGACGTTACTTAAACTGTAAGCCCTTAATAATTGTGAGACAATCTGTAAACACACACAAAATATACAATGATAGTAATTTACTTAATTCTCAAACGCGCGCGCGCTCACACTTGGACTTAATCGACTGTCAATTGTATACGCACAACAGCCCTGTACAGTGTTTCATAGTGTGGACATCGGTTGCAACAAGACTGGGGGAAATAATGGAAGTATGTGTGTGACAGAGAGGGAGGTAATATGAAAGTGAGACAGTGAACTGTTATCGCGTCGTCTGCTCTCTCTGGGAGTAATTAATGCATTGGATCGGCGCTTACTATTCAGGAAAGACTGTCGGGCGTGAAAACAAGAGATCTTCATGAGACGTTATCCTGTAATGCTTTCATCAACCGAGACAAGGGAATTGGAAAATTAATTGTACTCAATTAATATTTTTTATATTAACATTAATAATAAATGAAACTTTTTGTACAAGAATAATTTTTTTTTATATAACACTGTTTTGATATTATAAACTATCATCATCATCATCATATAAACTGTGGTGATGATAGATTATACAATTAAAACCGTGTTATATTCAAAAAATAATAAAATATATATTCTTGTACAAACAGTTGTATTTATTATTAATAATAATATACAAAAATATATATAAAGGTTTTGTAAAATATATAAAAACACTTGGTAAATTTCACTAATTTTTAATTAACTCTGACAGCTGTTTCGACTAACTAAGCCATTGCCAAAGAGGCGAATGAATGAAAATTACTATAAACAGGATGTGAGAGGAGTGTAGGTGGTAAACATCTGTTTAGGGCGTGTCTGGAACATCTGTGTTGTGTTGGCGAGGGGGTTGGGGGGTGTGCAAGAGACTAGGGAAGGTCAGGTGTCTTTAAAAACTAAATACAATCATGAATGCAAAATATAAAATTAACTAAACTAAATATAATTTGAATGTAAAATATAAAATTAACTGAACTAAATATAAACTGAATGCAAAATTTAAAATAATGATGAACTTCAAAATAATATAAATAAACTAAACTAAATAACAGATTTTAATAAAGGGGATACACAAAATTCAGTGTGTTCGTTGGTTAAATTTTTGTTATTTTTTATTGTTTTTTTAATTTCTAAAATTTTTAACAAATCCATTTTTTTACCTTTTTGTATGTTGTGGAGTAGTGTTACGTTTTTTGTGTCTATGAAGTGATTGTGTTGTAAGCAATGATCTGCAAAACCTGTATTAGATGTATCGGTTAAAATCGCCTTCTTATGTTCAGAAATGTGATGTTTCAGAGCACGGCCACATTGTCCGATATAAATAGCATCGCATTTTGCACAGTGTATTTCATAAACTCCATTTTTCTCCAGTATTTTAGATTTTTCTTTATTATTGACTAGTAGTGAAAAAAGATTACGTTTGTTTACTGATACCATGTTAAGACCATGGATTTTTAACCTATTATTAATCTTATTTGTTATACACGGAATGTAATTTTCATTCATTCGCCTCTTTGACAATGGCTTAGTTAGTCGAAACAGCTGTCAGAGTTAAATAAAAACTTTGTGAAACTTACTAAGTGGTTTTATATATTTTACAAAACCTTTGTATTAATATGTTTCACCAAGTGCCCAACGAGTCATCAATTAATATCGTAAAAGTATATATAAGAATAGCTGAGCAAATATAACTCAATTAATATTGCATGAAAAACATTTTTAAAAAGATTTGTAAGTTATTAAAGTAATTAGACATTAACTATTTAAGTAATTCGTGAGACACTTGTTTCTGTAATTTTTGTATACTCTAATTTCAATATATTTAAAATTTACATTTACTTTACCTCAAGATGTTATTTTTTCCTTATTTGGAACATGTTTCGGGACACTTAGTGTTCCCAACATCAGCCTTCCTCTAATTTCAATATAATTTACATCACAAAAAATCGTTTTAATAATCTTATTAAATCAGTGTATTTGTAAATAATGTTTTATCAGTCAATAATTTTGCCAATTAAATTATGTTGAAAAATCAGAACTTTGTTATTTTTGACACGTTTGAGGACCTATAGTTTTTCAATTAAATTTGATATTACAAAGTACTTTGTTTATTGAAATTTCGTAGGATAAAATAAAACTACGATAGGAGCAAATAATTTCTTAGTGTACAGTAAAATTCACTCACCTAAACATGTTAATCACCTGTCTAAAAGAATGTGCGGACGTCACCTTATCTTATTACCCCCCACACACATAACGTACCTTAACAGCATGTGGAATTCTGTAATGAATATTTTCAGTGTCGTAAAAGCCTTTGGCTAAGAACAAACACAATTCAACAAGACATTAGGAGACCAATGTTATCTGTACATAACGTCTGCACAGTACCCTTCACTAAAGTAACAAACCAATCAATCAGCTACACATTGCAGGAGGTATCGTTACGTGTAATGGATTTAACGATGCAATTGGAGAGAAGCGTTTGATCTTTCTCAGTGTAATCAAACATCGACCACTATCCAGCTGTGTTGAGTAGTGTTACCCGAAGCGTGACCGTCCATTATATTTCAGTTCTATTGCACCAAGCGCTTAGATGCAAGCTTTTGTTAATTACACAACGCATTCCGTAAATTGATTGAGAATATTGCTTCGACAATTACGGAACGCTCTCGAAGGGTCGACAGCGTCCTTCCTCCCTCCCGTTTCACGGCCAACCAAGCAAGTGCATCGTCTCGCTCAAGGCCGCACAAAAGTATCTTCTGAACTGTTGGAGAGCACTCGTAACTACGCATATTACGCTGGTTCACCGCCAAAAGGATGGGAAATTATTCTGAAATATCTGTATTGTACTTGATTTTCATTTATAAACTATAAGTTAGAACGAAAAACTCAACTTATCCATCTCTCTTATCCTAAACCTGAAATTAGTTATGGTAAATAAACGCCTTAACCACATATAGAAAATTAAATCAATTTATTACACTAAAATACACATTAACTTGTTTTGAAAATGGAAATAATAACGTTTAAATAAATTGAATGTTTTCTGTTCAAACTAAACAATATTGTTACGACAATTACGGAAAGCGCTGGAACAGCACAATGTTGCTCTACACGTTTCTCGGCTAGCCGAGTGGGTGGATGTCTCTATCAAGGTCGAGTGCTAAAATAGTCTTCAGACTATTCGAGTGCTTGTTCACTAGTCAAATTATGCTGGCATGAAAAATTATTCTGGAACATCTGCAGGTTAAATATTGTTACGACGGTCTACTTGATCGTCGCATGGTACAGTGGAAAACAAAATACAAGACACCAATTAAGTCACTGATCACCAGCTTTAATTTTCACAGCCAAACATTTTGTAATTAACAACACTGTCTCTCACAACAAATCGAAAAAAATTGTTTACACGCAATAAAATCTCAACTAATATAAAACACAATCGTATTACAATTATACCACCCGATTATAAAACACAACACTTCACTAATAACCACTTGAACGCACAGAGTAATATCGCCAGATAATAACTCAAACCGCTCTGTAATAGATTGCAAGTATAACTGAAAACTAAGGCCGCTGCCGCCTTGTATTTATACTCCCGCTCACAGACCAGAACATTCCAAACTACGCGCTACGCGTTTTCTCTACTACGACGTAATTAATTCCGGCCTTTACACAGTGCGTACGGCCGCACGAATTCTGTCACAGTCTAGCTAATGTGTCGAGAATCACGTACGCCACACGCATTACATTCCGGGTCCTCTGGAACATTCGATAAACACGTAGATTGTTCTGTGATGTCGTAACACTATAATCAAAAGCGGCCGCCTTAGTTAGTCAGTTACACTTGGCGATGTATTCAGCGCGGATCAAGAGATTGTTGCTGATTAGCGTAAATTGATTATTGTGTTACAACTAATGCGGAACACTTAATAGCCGTAAATTATTGCGTGTGAACAAATTTAACTAGAATTATTGATGAGAGTATCTTGTCGATTTCAAGTTGTTGTTTGTGACTTATTAAAGCTGGTTATTAGTGACTTCATTTTGCTATCTGTATTTTGTTTAACTGCACATTAAGACTATAAGTAACACTGTCCAGTTTTATTAGTTTTATTAGCAGTCATCTTAACACCAACTTTGTCACTACTTATTGCTACACCGCTATATACTTCGTTCTTGACGAGGCCTTTCGGTGTCTCCACCATCTTCAGGTCTTCAACAACAAACTTTGACAAAGTGACAAAGTTTGTTGTAGAAACTTTGACAAAGTGACAAAGTTTGTTGTAGACTGTCGTAACAATATTGTTACAACGGTATAACCGATCGTCGTATGGTACAGTGGAAAACAAAATACAAGACACCAATTAAGTCGCTGATCACCAGCTTTAATCATCACAATTAAACAGTTTGTAATCAACTGACTACAGTAATCTCTGACAACAAATCAAATAAAAGTATTGTAACAATATTGTTACAACGGCCTAACTGATCGTCGTATGGTACAGTGGAAATAAAATACAAGACACCAATTAAGTCACTAATCACCAGCTTTAATCATCACAATTAAACAGTTTGTAATCAACAATATAGTCTCTTACAACAAATCAAATAAAAATTGTTCACAAGCAATAATAATGCCAACTAATAGAGTCTCGCCCAATTATAAAACACATAACACTTTGCTACAATACTTCGAACAGGACTGGAATAAATCGCAACTCAAACTGACTGCTAAGCCCAGCTGTCGTTGTTTAAATATATAGCACAAGTGTTCCAGAATGATCCATAATACGCGTCATCACTAGAATGTAATTGCTTGCGGCCTTGAACACAGCGCGCGCGTACTGTGAGTCTGGAACAATCTCGTTAACGCCTCTTAGAATCACGTACGCACACGACATTACAGGTGGTTCCACTAGAACAGGCAACCGAGAAACACGTAGAATGTTCTGTAATGTCGTAACAATGGCACAAAAGAGATAAGACAACAATGTATAGATAAGACAACAATGTATAGATAAGACAACAATGTATAGATAAGACAACAATGTATAGATAAGACAACAATGTATAGATAAGACAACAATCAGAGAGGAGATGCCACGTAAGGTGTCACTAATGGTATTGGACGGAACACATAAACAGCACAGAGCAGTGAAACATATTAGTACGCTAAGAAACGGCCAATATACCAGGTATGTTGCATGGAACCTTGGTACTTTAAAAACAACATGGAAGAGGGACGGGTAGGGAGTTGCATATTCTGCAACAGCAGCTGACAGAGTACCACTTGCCACGGTACCGTGAGGCTATGAAATATCTTTTCAATGACGTCACTTTCTATAAGTTTGAAGGAGTGATCCGTTTAAAAATTATTAAAATTAGTAATCATAAAATAACTATGACTCTGGATTGCAAATATTCACACTTAAAACCAAGGTGATGGCTTATCATGGAACTGATCCCGTACGGGCAAAAATTGGTATAGAGAGTATTAGGCGAACACTTAAGTCAGCAAGTAAAGGAACACGCCTAAAATTCTACAAGGTAATGGTTCTTCCCACACTTCTTTATTGGTCTGAAAATTGGACTTTAACGAAAGGCTAGTCGCATCCAAGCGGCTGAAATGAGATTTCTCAGGCACGTGGCAGGGTATACTCTCCATGGTCATAGAAGAAACACAGATATACGGCAGGAACTGAATATTACGAGTATACTCGACAGGATCGCTTAGTATCGGCTAAATTGGTGGGAACATCATTGCCGAATGGATGATTGCCGCATCCCCAAACAACTATGTAACAATGAGCCGAGGGGGCGGAGAGGTGTGGGACGTCCGAGGAAGCGCTGGAGTGACCAGCTGTAATCTTTGCTTATTTGAGCCCGGAACAAACCATCCTTAGGTTAATCCTTGAAGAAGATGATGATGATGATATCTATCATAGACGCCAGGGATACTATCTATCACCCACGCTTTTTAAAACTTATACGGAAAAAGCAATAGAGACTTGAAAAAATGTGCAGAAACATGGGAATTCCACTTAATGATGATACAGTTTATTCATAACAGTTTGCTGATGACCAATTTCTTTTGGCTCAAGATTTTGATGACGTGGAATACATGACTAGAAAATTGATACAGGAATAGCAGAAATGGGGGACCAAAAGTAAATATGAATAAAACAAAATACATGGTAATAGGTGACGTTCATCAAGACTTGATATTGATGTAAGACAAGGGGAAGATTTCATATACAGAGGAATACAAATATTTAGGGTAAAAATTACTGCCAGTGAGGAGTAAGACAAAGAAGTACAATCCAGAATTAATTTGGGAAAGATGGCTATATCTACATTAAATGGAATCCGGTGGGATAAGCAAATTACAGCAGAAACTAAAACCAAAATATATTGTTACGACTGTCTACTTGATCGTCGTAGTTACAGTGGAAAACAAACTACAAGACGCCAATTAAGTCACTAATCACCAGCTTTAATTGTCACAGTTAAACAGTTCGTAATTAACGGCACTGTCTCTTACAACAAATCAAATAAAATTTGTTCACACGAAAATAAATGTCAACTAATATTAAAACACAATTGTATTACAATATACCGCCCGATTATAAAACACAGCACTTCACTAATATCCACTTGAACACACATAGTAATAACACTTGTAACGCTTGTAATCGCCCGACAATAACTGAACTGAGCGTCCCTGAGTAATAGTATATATATCCCGCCGAAAATCTAGACGATTCCACATCCTACGTATTACCTCTATACTACGACGTAATTGATTGCGGCCTTGACATAGTGCGAGAGGGCGCGTGAATTCTGGCACCGTCTAGCAAATGCGTCGAGAAGCACGTACACCACACGCATTACATTCCGGATCTCTCTGGAACATTCGATAAACACGTAGATTGTTCTGTGATGTCATAACAATATTAAACCATTGTTAGAAGTATCACAACTTACTGCTCAGGAGTTTGGACTACTAATAAACACACAAGAACAAAATTAATGACAGCAGAGATTGACTTTTGGAGACGTTCAGCAAGAGTATCCAGACGTGAGAAAATTAGAAATGAAGTAATTAAGGACAGAATTAATGTGAAAAATTCAATTGTTGATTTTATCAAAACAAAAAAATTACAATGGTATGGACACACAAAAAGAATGGCACCGGAAAGATTGCCAATGAGAGTTATAGAATGAACCCCACCAGGAAGAAGGAAAAGAGGAAGACCATCTATCACCTGGATAGAAGAAATTCAGACTATATTGAGGGAACAAGAAATTGAAGAAAATATTTGGATGGATAAGCAACAGTGCAAGATGAGAATTCAATCACTTCTGTAATCTTTGGTTCTCGAAAATGTGTAAACACTGTACAGCCGGAATAATAATAATAACAATAACAATAACAATAATAATAATAGTAGTAGTAGTAGTAATAGTAGTAGTAGTAGTAGTAGTAGTAGTAGTAATTATAAAATTAGTGACCTTAAACATCCTAACAAAATTAGTAAAAATGTCATAAGTGTTAAACAATATAATGAAATTTTGTCAAGCTATCAGTTTTGCATACTATGTGTTGTATCTTGGGAGCGGCTGAATTTATTCCTTACTAACGTCACCAGTGTTACTGCATGGTCACCGTATGGCCAGAATTTCAGACACGATGTTTTCATATTTCTCAACGAGTTCAAACGTTCTTGAACATTTTTATGGTTTAAATTTGGCTGATAACTGATCAATTGTATTATCAAATGACGATCAGACTTGATGACATTTTTCACATTTCACTCACTGTTATCACTTTGTCCTTGGTCGTCCAGAAGAGGGCACGTCCTCCACTGATCTGTAGCTATTCACAAGTAGTTTGTGTCAAAAGCCTGAGCCATGGCCGACTCTAGTGGAAGGCCGGAAAGATAAACGTGGCAACACTGGAACAAGTTCCCCTCTGAGCCCGACTAGTGCGTTCTTTTAATTTATGTATTTCAATAATCAAATCACGTCATTTTTAACAGCCGGTTAATAGCAGTTTTATAATTCTTTGGATTCTGTAAATTAAAATTTTATTATGTAAATTACTGTTATATTATTTAAGAAATGCAGTAATTAATTTACTTGTGTGATACAAATTCAATAATTTAAACAAAATTAATTCATTAGGCCTAATAATAATTCACTAATTTCTTCAACTTAAGCATATAGTACTAAGTCCCGACAGACCTATGAATTATGTACCAAATGAATTATAAAATATTACTTACTAAAATAGTAAATTAATTACTAAATGAATTATGTACAATTTATTATTTCCGTCAACTAACGTTTTATGTTATAAACAAATTTTTTAAGGTTACTGTAAGTCAAAAATTCTAAGCGCCTAGTTAAACTTTAGAAAAACGTGCAAATTTTAGTTTAGCTTATGTTTCAATAAGCACCTGGGTGGATCATCATGTGTTTAAAATCAACTTATTAAAAAAAACTCACACAACCAACACTAATAACACTGTAGTATTATAAACTGTAATATTAAACCGCACTACTGCACTACAAAAATCGTCGTAACTAACAACAAACTGTAACAAAACCTTTGTAAATTTTACTATAAAGTTTACACACACGATACAGATCACTACTCAACCGCCACTTCGGCCTCAGACGCAACGTTGCCACATTTCTACCTTCCGGCCTGACACTAGAGATTGGCATACCTGAGCCCGTAAGCTTCGTTTTCGTGGTTTCTGTTGAACTGTCTTAAAGGTGCATACACACTTCAATCAAATAACACTTGTATACCGTTACTGAGATCTATTTTTGTGACGCGAGACAAAACAAATATGTAACAAAACTATGGGACAGTTAAATCTAATATAATATATTTCTGTTAATGAACTAAACTTTGTAGTCACCTGCTGTTACATTCAACGGGTCTCCCAGTGTTGCCTCTTTGTGGATAAAATTTCAGGCTTATTAGTTTATAGTAACCAAACCATAGGTTTTATCAAAAAACTGACTCTAAAATCTCTGGTAGCTAATTTGTATTCGCACGCTCACAATTTTTCATCGGTATTCAATCTCTTCTGCACCTTCCGGATTTCCGACACCTAAAATTCGTTTCTGTTGTCGATAGCGCTGTTTCTGTCTGTTGCTTTTTAGTGGCGACACATATGATTTTTATGACACATGTTTCGTACAGTCTAGTTGAACCATACCCAGCCGGTGTTCTTGCTTACCTCAAGTATCGTGTTGACAGAGGAAACGTGAAATCGTTGAATTTTTATCAACAGGTTGCAAAAAATTAAGAAAAAAACAATTTTGAAAAGGTCATGTACGTTTCTTCGTAACTGAGAAAAGTGTAGAGTTGATTCAACTTAAATTTATCGGTAACGTGTTGAGTATTATCGATAGGTGTACTAGTTTTGAGAAACGCACAACTTCTGGAGATTTTAAACAAACTATATTAGATGGTATTCACTAAGCCTTTTGGCTTTATTGGGCGTGGTAGCTAGATAAGAAAAGATTTATCGTAACGAAATAACATTTTGGAGACTTCAGTTGTCGTCATCACGGTAGTAGAGGCACATAAACAGATGCTATAAATGGTTGAAACTATTACTATCAGCCGGGGTGTTAGGCCGTGGTCCTATTGACAAACGTTTCGACCCCACCATCGGAGGACATCATCCGATTAAGAACATGCAGATGGTATAAATGTTCCAAATATCAGAAACAAAGAAACACTTATACAAGTACTGTCTAATGTTATAATGTAATATCTACATTATATTATATTACATTACATTATATTATATTATATTATATTATATTATATGAAGAGCACAGGGGAAAAAGGATGAATGTCCACTTGCCGTCATTCTGAGAAAAACAGATTTTTAATTCAGAAACGCTACATCTAATTTACAAATAATTTTTTGTGACTGGTGAGTATATCACCAGTTTACTGATATATTAGGCAATGAACTATTAATAATACAAAAACATTAAAATTAATTTACAAACTACAAAACATAAAAATAATTATTAATTACGAAGAGCACAGGGGAAAAAGGATGAACGTCCACTTGCCGTCATTCTGAGAAAAACAGATTTTTAATTCAGAAACGCTACATCTAATTTACAAATAATTTTTTGTGACTGGTGAGTATATTACCAGTTTACTGATATATTAGGCAATGAACTATTAATAATACAAAAACATTAAAATTAATTTACAAACTACAAAACATAAAAATAATAATAAAAAAAAATATATTAATTATCACTGACGACAGTCCACTGAACACTAAATAGAAAAACCTTAATTCTAATGATTTATATAACTTGAATTTAACGAAATGAGAATCTACTTTTATCAAAAATAATTATTTTATTCTATGAAAACATTTTTAAAAATATGAAAAGTATTTAAATATTTAAAACTACAAAAAACAATTTATAAAACCTATTAGGTAAATTTCTTAACCACTTCTGTCTACCGATTTTCAAATGGTATGTTCACGAAGAATTCTTGTGCTTCTTCTCTGCAGAATGTTTTTAAATGCTGCAAATCTTCGTACTTAGCTCGGGAAATTGGCAGCTTACCCTCGTAAGCCAAAAGCGGTAGATGAAATTGTCCTTCCGGTAAGGCTGGCACTTTTCTTTTTGGTGGTAGAATTACAGTTTGCGTACTGTGTCCATTGTACGTATCGCGATGTATAATCATTCGAGGATGCTGTTCAGTAACACTCAATTCCCTAACAGGCCGGCTAGCGAATGGGCATTTTTTGAAGTATATTTGAGATAGAAAGTTTGTCCAAGATCTAAATATCAGTTGATCGTCACATGGAATAACTTTGTATGGACCTGGTTTTTTCCTGGCATCTTTGATGACAATGTTCCACTCATTAGGCAATTCAACTAATGATTTTTGATTAATAATTCCCATGTTTCGGTCACACTCAAGATATGAGTGTCCACGGATAGGGAATATTACCCGAACAGTTTTTAGTCGCTTGACTTGGTGAACAATATAATGCAACATTCTGAAAATCATGAAGTTTTTATTTTGCCCGCAGCAAGAATCGCAAAAAATCTTCAGTTCCTCAACTTCAACACTTAAATGATTGAGAAGAAAGTCCCAAAGCATGGATGCAACATCATCAGCTCCTTTCTTGCCACAAGTTTCAGGATAAGTATAAAAAAAAGAGTCTGAGTTGGACAAAACATGAATATTAAATAAATAAAACGACAACTGTCTTTTGTAATAAATGTCGTTTGTTGTTATGTTTGGTACTTGTAAATTTTTTTGGAAGTCCATCACAATGGCTTCTTTAGAGTTATGTTTTTGGGCTTCATATTTTGCAGATCTTTTGCGCTTGTAAAAGGTTTCTGCTTTTTTTAAGTGCAGTTGCTTTTCCAGCAGAAGGGCTTTCAGCTGTGAATTCAATTGTGCACTTTTTATAATGTCATCTTTTTGTACTGTATTAATCTCGGCCTGTAACCCATCAACCTTCACCTTCACCTCATCACAGAAACTACACGTGTCAGATCTAGGGTAGCCAAAGCTAATGTTGAAGTTTGTGTTAAAAATCTCCCTGTATTTTTCATACGACAAAACATGATTAGGATATTTCTCAGTGTACATAGAGTACATTTTCTTAACATTAAGTTCTGCCGGTAGAAAGATTTTCTTACATTTTGACAGACTGTAATGGGAGTTCCGTCCCTTAAATGAAAGTATGTGTTCATTGACTTTTTCTAAAATTTTGTCAGACAGCTTGTTAGGCCTTGAAAAATGGCGACCGCGACCGTCTCTAGAAGCAGTACCTGTTGCCTTTAATCCCTTCTGTAATGTTTGTAACCGTTTAGCAGTTATGCCATGTAGTGACAGAAATGCTTTATGACAAACATCAATTTCAAATAATTTATTATCCCGTAGGATTCTGACTTTATAACTGTAAGAATGGGAATGCATTTCGGCCTCAGCTTCGCATTTCCTGGGTCGGTGGCGTAATACAGGTTTACAGGAAATTAAACCACATAAATAACTGGATTGCTCATCATAAGTTGGCAATTTGTTGAAAGTTAAAATAATCTGTTCTTGTTCGTTTTTATTAATGTTTTCAAAACATTTAAGTTTCAAACACTTACAGTCAGCACCGGTTTCGTGGGTAGATAACCTTAATTTCTTAGCAACGTCTTTCATTCTTCCATATGACTTTCGTTTTCGGCTAGAGCTCGATGAAAGTAACACCTCATTGTCTGATATTTCTTCTGACATAATGTCTGAATGTTTTTCAATTAATGGATTAACTTCACTCACAGCTCAATCACTCACTTCAACCACAATATTGTTCACAAAATCGCACACAGAAACAAGACCTACAGGCAACAGCTGCTTGCACGCACGGGTGAAAAACAATACTAGGTTAAAGGTTCTTTACCCACTGCAGCCAACAGTACGACTCCGAAACATTGGACTCTCATCCTTCTTCCATACAACCGCTGGTTCCCTCATCTTTTTTCCCCTGCACGGCTTTTAGTTAAATCACTATAACTTGCGACCCTCATTCTTTTTCCCATATATGAATACACTACCGAATTCTACTCTAAAATACGCACGTTATTATATCCACATTTAAAAATTGACAAAAAATGGACTCTCATCCTTTTTCCCCTGTGCTCTTCATATTATATTATATTATATTGTATTATATTATATTATATTATATTATTATATATTATATTATATTATATATCGTATTTAAAATTTATATTTATTTTAACTCAAGATGTTATTTTTCCTTATTTGGAACATGTTTCGAGAACTTCTGTGTTTCATCCTGTTCCAAATAAGAAGTTCTCGAAACATGTTCCAAATAAGGAAAAATAACATCTTGAGGTAAAATAAATATAAATTTGAATACTTTATATATATATATATATATATATAGATATGTATATCAAGAAACGAACTGTAGCAGAAAGTGATTAGATTATATATATAATCTATTGTCTAACATCTATAGTATAATACAAGTACAGTATTGTATTCTCGATTGTCTAATACCTGTATATAATGTGATTGTGATGAATATGACGACGACGATGGTGGCGGGATGATGATGATGATGATGACGACGGATACGACGACGACGACGACGACGACGACGACGACGACGACGACGACGACGACGACGACGACGACGACGATGATGATGATGATGATGATGATGATGATGATGATGATGATGATGATGATGATGACAGTAAAAATAGTAAAGTACAATCGATAGTGTAGCGTGTCACTGATTTTCTTGTGCGGCCAACCGTTATTTCTCTATATTTTTTAACAAGACTTTCTCTGCGTCTCATATTACAACCTTGTCATTTTATACAGAAGAAATTATGTTTTTCTCAAAAACATGAAGAGGAAGAAGGAAACAGAATAACAATGTCATCTGAAAGCAGATATTACCTCTTTCTATTACCTTTGCGCAGACGTAGAACAAAGGCTTGTGCGTGACTTGAGCGTTTAGCTAAACATCTTGTTAGCAGCACTAAAGGGCAGGCTTGCCAGCGCCTAAACGACACGTGATAATAGTAATTTGAGCGACGCAAAATTTTAAACATATACTTACTGTTTTCTGAGTAAATTAGAATGAAATGTGGATTCAAACATATTTAGTAAATGAATTAGTACAGCAACCACTCGGGATAAAGTGATTTATTGTGACTAACCATACAAGAGCGTGTCTCGTCCGACGTAACGAAATAACGTATGCCAGCTGAGCGGTTGCCATCATGATAGTAGCGGCACATAAAAGATGATATAATGTTTCAAAGATGAGTAATGGAAAAACATCTATAACAGTTTTTCGATTGTCTAATGGCATATATAGGATACTGTGGCGACAACGACGACAACGACGACGATGACGACGATGCCGACGATGACGACGACGACGACGACGATGCCGACTATAACGAAGATGACGACGACGATGATGATAATGACAGTAAACAAACATAGTAAAGTACAAGTCAACAACGATAGTGTGTATTACTTTTTTTTTTTTTTTTTTTTTTTTGAGCGACCAACCGTACATTTCTCTATATTCTTTAACAAGACTTTCTCTGCATCTCATATTACAGCCTTTTCATTTTATTCAGAGAAAAGGTACTTTTTCTCTCGAAAATATGAAGAGCAAGAAGAGAACAGGATAATAATGTCGTCTCAAAGAAGATATTTTATGCAAACGTAAAACAAAGGCTTGTGTGCGATTTGAGTTTTTAGCTTAACATCTTGCTAGCAGCACTAAGGGCAGGCTTGCAAACGCCCAAACGACACGTAACAACGGTAATTTGTGCGACCTAAAATGTTAAACATATATTTACTGTTTCCCTGAGTTGATTAGAATGATATGTGGAATTACAGCTAACAGTGAATTGATTAGTAGAGCAATCACTTGGGTTAAGGCGATTAATTGTGATTGACCATACATGAGCGTGTCTCATCTGAGAATTAACACATTAAATTAAAGGTCTCCTGTTCTTCAATTTAATGTTACAAATTACAAATAGTACAAGGGTGTCCATTATCGCCTTCTCTTTTTAATTTATATATTGACGGTGTCATACAAAACTGGCAGATGTGTCTTCCAGAATAATTTATGTTTGCTCACTTTACAATTGACACTTTGTTGTTTGCGAACGATCAGGCTATTCTGTCGGACTTTGAAAACAGATTGCAGATGGGTATGCATTTGTTAAATCGAATCTGCAAAGACTCTGTATTGCAAATTTCCACGCGTAAGACCAAGATGATGGCTTTTCGTGGAACTGATCCCGTACAGGCAAAAATTGTTATAGATGGTACTGGCCTGGAACAAGATAGCAATTTTGAATACAGTTAGTTACTGGGCAACAGTGTGTCTTATAATGCAAGCAACGACGTTGTGAATAAGTTGCATAAGTTCAACCTTATGTGCGGGACCATTAGGCGAACCCTTAAGTCAGCAAGTAAACGAACATGCCTAAAATTCTACAAGGTAATGGCTCTTTACACACTTCTTTATGGGTCTAAAAATTGGACTTTAACGAAAGGCCAGGCCAATCGCTTCCAAGCGGCTGAAATGAGATTTCTCAGGCACGTGGCAGGATATACTCTACATGATCATAGAGGAAACAAAGACGTACAATAGAAACTGAATATTATAAGTATACTCGAAAGGACCGCTCAGTATCGGCTGAATTGATGGGAACATCTTTGCCGAATGGATGACTGCCGCATCTCCAAACAACTCTGGAACTATAAGCCGAAGGGACGGAGAGGTGTGGGTCGTCCGAGGAAGCGCTGAAGTGATCAGCTCTAATCTTTACCTATTTGAGGCTGGAATAAACCATCCTTGGTTTAATCCGTGAAGATGATGATGATGTTTATGATGAAATTACAAATAGTCTTTCTTCTTCTCAATGAGATTTATATACGGTATCGCCGTCTCCCTGTTTACATACCAAGTGGCACCTGCACCTAACCAGGACGTCGGACATTGTCCGCTTCCAATCTTCTTGCTTCCATACTCCCTCTCACACCACCGTACCAACAGACTCGCTCGATCTTCTCCTCCGCCTACCGAATTGTGTCCAGTTCAATATCCGCTTCTTCCATCGTTCGCCACCGTCCTTATTACACGTCAAACCAATTCAACCCTGGCTTTGTGTCCATGACTTGTTCAAGTATTTATAATATGTATGTTTCTACTTTTTACTAATTCTAAGAGACAGTAATTTTAAATACAAAATTTGTTAGAAATTGTACCATTTCTTAAGCCACCAGTTCCGACGAACTTCGTTAGACACGGGCGAGAGAAGCAGTGTCAGTCCCGGTACTACAGAAGTAGGGCAGTTTATTAGAAACGGTGATTAGATATTTGATGGGCGTACGATGTGTGATTTGTTCTGATTTGTTCTACGTAATTTAAACTCTGGCCGTTTATTTGGAATGTTGTTCCAGTAAAAACATATGGAAGACAAAGTTTAAATCACAACTGCTCTATGAACACGCGCGCGCGCTGTAAAGATCCATTTCATAACAATTTCAAACAACGGTGTTACCTCAAACACTAGAACTGAGAGAGGTCTAGCGAACGCCTCCGACAAAGCTCGCAACGACTGGAACCTGGCCTAAAGTACTGAACAAAATGACACACTTAAGGAGCCATTTGTACACATACACAAGCGTTTACATCGGTAGAAGCGACTACATACTCCAGTACAAGTGCATTACAGAAGTTTTGTAAGCAACAAAACGTGTATGTGTATGAACTGTAACGTAAGCGCTCCCTGCTGTATCATTGGCTGCACAGCCTGTACTTATCGGCCAATAAGGAGGGCTGAATACGACACTGCGATGTTATGCCACGGTTCCGTACTGCAGGCGGTTTCGTGGGTTCAATACATGATACCACATTAGTGACGCGTAGGTTTTGTAAAAAAAAAATCATTGAATAATCGTCCAACAGTCCGTTAAATAAAATCATAATTTTTACAGTTGTAACTTTATTAATATGATTTCTTTTATGAACACATATTGTTAGCAACAATAATTAATGTTTAAAATTCCTCGGTATTCTTCTACTTTTAGTTTAACCTGAATCAAGTTTAGAAACCATTGTACATTGTTTTGTGTAATGCTGTTTATTTCCTTATTCTGTGTTTGCCTTAGCTGTAGATATTGTTACAACGGTTTCACGGATCGTCGTATTATACAGTGGAAACAAAATACAGACACCAATGAAGTCACTAATTACCAACATTAATTAGTCACAAATAATAATTTCTAATCTGCGATACAATAATTTAAGTTAACATTTGTCCACACGCAATAGTAATTGTCAACTATTAGAGTTCCGCACTAATTATAACACAATAATCGCTTTCCACTAATCCGCAACAATCACTTGATCCGCACTCAACAATAACGCTAAGTCTAAACGTGTGGACATGTCTAAACGTGTCTATACTTCGTGTCTGATTGAATAGGGCATGCAGTATTCCTATCAGTCACCATCAGACGACACCAATGCTTATATTTTTTTTTTTTTCATTTTATTTTACTTATATGCTATGCTTACTAACTAAGCTGCCCGTAGACGCTTATATAGATTCCACAGACGTTCAGAATAAATATCCATACCGCGTGTCAACATAATTTGCGTAGTTAGCTAGAACAGTCCCGAATTTACTTGACTGCCGCCCTTGACACAGACGCCGCACGCTGGGCTAGCCGAGAAACGTGTACAACGTTTACGTCACTGCAGCTGCTGACGTTTCGAGAGCGTTACGTTATTGGCGTAGCAATAGTATCTTCATACGTTTTGGATTTCACATAAAAACTGTTTCTTTATTAAAACAAAACTACTGAACAAACTGACGTACCCAAGGAGTCATTTGTACAAGTACACAAGCGTTTAAATCGGCTAAAGCTACTACATACTCCAGTACAAGTGCATTGCAGAAGTTTTGTACACAACAAAACATTTATGAGTATGTGTATGAACTGTAACGTAAGTGCTCCCCAGGTTCGCGTTAAGCTGCATCATTGGCTGCACAGCCTCCCTTTATCGGCCAATAAGCAGCGCTGAATACCACACTGCAATGTTATTTTTTTTCCTGTACTACAGTCGGGTTCGAGACATGATAGCACATTAGAGACCCGTAAATTTTACAAAAATTCAACTAACATTTTCTTACGACACGTTAAACAACATAACTTTTTATTATTTTGACTTTAATAATAGACGTAAATATAGGTGAAAAAACATTGTTAGGAATAATAATTATTGTTTAACGTTCCTATTATGCTTTAACTTGAGTTTACGGTAGCCGCACACCGGTTAGTCAAGGCAAGACAAGACAGGCTTAGGCACGCTTAGTCACTATTGTTTATGTTGATGTTTATGGCGAAACACACCGATTAGTCATTGCAACTAGACTTGTCTAAACGTGACTGTACCTCGTGTCTGATGGAATACAGACGGCATACACTATTCCCATCAGACGACAGCAGTGTTCAGTTCACGACAGCAGTGTTTATATATTTATTTATTTTCGTTTTATTTTATTTTTATGCTATTATTTTATTACTTTGTTCAAATTTTGTAATGGAGAGGTCTAGTAAGTTTAGACCCAACCACCACAACAATAGCATAAACTTCCTAGACCTGTCTATCACAAAATTTGAACATAGGCACAGTTCAAATACTGAATACAGTTCAAATACATATTCAGTATACAGAAAACCGACTACAACTGACACGCTAGTACACAACTCCTCCAATCACCCAATACAACACAAACTAGCTGCCTTCAGAACTATGATACATAGACTTAACAACATCCCACAAGATGAAAACGACTGCAAAGACAAACTAAACACGATAAAATATCTAGCAGAAACCAACGAATACAACAGAACAATAGTCAATAAACTCCTACATAAAACCAGAACAAACAACAGGCAAAGACAGAAAACAACAAATTCATAACACTAACATACATCAATAACCATACTGAAAAAATAGCCCACAAATTCAAAAAAGCAGGGTACAGGATCGCATACAAAACTACAAACGAAACACAACACACACACAAAGAACAAAACAAATTCGATCTACCTGGTGTTTACAAACTAAACTGATCAGATTGCAACAAATTCTATATAGGCCAGACAGGACGTAGCTTCAAACAAAGATACATTGAACACACAAATTCAATACACTCCACTACCGAATCCACGTTTGCAAACCACCTTTGCAAATCACCTCATTGAAGCAAACCATACATAAAAAAACATCTACATTAATATGGATATTCTACACGTACACACAAAAGGCCGAAAATTAGACACACTCAAACAATTGTAAATATACAAACACACGAAAACACATAAAAACGACATCCTAAACGAACAGACAGAATTCAAATCACTCGCATTATTCGAATATATCACACACCACACACACACACACAACATCGATCCTTCAAAAGTCGATACCGTAGCCAAGAACAAGACGGACAGTGCTCCCAACGGCAGCCTCTGAAGAAGCTTTTTAAAAGCAAAAACTGGTTCAGGTTATAAACTAGGTATCAAGGTTTTACGTTTTTACCCATAAAAAACTTTGTGTTCCGAGTCGGTAGTGATTTAATTATATGTATTTTTTCTACCCGCCTTCTATAATCTGGATGAACCCAATATCTTGTATTTCCTATTTCTTGCTTACATATCCACTCCGAAATCATAAGCGCACCCAAAACAAATTTACTGTCTGACATCTTGTTCACGACTAACTGGTGTGAGTTACAATCATATGACTAAAGGTGTCTTGTCAAGTTTCATCTAAACCTGTCTTGTCTTGCCTTGACTAATCGGTGTGTGGCTGTCCTTAGCCTGTATTACGTAAACGTTGTAAACCTATAGAGTTCTTACGGCTTTCGCGGACGACGTCCACATACAGTGGAACTTGGTTATAACGTCATTGAAGGGACCAAAAAAATAATGACGTTATGGCCGAGTGACGTTATAAAAGAGTCGTTATAAAAGACCCTTTTTAATCTCTAATAAGGAAGGAGAAATAAAAAAAAGATCTTTGCATTATTAACATTATTCGTGATATTTATTCTAAAGTTTACAAACTGCATTTCATTTATACAAACAGCATGAAGAATATTTTAAAAGATAAAAAAGAAAGTACGTGTAACTTATATTTAGGCTTACTGTCGAAAGTAATCCGTAATTTTCTTTTGAACGCTCCTTTCTGAAAAATAAATTCTTTCTGTTGTGCTGTGGGGATGCTGCGCTGCATTGAACGTGTCGCCAGACGTCTCTCTAAAGCAGTAAAATCGTGAAAGAGTTTCGGCGGCTCTCATTGCTTCCTGTACTGTCGGACAAAGGATGTCGGCATCCTCGTCTTCTCAGCATCTTCTTCAACACTATCTTCTGCTTCTATGTTTTTTACTTCCGCGATAATTTCTGCGTCACTCAACACTTGGAATGTTTCTACTTGGTCATCCACTGATGCATAGGAATCAAGTTCATTTCCAAATTCATTTACTTCGAATTTCTTAATCCACTCCTAGAGCGGCAAGTCGTCGTCTTCGTCATCATGGGGTAAATTTTCATGTACGAGTTGTGCTTTACTAAAGCATTTTGCTATCGTCTTCTGTGTTACACTCTTCCGAGAGTCGTCTAGGAATTGTATTGTATCTAAGAGTGAAATTGTGGCAGGTTGCGCCGTGTCCATACAGAAAATAATTTTTTTTTTAAGTTGCTTGCGGTAGTGACACTTTAGGCATACAATGTATGTCTGTAGCCATGGCCGTAGCGCCGCGCAAATATATACGTTTATATGAAATTTAGAGTAAAATATCTGAGAAATTTTTGACGCTATAACAGAGTAGTACAATATTTAGTGACGTTAAAACCGGGAATTTTTATAATGTTAAAGATATCAGTTTGACCGGACTTATGACAAAATAACGCTACACCCGAGGCCGTAATAACCAAGTTCCACTGTAGTTGGAAACATTGTTCCCCGGGTTGTTAGGTCGTGGCATATAGTTTCTGCCGACAGCCGTTTGGTCCTCAACGTAGGAGGCCATCATCAGTGTCGGAAACAACTGGCATGGTGTCCGTCAATATCTACCTCACACTGAAGTGAATTGGCGGACACTATGCCAGTTGTTTCCGACACTGACTATGGCCACCGACAGTGAGGTCGAAACGTCTGTCAAGACAAACTATAGACCACGGGCTAACAGCCCGGAAATAACGTTTCCAAGTAAGCTGTAAACATTGGTTTTAAATAATACGATTCATTTCCTTATTCTGTGTTCACGTTATCTGTAGATATTTTATTATCTTCCTGTCTATATGTACTTTAACTATGCTACCATGTGTACCGTTTTTGGACTCACATTTTTTCAAGAGCCCGTACCATATCTGGACATATTAAATTTTCTGTACAGCCCACGTGTACCAAGTTGGACACATTGCATGGCTGTGTTTCGAAGATGTTTGTTAACATGTCGCCACAAATCAATACCATGTAGATAGAGTTTTACATTCTTCTGGGCCAGAGTGAAAGAAATATGCTTTTGAGTTAAGTTGGCAGTACTGTCCTGTCAACAAAATCAGCTGTTATAACATATATAAGAAAACATATCTGAGCCAGGGGGAAAATTACTCTTCACAGGTCTTCTGTCACCGGTGTCTGGGAGCGAAAGTGTTAATCTACTTCTGCCGCATCAAGCATTTCTTCAGGCTTTCCATGTCTCTTCTCTATCAGCTCTACATGTAATATAATTGCTGATTTTATTTCATCAATCCGTACTAGTATGGATATTGTACTCTTTCCTTTTTGTATCATCTGAAGTACGGGCACTCTTTCACATTTATGTAAAGATAATTTGATTTAATTTATATCGTATTACTTTTCTGTGCGTTTAAACCCCTCACGTCTGGTAGAAAAACAATGGTAACATTCTTGTTAGATCTGCAAAATTTACTACTCGATCTGATGAGTATAAAATTATTCAAGTAAAAGAATTCTCCAAAACAGTGTGTTTTAAACCGATCAATTCATCAGACCCACCGATTGTTTTAAACCCACCAATTCATTAGAACCAATTCAACGTTTTTAACATGTGTGCACTTAAAATTTGACATTTTTCTTTGTAATATAGTCTCTGTATTCCTCTAAACATCTGAGGTTTCCGTCGGAAATTGTTTAGTTTTCTATAAGTAATACTTAGCAAATAATTCAAAATTGAATCTAAAAAAGTTTTTATTTTGAAGTTTACTGGACTGTAACGTCAGCTATGATATAAAACTGACTTATACTTAATTTTTTTGACTTAATTATTGTGATCATGGGTGGAAATTGACCCACGACATAGCCGTTCCTCACCGCCCTTGCCAGTCATCATCATTATCGTATTCACAGTCTGTAGACTCATGGACCGTTGCGCCCTCTCAATCAGACAGTGGTATTACCCCAACGGTAGGTAGGCGGGATTGTATTGACTTGACATTGAGGCGAACCCACCTCCCAGCTTTTAAGTGGACGCGTACCCCCCAGTCCTGCAATCTCACTTTCCTCACGCCATCTTTGCAACCAATGTCTCATTGTTGTATCTCTCATTCTTGAAGTATCCTTTATCATAATAACAATTTACCTCCAAAGTGTATAATTGTAATCCTTCCTTAAACATACACACAAGGATGTGTATACCTCCTGTCCTTCAATCTAATCTCCAAACGTGACATTAATTAATGTTAATTTGTATTATCCTTATTATTTATTAGTTTATATTCCTTAAATTTGTAATGACCGTCTAACGATAAGAGGTTTAGTGAGGATTGGTCAATAAGTATAGATAGAATTGTTACAATTATCTCGACGTTTCGACAATATTTATTGCCATCGTTAGGGCAATTGTTGTTCAATTGCTACTACACCAAACACACAACTCGGTTAAAAGAAACGTGGACGCAAATGTAAAAATTGTGTCTATTCTTATTGACGAATCCTCGCTAAACCTTTCGTGGCTAAACATTTAGTTTAAACTATGTAATTCACCGACATTTCCTTAAAATTGTCGACTTTCTCCACTCATGTTTTCCAGGATTAGATACGTGTTCCTTTACAGTTTTATTATCTTATTCTCATTCTCCCAACATTGAGCTTCCCTTACACTTGTACCTGTAGATTAAATTTTACTCACAGTATTCTGTCTTGAGACTTACGTATGCATAGTTCTTCCGTTTTTTCGAGTTTTACTGGTTATTTTAGCGTATGTGTTCCTAATTCTTCTGTTGTACTTCTCATTTCTTGTACATCTCATATGTTATGTCACCTAACCACGAACAACATTTTACTCACAGAAAAAATGTCTTATGATTGCTATGGCGATTCCGCTTGTCAAAATTTCCTTTCCTTGGTTCAGATCATGGTTCAAATCTCAAGAATTTAACAGAAACTACAATTTCGTAAACTTTTCTAAATTTTTTCTCTTTATTATTTTTAAAGTATTACTCAATGAAAATCATTGATCATGCTAAAGCAGATCCCATGTGCCTGTGCCTAATTTTACTTTCCCTATCGTTGTTATAACTTGGCCTCGGTATATCAGAAATTATATTAAACTCATATTAAATTATCTGTATTCTTTAAATTTTTCCTTAATTTATTTAAGCCTTTAGCTTTTGTGCCAAGATATCCCATGTATGATATGATGTTCACGTGAATCATACATATGCACTATAGTTTGACATAGTTTAATCACTACAGTATCTTGTTTTCTTAAAGTTGTGCCCCTATAATTATCTAAATTACTATGACACGATGTAGGTAAACCTCTGATTCTTTCAAAACATCAGCAAATAATAAGTTCGTTTTTGTCACAAGTTACAGACAGAGTAAGGTTTTAAACTCAAGACATGGGCACGATGCCTCTATTGTACTTTTGCCTGTTATATCAGGGTAGACAGGTTCGCGAATGTAAATTAGTTTTACAAGCAAAGCTAACAATTTGGATAATCAGTTGATACAACAACCAGCTTCACCCGACTTTGTTGCACACAGATAACGTATTCCAAAGGGAACACACAGGGTAACGTTCAGCCGTTCCCTTGACGGTTGTTCCATTAGAGTCTCATATTCGTCAGTGCACAGTCTGCTTGTTTATTGACCGCGGAGCACAAGCGTGTTCCTTTGGGAATAACAATTCCTACAGGTTAAAATAGTGAGCCTAGGTAAAAGCTAGAGCGGCGGTCTTGTGTTACGCCAAGAGCATACGGTATTCTGTCCTAATCGTATGCAACATTTCCGATATTACTCAAAAGTTTCAACTTGTACAAAATATTTAGAAACAGACGCTTCTAAAAAAAAGACGTTTGTCAAATAATGCTATTGGTGATTACTGCACGGAAAGAATAAAATTAAATGAATAACAGCACAAAAGATGATATAGTTTAGGCATATAAATTTAAGGGAAGAGCACTCAGCAGTGAAGGGATCTGTGATGTTAAAGCCGCAAAAAGTAAAATGTGTGGCGGTAAGAAAATGTAAGGTGGAACGATCTTAAGGACGGTGCTGGTACTCGACTTTGCTTTCAAAAAATGTAAATTTTAGTATTCATCCATTGTGTCTTTTAAACTTACATTCCATAAAATTTTAGCTTTACTTTACTATTTTTTAAAATTCTTTTACATTGTTTGTACACTTGGAAACCATAACAACGAATAATTTTTACAGGTTTCTTTAATTTTTACAGGGATATTTTTGTCTTTTCTTTAACACTGTCCCTTTACCTGTGGTATTATCAATTATATAGAGATACTGAGAATCAAATTCTGTTTCTAATTTTGTTTTGAAATATTGTTACGACATTCTTACGGATCGACGTATTGTACAGTGGAAACAAAATATAGACACCAATGAAGTTACTATTTACCAGCTTTAATTAATCGCAAATAGTAATTTGTAATCAAATAAGTACTTTCATACAATAATTAAAGTTAAATTATTATTGTAATAATTTAACAATAACAATGTATATTATTAGACACCCAATATTAATGCCTATTATTAGAGTTACGCACTCTACTAACACAATAATCACTTTCCAATTAGCTGCAACAACCACTTGATCCGCACTCTACAATAACGCCACGTGTAATTTTTAAACCGGCCGCTGTTGCTTATATAGGTCCCGCATATGATCCATACTAATTTTCTATTCCTTTGGCGGCGTGCTAGCATAATTTACAGAGTTAAGAGTGCTCGAACAGTCTGGAAGCTACTTGTGTGCACGGCCTTGACGAGACACTGCACCTGCTCGCCTAGCCGAGAAACGTATAGAACTTCTACGTAATTGCAACTGCCAACTTTTTGAGAGCGTCACGTAATTATCGTAACAATATGAAAAATTTGTTTTTGTCCGTTTGTGGTATACCTTGCGAAAAATCTTTGGACGTCTACAAACTAAAGGTGGCTATTGGAGGATTCGGTTGAACCATGAACTGGACCAACTGATTCAGGGTGCTGACATAGTCCGATGTATTAAGAGTAGGAAGCTTGAGTGGCTAAGCCACGTAAGGTAAATGAATGGCAGAATGGTTAACGTAATTGCAGATTGGAGACCGGTAGGAAGAAGAATTAGAGGGAGACCCAGAAAGAGATGTTTGGACGACGTGGACGATTATTTGAGATGTATGAACGTGAGGGTATGAGAACGCTGTGTACTGTGTACTACCGACGCTAGGTTGTAACGCCAGGAAAAGAAGGAAAGGACTGATTGATGAAATAAGGTTTCCAATAAAAGAGCTATTAAGAAAGTTATTAAGAGACCTTTCTTAACAGAGTTATTAAGAAAGAAGAACAAAAAGCAGAAGAACGCTGCCGGTTGTGTGACGCACTATCGCTGCAAAGGGTCAAGTACGTATATTCAAAGGGAGGTAGGTAACTTGCCTAGGGCAAGGAGTATAAAACATTGTAAAAAGGGTAAGATTCTACCGTCAGCTTACGTAAAGTCATTCTCAGCTGCCAGATTAAATTACGTACATTAAGTTAAACAAATATACACACAGAGGGGTAAACGTTTCTTCAAAGAGACAATAAACTTCACAACCAAAATATTTACTAATACAACACACGGACACAGTTTATCTTGTACCTCAGCTGGCAACGTAGTGCCACTCAGTTATATTCAACAGTCTTATATTATTGTTCGTTTAATATCCTATACTACAAATACGTTGTGCATGGAACTTTACTTTCGTACATGGAGTAATATTTTTATTCTGTACTGAAGAGGCCAGGCGTACGTAAATGCACGGAAAGGAAAAGCAAACAGCAACATTCATTCCGGTAATGCAGTGTATTATCAAGACGTATTTTCATCATAAAAATTCTTCGTAAGGTGCAGCAAATAAAAGGGCTGCGTTACTAAAGGTACAAGATAGCAAACATATATTTGCACATCCTGAAACATATTACATGTATGTATTGGAAACAGAGAACTGACGATTCTTTGGAACAGAATGTTTAGCAGTTTCATCCTTTCTTTAGAACTCCCAGATTGGTTGACGCTTTTGACTCTATAGGCGATGCTGTTTTTTTTTGTTTCTGTTATTTTATGGTACAAATATTGTATCAATATTTAAATTAGCTAATTGCGATGTTTAATTTTTAACCAATTTGCGATTACCGATCTTAAAGAATTCAGCAGTAGACATTTGCCAGGGTCGAACATACTTTTCGTAAAAGAAAACGAGGCTGATAAAGAAAAATTACACTTAATACTGGGAAGTGCCTCGAAATGTTTGTATTGAGTGTGGATCTGTATGACTGCAAACTGTGAACAACTGGAACTGAGAGGCAAACAGACAGAGATTAAACACGAGTCGATTGACAAGAATAAAAAGACGATGAGTTATGGAGAGGTCCTTGATAATATGCAGAGGATGTCTTACAAAAGTACAGTGTATGAGTAATTATGAAAACTTTAAAGGGGATAAATGATAAAATAGATTGTGAATTGTCTTCATCTGAAGCGTAAATGTGTAAGTACGGGTGCGCGCGCGCGTGTGTGTAGGTGTATGTCCTCGCATACGGTGAATAGAGTGTGCGATGTAAAATATTTTGGATATGTATGTGTAAATGATTTATCTATATATATAAAACTCAAAGTCTGAGGATTTATGGGTACTGAATACAAATCCACACCGCTACACCGACTGCCACCAAATTTTGCAGAGGTAACCTTTGACACAAGGTGAAAAATACTGTGTAACTTGAAATTTGATATTTTGTCCTGTTAGCACTATTTAGGCCTTTTTAATATTATGCCTTTTCGTTGACGCGTATAAAGATGTCAACAATACCATGGAGACCAGAATTAATTACCGTAGTAACAAGTAAATAAACAAGTTTAGCGGCATCGGAACTGTACCTTTATTCGTTCCTGCAATTTTTAATGTTATTAATATATGATTGTATCGTTATATTTTGTACTTTTGTATACAGATACGTCTATAAATTTTGTAATTGTCTTAAACGATTATAAAATTTATGATTATACGTCTTTCTGATGATGCAATGAATAAGTAATGAAATATATTAAATACTACTACTAAAGATGTCAACACCATGGAGACCAGAATTAATTACCATAGTAACAAGTAAATAAACAAAAGCTATTTAGCGGCATCGGAACTGTACATTTATCCATTCCTGCAGTACATTTTCGATGTTTTATATAACATGCGATTGCATCGATATATTACGATGTGGAAAAGAAGAAGTGTACTAATTATGAATTGTCCTATTATTTAATGCACAGCGAAAATACGTGTTGTTTTCATTTGTGATATTAGGTGACAACGGTTTTTGGTTTTTAGTTTACTGCTGAAATAAATAAAAGCCATGGTTGAGGAAAACATAACGTTTAATGTGTTATACAATGCTTCTAACACAGTAACATTTAAAATAAAGAATTTAGCGTTTTTGATTTAACAGGTACTTTATAAATATCTGCAAAGGGTTTATAAACGGGTACTTATAAATCTCCAAAGGCTGTTGCACCAACATAGTAATTTAGTACAAGTTAAAATAGTACAAGTGTTGAAAACAGCTGTGGAGAGAATTTGACTAATGAGTACAAAATTGTTATACGAGCTGACTGAACACCATATAGCCATAGACAATAAAAATTATATTACAGTACTTATTAAAAGTCAAATATCCGTTTGAAAAGGCGCGGGTAACAGCTAGTTTGTTTTAAAATACAGATTTTTTTAAACGTTAAGAACACCAATCATAAAAAGCCATTTATTTTATAAACTTATTTATACATTTTTTAAATTATTCAGTTGGTGAAAGCTAAAATTTTACTGCCGTTGAGTCTAAAATAAACATTTGTCGTCTTAAGTTGGATTGTTTTAAAATATAATATCCTTTTGGTATTCTTACAGTTTTGAGTAACCTTGCTTGTAGGCCGTGAGCTGATAGTAAACGAAGGAGCGTTCCCTCCGGGAATCGGTATTCCCACACCCCGGCGGGATGAGTAGAGAACGTAGGTAAACGCTATAGGTATGATCTAGTATTACGGCTGGAATATATTGACCATACTTTACCTACACAATATTTGCAATTGTAAATCGTGTTTAATACAGAACGCAATGTAGTAAGATTGTTATCCGTTTATTCCATGTAAATACGTCAAAATAGTATTACTGTCGGGTCCCATTTAGTAAGTTTCAAACACTGCTAACGACAAATTTATCCAATTGTGCAAGTAGGGCCGTATTTTCCTTGGATACTACACTGTGTTCGTTTGTTCATGATTTGACAATGTGAAGTCAGTTGTTTTGAAGAAATCTTGGTTTTTGGTACACCGTTTGACCTACTGTTTTATTTTAATAGCTCGCCTGAAGGCGACCGCATGAACTGCTTTCCTTAGAAACGTGGCGATTAATTAGCTAATAACGTAAACGGGTATCTCTAACAATATTAGTTAATTAGGTAAGTCCTTAAATTCCTAGGCGGAACATAGGCCCTCGACGAAATTTCTCCAGCGTGTTCTGTCCATTATGAGGGTCTTCACCTCCCTCCATGTCTTGTTGACACCAGCCAGCTCCCTTTCCACAGTCCTCTTCCAGGTGTTCCTCGGTCTTCCACGTCTGTGGCTACCTTGCGGATTCCAATTCAGTGCCTGTCTAGCGATATTTTCTGATGGTATTCTCAGGGTGTGCCCGATCCACCTCCAATTTCTTCTCTTTATCTGTAGTTGCATATGACTCTGACTTGTGGCCTCCCATAAATCTCTGTTCGAGATAGTCTTCGGCCACCAAATTCTCATTATGTACCTCAGGCAGCGGTTTACAAAAGTCTGTAAACTTGTGGTGATTTCCGTTGTCACTTTCCAGGTCTCACATCCATACAGCAACACCGATTTAACATTTGAGTTAAATATTCTGAGTTTTGTCTTCCTGCGTATATGGGGTGATCTCCATACTGGTCATAACTGTGCAAATTCTTCTTTTGCTTTATTTATACGACTTATCACGTCCCTAAGAGCACCTCCATCCTGACTAACCATGCTACCCAGATAGCAAAATTCCTCTATCCTTTCTATAACTCTTCCGTCTAGTATCAAATCTGAATTATTTCTATGGTTAATACGCATTTCCTTGGTCTTTTTGTTATTTATCTTTAAGGCTACTTGTATGGCTTCTATTTTCAGATCGTTCAATTTAATTTCCATATCTCGTAGGCTTTCTGCAAGAAGGCACAGCTCATCCGCATAATCCAGTTCCTCCAAACGGCTATTTAATACCCACTGAATCCCTCGTTTTCTATTTCTTGCGTCTCGCAACATGCTGTCCATCGCTATAATAAACAAGATAGGGGACAGAAGACATCCCTGTCTTACTCCTGAGTTAACAGCAAAAGGTTGAGACAACTTCCTCCTATGCTCTACTTGACAAGTATATCCATCATACATTGCCTGTATAAGTCGTACACTCTTCTGTGGAATTCCGAACCTTTCAATCGCCCTCCATATTTTCTTCCAGTCAACAGAATCAAAAGGCCTCTCAAATCAACAAACAATATAAACAGAGATGCCTGATATTCTGGAAATTGTTCAATGATTATCCTTAGTGTATTTATCTGGTCTACTGTTGATGGGCCCACTCTAAATATAATTATAATAATAATAATACAGGGTAGATCGGTCCTGTACCAATATAATAATAATAAATAGAATCTAAGATAACCCCAGTAACAGAGTTGGTAAAACACGTAAAAAGAAAATGATGTCGACAAGATCATGTATCTTTGAAATAATTTACTTTACCGGATAGAACTTAGATTTTAATTAAAAAATGGTTTTCCGTAGTAACTAAAAATAACTCGGACCTGTATACAGTGAAATATACTTTATAATGCAAAAAAATGTATTGGGAATTTCTACACCGGTCTAAAGTAACAATGGAAATTCAATTGCATCGATGACGTAACTACGTAAGTCTCATTACGTAGTGATTTATTGTAGTCCGGTAGTGTATTGCACTCACCTGACCATTACTCACTGTCCGTCACTGCACACACACACACACACACACACACACACACATCTGTTTCTCAGTCTCTTTACAAATTCGCTCTCCAGTTTCTAATTTATCACTGCGTTATAAAAGCGCTAACAACAATACGATACCAGTTAAAACACTTGGTCACAGACAACTAAACACAAAACATATTTCTTGGAAGTATTTCATGCGTGCGCAGTGCGGGATCGAGCGTATCCTCAACCTACAAGACTTCTTTTATTTCTTCGTCGTTGTCCGTTTATGAACGTCGCGGCCCACTGTATCTAAATAATCCCCTCGCTGTTATCAAAACAACCTCCTCCTATATTAGCAATTTCATTATTCTTTGAATTTGATCAATAACTCGAACCGGTGATCGACGTTTATTTGCCCTTCATCAACCTTGCTTTGAGCGACTAACGGTTCGATTACGTTCTGTCTTAATAATTAGGCGAATTTTCTATTATATAGTTGGCTGCAGCCGGCCTCTAGCGCTACCTTCACTGACACAATGTTGAAGCATTAATTCTACGAAAAATCGATGATGCTCCTAACATCGTTCTAAAGTTTGCCATTTCCGATTTTGTGTCGGTATACAGCGTTCAGTGTCCGAGATTCCGACTCTTACCTGTTAATTGCAAACACAGTTGACATGAACAACCTTATCTTTGTTTCTTTCTGAGATGACTGTATTCTATATCTTCTATTGTTATTGGTAATTTTCCCATCTGTTCTCCAGTTTCTCATTTATCACTGCGTTCTAAGGGAGCTAACAACAATACGATACCGGTTAAAACAATTGGTCACAGACAACTAAACACAAAACATATTTCTTAGACGTGTTTCACGCTTGCTCAGAGCCGGTTTGAGGGTGTCCACATTTTACAAGACTTCTCTTATTTCTTCGTCGTTGTCCGTTTGTGAACGTCGCCGCCCACTGTATCTAAATAATCTTCTCCGTACCTCTATGATTTTAACTAAAATATCTCGTTGCTCCTGATAATAATGTGGCCTCTTGACTCGGTATTAAAGTACAGGTTTCACAACCTCATAGCAAACAGAGCACCGTCATTGTATTCTGTACGAGTGTGTTAGATCATGGATTGGTAGCAATTTTTGCCAAATCAAATCTGTTTATTCTATTTGTTTTTTAACATTTTTAGAAGTTATTTTAATATTTTTATATTGTTGCATTGACAATTAGATTGACATTTAATTAATTAACAATTAATAGTTAATTAACATTTAGATTGATAAGTCATATCATGATTTACCGCTCAGAAATTTGGTCTAGTAATAAACACACAAGAACATTCAGACGATTCTGCAAGATTATCCAGACGTGAGAAAATTAGAAATGAAGTCATTAAGGACAGAATGAATGTGAAAAATCCAAGTGTTGATTTTATCCAAACAAAAAAATTACAATGGTATGGGCACACGAAAAGAATCGCACAAGAAAGATTGCCAAGGAGAGTTATGGAATGGACCCCAACAGGAAGAAGGATAAAAGGAAGACCACCTATCACCTGAATAGAAGAATTTTAGACTATATTGAGGGAACGAGAGATTGAAGAAAATCTCTGGATTGACAAGGAGCAGTGGAAGATGGGAATTCAATCACTTCTGTAATCTTTGGTTCCGAAAAATGTATAAACATTGTACAACCCGAGTAAAAATAACATCTGTTTAATGCATAGCAGATGTTTCTGGACGTCTTACTTTTTAGAAACATCCATGTTTATTCAGCCATGATTCGTTGTCTTGCTTTCAAAATACTCAAAAGTTGAGACGTCTTCTAATACATGTCTCCATAATTTAAACAATCCTATCAGTCCCAGATTCTTGATTTATTTTTGTGATTGCTTTGACTTTTGTTGTTGCTAACTTCTATCTTCAATTTTAATTCCTCCCCATTTTGCATCTATAGGTTACCGCATCTTCGTCTTGTACAATGCCATTCGCATAAAGACCTAATAAGCTGCACAGGAACTAAGTTTCTATGTATTATTACTATTTGAGACCATTCAACTCATCAACGTCATCACTTCATGGATAGGATTTCCCCTGGTCCGCCCTCGTGATTCCCGCTATTTTGTGACTGGCCTGGATTCAGATCTTCTTCCAACCGGCTCCTACTCGTAACCCAACTTCAGAAAGCGGGTATTGTCCATCCTTTCTAGATATTGTTTCCAGCAATTTCTATAATTCTGAATTAGTTCATTTAGGGAATTTATTTGAAGTTATCGTCTAATATCCTCGTTTCTAATATGATCAAGTCGCGTATATCCCTTTACCAATCTCAAATAGCTCACTTCTGCAGCCTGTAATTGGCACCAGTCCTTTCTCCTTATAGTCCAGGTCTCGCATCCATACAGCAGTGCTGGTACTCCAATTGTCTTATAGAATTTGTTACACGTCTCTCGTCTAGCTTTCCTTTTCAATATCCTTCTCAGTATTCCACATATAGTTTGGAACCACTATTTAATTAAGGCGTATAATACATTATATACAAAACAGTGTATTATTTTATAGAATAAAATCTATATCAAATGATTATAGCCTATATAATCAGTGGCGGCTTGTAGTTCTCACAGTTGGGGGTGCAATGCCTGAATGTTTCTACTGAACAATAATCCCATTTCCAAATAACTCACGCGGTGTGTCGCAACATGAAGAAATAACTGTTGACAACTTTAAATAGGCCTAATATTAGGTTGTGTGTAAATTATTCTAAAAATATATAGTTGAAACAAAAGGATAGTTAAATATTTTTGTTTAATATTTAAAACGGGAAGCGGCGTACCGAGTTCCTTAATATTGCATTGGCTTCAATAGTTAGAGAGAGAGAAAGAGAGAGAGAGAGAGAGAGAGAGAGAGAGAGAGATGGGGGATAAAATTTTGATTTAAAGAGACTGACACTATTCATTTATCAAAATCAATAAACTAAACACAAAAATAAGAAATACCTCACCTCTTAACACACAAAAACACCATAAAGCACTTTTGAGGTTATACACGCCTCGGTCAGCTTAACGTTGCTATAATTATTGAAGGACTACATTAAACACACTTTATTTTCGGATTACAAAGACTTCGCTATTTTATTTGAGTTTAAGTCTTCACTGCACATATTTTCATTGCAGACTGAACAAAACTGAACATCTGACACAAAACTGATGGTAAACGGACAAATCATGTGGTAAAAATCATGATAATAGCGAATGGCGGTATTATGAAAATGCTGACATTCCCATTCGGGGCGGTTCGGCCCTCGTCGGAACTATTCGTCCCTGTCGCTAAGCCGGAATGTTAGCGACAATTCAATGTAATTTTACGTATAGTGAATTCCCCCTCCAAAGCTCTCTACATAGCCTAGGAAGTACTGCGAGCTGCTTTGCACCTAAAACAGTAGTAGCGAGCAATTCCCCTATTATGCGAATCGCTTATTGTTCAGTCAACAAGATTAATCTCACAAATCTCGTTATTTAATTATAAAACCAATTTCTCAATAAATCCTTAAACATATTTTAATGTTTAGGAGGTTCTCTGAACCATTGAAACTTATGGACCAACCACCACTATATATAATAATTAACAGTACATTTCTTCCTCAGGAAACCACTGAAGTAACCACCGAGTTTTCTGAAAACTTATTCAAAGCAAGACTTTCAATTAAAACAACAAAATTTTCAAGAAAACTAATTGTACGTTATATATATTGACAAATTTTGTATACCCTAAAATATTATTTTCATTTTACTGTATATTTAAACAAAAGAAAGTTCAAACATACATTAAAATTCGACGTATGAAGTAAACCCCAACAATAATGTTAAATTGGATCAAAGGGTTGACGTGTTTGTTTGAAGAGGCTCGAGAGACGTGTTTAACAAAGCAATAACTGTGGCAGCGTTAAATAAATAATTCAGACGGCCGTGGTCCAAACACAAACCGACTGCCGCGGGATTGCTGCAGGTTGTACAAATTCCCTCTGAATGTTCCTGTGCACATTACATTGAAAAGGTGTCACTGTCTTTAAATTAACTTTATTTGCGTTGTTTTATACTACACATCTGTAACTAAATATCAAACAAAAAATTAAATAACATTTTTAATATAACATGCTATATGACATATGTAATAAAACACTTCATACAATATTTTTTAACTTTAAATAATATAAAGTTTTATTTAATGCGTCCATTCATTTTTGAAAATTAATTTGTCTTTTATGAAAATTTGTTTCCGTTATTTGCTATAATATTTCCTTAATAAATTTTAAAACTAAATATAATTTAAATTATAGAATATATTAAAAAATAATAGATTAAAGAACATGGGCTAACAACCTTTACAAAAATAAAATACTTATGTAAGAGACGATAGTAAAGTCGTAAAGGCCGTATGAGATAGATCCTACATAAATAGTTTAAACGCAAACATTTTTCAAATTACACAGGGCAAACCTCTTCCGTACTGATAATCTTACTCTCTAGTATTGTTCTAATCAGACTGTACAATACGACTTTGTAATGTCGTTATTAAAAGAAGATGTGATTGTGTCCCACAGTGCCAAATATAACAACACTGTACAAGAGATCGTTATAATCAACCACTTACGGAAAGAAGTTTCCGTAAAGTTCAGAAGACCTTTTAAAAAATCCCCGGCGTACTGTCGGTGGAGCCTAGCCCAAAAGAATTTTCTTAAAACCATTTAATCTTTACTCTGCTTTCGCTGGCCGCATTGTAAATTTGCAAACAAATGTATGAAGCAATAAAATAATGCTAAAATTTAGTTTCTTAACTAAATTTAGTAATGTCTTTACTTATAATTTTGTAACAATTTTACTTAAAAAAATAAATAATTTCAAAACTATCAATTGTCTTTTATAAAAAGTTTATTTATTATTTTGTTTCCTTTCTCTAAAGTTGGTACTAAACAGTCCAGATTTTAATTAGGAAGCAGTAGACAAAACGTTTTCTATCCAGCGCCATTTAGGTTCATACGAAACGCGCAGTGAGAGTTTTATTTGCTTCAAACATTTTTTGTTATTATAGATCATAAATTTAGTCCTCTTCACTTTCTGCAGCTCCTCTGCAGCGAATCGCACCGCGATACCTCTTGTCTTACTCTCACAATCACGTGTTTATGTCCTTTCAAACTTTTCATAATACTGAATTAACGTTTTCATTGCTCGCATTATAATGTCCCCATCTTCTTCACATCTGCCAGGGCATCTTATCTTCCCACCATTGTTTCGGACTTTCCGTCGTTCTAGTCATTCTTCATTTCACTTGCTCAGACAAATTTATCTACTATTCCTAAATATGATGTGGTTTACTATAACTTGTCCGGTCATAATTCCTTCAATTCCTTGGTTCTTCAGGTCTTCTTTACTTTCCTCGGGTCAGCTCTTCTACATCTCCACAGTTTCTTCTGAATATTATTCGTAAGAGGCATGGTGTTTTCATCGTGACCTTATACGTTTTTAAATATACGGTTTTAAACTATATTGTGTGTTTGTTTCAACAAAACGTTGTTTCACACAGAACTGACGTGCCGAATAGTTTAATACGAATTAACTTGAAGAAAAATGTATTTCACTTATTGTGACTTTAGCACAATAACGTAAGCGAGGTTACGCACAGGAAAACGCTCAACGTTAATAATGTAGTTATTGCTACGCTACACCGGGTCTTGTTTACTCTGCTTGGACGTGTGCCAGACGTAACGAGTTTCATAACTGGCATCCACACACGATGCTGCTTCTAGTTCTTCTTTTAGTGCCGTATTCATTTCGAATATTGATGATTTTATTTCTGTAAATACCCGTGATGTGTAAATATACACATTCTCTAAAAACGTATACGTAACTTATATTTTAACTCCAGCCGCGATGGCCACACGCATATACATTATTAAGCAGGGATACGTTTGCTGGTTGGTCAATTTTTTCAATGTGAAAGCAGTAGAGTGTGTATATATATAGTTTCCGTGACGAGAATCAAACCAAAGCCTCTATACTGCGGTCACTAACCGAAGGTAACATAACTACGTGATGCAAAACTATACAGACTATAACATTAAGAGGATTAAATGCTTGTACAGACGCACAATCTTGTCACGTCCGCATACAGAGTACTGCTGTACATAGAATGCAACACATATACGTTTAAGCCTAGCTGTTCGTGGTCATAGTAAAATTGCCGGATATGTGGCACGCCGCTGCACGTGGGCATATATTTACTGTCTGTACGTGCTTTACATATTGCAGACCGCCTTTACACTTTATCGACTTCCGCGTGTGTATATAATGTATGTGTGTGTGTGTGTGTGTGTGTGTGTGTGTGTGTTTCCATGTTATCTAAGATACACATCAGATGAAGCACTTTCCAGCATCAAAATGTAATCACGCTGCCAGCCATGTTTGCTTGTTCTCTGGTAGTGAATTAGTTGATACGTCAGGAAAACGAATTGTACCCAGAATTAAACACACACACAAACTCACACATATTTATGTAAATTATTCCGCTTGTTCTCATATGTGAAATTACGTTACCAGTTTTCTGGGATCTTACTCCACGTATAAAACAACTCACTATCTCGGAGACGGTCATTTTGTTGCAATACATCGGCAGAGTTCCATCGTCTATCGGCGGCAGAAACAGGAGTGTTTTATACTCTGTTACGATTGCCCATGTTAGTAATTAGTCGTGCCGGCAAGCGCGTCTCGTAAGATACATCTACAGCTGTGGGAATTGAATTTATTTAAATCTTCTGTACCTAGTATTATAAAATCGTATTGCTGCATAAAGTTCAGGTTGTAAGGTATAAACAGCAAAGCTGCTGATATACGGTTTTCCATAAGAAGTTGTTCTGACTGTTCCTTACTGTCGGAAGCTTACTCATATTTTCTTTGTTCGTTACGCTGACATTAATTTGCTGGTATTTAGCAAATCGTCTCAGCTAAACCAGCTGCATGGTATTTAATTTCAGATTGTGACAATCTGAATTTCAATTTGCTAATTTTACTGAGAAGGACATTAATGAGGAAAGCAAGAGAGATGTATCAAATTCTATAAGACGATGGCAGTACAAGCACTGGTTTGGACTTTTGCCAATTACAGGCTGCAGAAATGAGCTATTTGAGATCGGTAAAGCGGTATACGCGACTCGATCATATAAGAATCGAGTATATTAGAGGAGAACGTGATACAGTTTCCCTAAACGAACTCATTCAGCATTATAAAAAGTGCTGGAAACAACATCTAGAAATAATGGACAATACCGGCTTTCGAAGTTGGATTATGAGTATGAGCCGGTTGAAAGAATACCTGTAGGTAGGCCAGTCACAAGATGGCGGGATTCGTAAGGCCGGAACACGAGGAATCCTATCCGTAAAGTGATGATGATGATTGTGACAATGGTTTTTCTGATTTTTTTTTACCGTTTTACATTACGTGTTTGTTATACCAACCCTTATAGCTGCCCCCTAGATACAAATCGACGTAACAGTTTCATAATATTGCTGTTTATGTAAATATTTGGTTTCTCTCAGTTACTATACATTATTTCCCCTTTATCGTGATTATTGTTTTTACAAGTCTTTTCGATGTCTACCGTTAAAAATCACAGTGTATCGACTCGTCGTGTAGCGGGTCACGAGCTGTCACATTTGATGCTTGATGAACTGTCTTGTACACTGACTGTTCGACGGGACAGTAAATTTAGCTGAACAGGGGTTCTGTACCGGGTCTTAACTACTTAAATAAAGCTATTGGAGTAACTGATAGATTTTACTCTTAAAAATAGTAGAGTAAACAGTAGTCACGGTAAGCTCTTGAAACGAAAGTTGTCATTTTCAAAATTCTTGAATTTGTAAGGATAGCATTGACAAATGTGGTTGTATTAGATTAGCGGTATTACAGGATGTGGGAGCAGAAACAACATATGTGACAAAACGGCTTTTCTCTCATAAAAAATTAGTTAGTATTAAACAATGATTTAGGAATGAGAAACATTGCTAAATTTGTGTTTTGAAGCTCTGCGGTCGCAAGACGTAAACAGAGGTAAGAAACCAGACCAAATACTGTAGAGAAAAATAAAATAAAATATAAGTAAAAAGTAGGATGATGTTGCAAGTAATGGAAAAACGGAGGAGAAGTCTCTGGAGACTATAAAAAGAAGACGTGACTGATTGGTGGGGCACTGATCGAGGCAGCCAGTTCTTGGTGATGGAGGGTGCAGTAATGATTTGATGATAAGAGTGTAAGAAAGGATTGGAGTTTTGCTGGCTAAAATTGTCGCACGTTACAGTCAGTAAATTATGTTAAGAAACCACAAATGCGCTAAAGGAGAGTGTGGGAGTGGCAAGCGACAGTTGCTCCCCTCAGCACAGGATGGAGCTTTGGAGTTTCTGTAAAAGTCTGTTGAGGATGTGAGCTTCTGGAGGAATTCGTAAGTGAAGAACTTGGAGTTACAAAACCGCTTGTTGATGTAGAAAGACAGAGAAAGCAAAAGAGAGTGAGCGAGAAAAAGAGTATAGATTTTACTGTATCAACAATGTTCCTACTGGAATGTATGGGGCTGGAGTGTCTTTATGGAGAGTATGAATGTTGTTTGGTGAGGAACAACAGCCACCTTTTACTGTATCAACAATGTTCCTACTGGAATGTATACGGCTGGAGTGTCTTTATGGAGAGTATGAATGTTGTTTGGTGAGGAACAACAGCCACCTTTTTGCTAAATTTACTCAAAAATAACTGTCATCTAATTTATCACTTCTCCAGAAGCATTGCTGTATACTATAACTTTGTAATCACAAATTAGTTGTCCTTCCAAAAGATATGCCAAGTAGCTTGTGTAGCTACAAATACTTACCTGATTGCATTTTTGTTCCTATACTTCGTTTACTTAAACACGGACTTCAGTCACGAGATAAATACAAATAGCCTCAAAGAAAGCTTTTCATATATTCAGTGGGGAATGGGCCCACAAACCAGAAGCAGGGGAAAAATGAGACAGTATAACGTTGGATTGAATTTCGAGAGATTGCCATAGACATTGCTGGACCATTCCCAGTTACTGACAATGGAAACCGGTACATCATGGTTGTAGGTGACTACTTTGCTAAGTGGGTGGAAGCCTACGCAATTCCAAATCAGGAGGTTACCACTGTGGCAAAGGAGTTAGTTCACAATTTCTGTTGCCGTTATGCAGCCCCTACGGAAATCCATACTGATCACAGGAGAAATTTCGAATCAGGTGTGTTTAAAGAATTATGCCGTCTACTGGAATTCGAAAGACCAGGACAACGCCTCTGCATCCTCAGTCGGATTGGATGATTGAGAGATTCAATAAAACACTTGAGCAGCATCTTTCGAAGGTTGTTGACGAGAACCAAACAGACTGGGACCAACGTATACCACTATTCCTCATGGCGTATAGATCCTGTGTCGTACACGACACAACCGGCATGACTCCAGCAAAATTGGTGTTTGGGCGAGAGATTCGTCTTCCTGGGGACTTGATGTTCGGATCACCTGAGACTCAGTTCTAAGAGCCACAGAACTATTCCTCGCAATTAGAAAACCAACGGCAAGAAATGAATCACTTGATAAGATGACGGCTGAAGATTGCCAGTGATAAAATGAAAACTCGGTATGACATTCGCAGCAATAGTGTGGGTTTCCAAGAAGGAGACCAGGTCCGGTTGTTCAACCCAAAGCGCCGTCGTGGTCGCCCACCTAAGTTGCAAAATAACTGGAAAGGACCCTATACTGCAAAAAACACAATCAGCAATGTTGTTTATTGGATTAAACAGGAAGGACAGCGAACGTTCAAGGTCGTCCACCTAGATCCACTGGCAGAGACGGTTTGCCAGTTCGGGACGAACTGGCTTAAGGAGGGGGCTGTGTTATGACATCACAGAACAACCTACTGTTTATCGAATGTTCCACATGAATGCTGACTCTGTGTGGCGTACGTGATTCTCGAGCTAGACTGTGCAGAAGCCGCGCGAACTGTGTCAAGGCCGCAATGAATTACGCTTTAATGTTTCCCTTTATTGTTAATGCGCAGTATGGAATAATTTTGTTTTTCGCGGGGGGGGGGTAGAAATACCAGTACTCAACGACGTTCAGTTTCAGTTATTCAGTTATAGGTGTGATATATTACAGTCCGGTTCTAGTTTATTGTCGGGCGATTACAAGTCATTACTGTGTGCGTCCAAGTGGTTATTGTAGTGAAGTGTTGTGTTTTATAATCGGGCGGTATAATTGTAATACAATTTTGTTTTATATTAGTTGACATTTTATTGCGTGTGAACAATTATTATTTGATTTGTTGTAAGAGACAGTGTTGTTAATTACGAACTGTTTAACTGTGAAAATTAAAGCTGGTGACTAGTAACTTAATTGGTGTCTTGTATTTTGTTTTCCACTGTACCATACGACGATCAAGTAGACCACATTTGCAGGTGAGTTATAGATATTGAGTCAGTTGTAATTTTAATGTTAGAATTAGATCATATAATATCAGTTAACCGCAAACACAAAATACAACAGGAAAAACGTAGAGGATTCTCGTGATAATAAACGATTAAAAAATCAGGCTGTGTGTAATCAATAACCGGCCAATGTCGACAGATCTATGTTGACAATTTTAAAAATTTGTCAATTTATAATTTATACTTCTTCATTGTAAAAAAAAATCTAGGTTTCCATATCAAGTACAGTAGAACTCCATTTATTCGAATTCCAGTTATCCGGATCGCCAATTATCCGAATCGATATCAGGAAATGGCATGGAATAAAATTAATGGAATTTCTACAAAACTACAAATTCAGAAGAAAAAGAAAAGGCAACGAACAAGAAGGAAGAGAAAAAAGAGCAAAAGAAAGTGTCGAAGAAGACGAAGCTGTATCAACTGAAGACATCCAGAAAATCATTGAACAAATTCCTGGCTGTTCCGAGTGTGACGTGGACAACATGAAGGAGTGGTTCCAGTGCGATTCACAGGACCCTGGATGGCAATTTTTGGACGTTGATGAAATTATCCAAAGTGTAAACGATGAATCTCAGGAGGTGGATGAAAACGATGACAACGTTGCTTCAGTTGAACCGGAAAAGGAATCTACAACGATTGAGGCATTCGCTTGTTTTGACACTGTCTTAAAGTGTATGGAACAGCAGCCTGAATGCGACCATGTGCAGCTTCTTGCCATCAAGCGTTTGCGGGACCTGGCTGCAGCAAATGAGTTTCTACGTCAAAACAGTTAACTTTGTTTGAGATATTCAACTGAAAAATTATAATTATGTGCGAGTATTATTTTTAATTTTATTGTAGTAAAAGTGAATTTTTTGCAAAACATGTGTGACCTGGTTTTTATTAAGTTACTGTACTCATGTAATAAAAATAAACATAAGTGATTTTTCAGCAATTTTTGCGTTTTCTTACATAACATAACCTTTTTCTTATGTTTGTCCCAATTATCCGAATTTCTGCATATCCGAATTACGTCTGGGACTCATTAGTTCGGATAAATGGAGTTCTACTGTACTACAGTATAATGAACGGTACACTTGATTAGACGGTCCGTACGTTAATTGGGTTATACTTTGTTAATTAACACAGCTGACAGCAAAGTCGCATTGTCGTTTTGTCCAGTACAGAACCGGTAATTAATTTATTCTCCGATGCATTGGGTTTTCAACTGCAACTTTTGTACAAAGGGAATGCAAAAGTTGATTAGCGATACTGTGCGGACAGTATACGCAATTATGTTACTGAATTAAACTTTTCAATCGCGGTTGGCGTTAAAATTTGTTAGTTCGTTATCATCTTTACAAGCACGGCATAGGGAAGGTGCTGACTGTTCTGCATTCAAAAATCTTCCAGCCACGTCTTCCTGGGTCTACCCACACGCCTATGTCCTATGGGTTTGTATTCTCAGATTTGTTTGGCCAGTCTAGAATCTCACATTCTTACTAAATGTTCTTTCCGCCGTTCTTTGTAATGTTTTCATTTTTCTTTCAAGTTAAAACTTGTAACTCTTCTCTTATGGCCTCAATCCTTATGTAGTCAAGTTTAGAACACCTTTTAAATTATCTTAAGAACGCCATTTCCGAGGCCTGTAATTTACTCTTTTGTTTCTTGGTTGTTGTAATAATTCACATTCATAGGACAGTACAGGGACTGCCGTAACTTTGTAAAAACTTTAATTCTGTATCTCGATGTACCTTACTTATAAAAATACGGTCGATTGTCTCACAGATCATCTGGAATTTACCCAACTTAACATCAGTATCATAATTCCTATTATAGCCAATATCATTTCCCAGGTATTAAAGTGGTACACTTGTTCTAGAATTTGATCACTAATTATTATTTGTGTTATTATTAGTTCGTTGCCTGGAAATGCCATTACCTTAATTTTTACAGTGGAGATTTGTATATTGTATTGTTTACAAATCTGATGAAGCCTAAAAACAGATTTTTGCAAATGAGATTCTGCATTTTAAAGTACAAGTAAGTCGTCAGCAAACAAATTGGCGACATGGAATGTATAGAGTATTATTAAAAAAAAGAACTGTGCAGGTAATTAAAAGAAAGAAATATTAATTTGTTAGTTTAATATATAATTTACATTGACTTAACGAATGCAAATGTCGCTACAAAAACGAATTCCACTGAGTTTGTTAAATATCGTACTGTATAAACTTAAGTAATCAAATTGAAAAGTGAATCACAATTACCTGCCCAAAGCTACTTGGATCAAGTTATAAGCAGGACTTCGTTAAAAAACAAATCAGATTGACATGATTAGCAACTTGTTTTATGGGATTTTATGTATACCTGGGTCAGTGCCTGTTATACGGAAAAGACACGTAACCATAATACTGTGGCAATTGATACACACTATCTGACTTTTAAATGTGTTTTTTTTTACCGTTTTGACATGGTACACGTTAAACGGTAAACGGTAAACGGTAACACGTTACATCAACCGCTGCATCTTAGTTTTTTTAGATATTAATTTCGCAACATGTCACCGACGCGTTTTGCTGAAAATATATCATCGTCATCATCTATCTGTCTAGGATTAGGCAGGTTGCCCGTTCCGGCTTCACCATCTCCGTCTCGGTCTACCAACATTTCTTCTTCCGGTTGGTTTATAATTCAGGATTTTCTTGGAATTCTTTCTGGAGACATGCACATAACCTGCTCTTTCCATCATTTTTTATAGTTTTTCACTAGTTCCGTTACTGGTTGTACTTTTAATTCCAGTCTTATATGTTCCTTCTTTATGTGATCTAATCTTATACAACCTTTCACAGATCTCAGATATTTCATTTCAGACGTTTCCATCTGTCTATAGTCTTTCTTTCTTGGTGCCCATGATTCGGACTCGTATAATAGCATGGGGACTGCCATCACCTTATAGAATTTTATTTGTGTTTCTTTCGTGGTCTTTCCTTTGAGTGTTCTCCATATTTTTTGGAAGTTGTTTGTTTTATTAAGAATATCTTTGTCTTCTTCATATGTAATATCACATCCTAGGTAATTGAAATGTGATACTTGTTCTAAAATTTTATTGTTAATTAAAATTTTTGTCCGAATCGAATATTTTCCTAAGGATGCCATGGTGAAAATATATTTATAATCAATAAATCACCTGATCTGCTAAATTAAAGCTCTATAGAACCCTGATGATGTTAGTGAAATGGTAAAGATCGGAAGCTTGAACCCTAACAACAGCAAATATCTTTACTTTTAAACGCCCAAAAAAGTTGTTTTGTTTAAAGACAAACGCGTACGTTGTTGACATCTCAGGTAGCCGTAACGCAAAAAGTGCTGAATTCTAGTTCACCTTGCAAAGCAAACAGATAACCGTTAGAACGTGAATAAAATACATTGGCTACAGGAAGATACTCACTTTCTGTTAAAAAAGTAAAGAGGCAAACTAGACAAAAGGCAAAATTAACATATATAGAACTGCAGAAGGGGGCTCTGCAGACTGTCTCTAGAAGTCTCGAGAAAACCTTGATCCTGTGAAAGTTGAAGAAAGCTGAAACAACAGGAATAAGAATTTTTTTCTCTTCAAGATTACATTTACTTCACATAACACTGTTAACGAGAGTAACAATTCGGTACATTAGCTTTCTGCATTAGACAATGTTTCTTGTGTTGAATTATACAAAGCAGACTTCATAATCCCTCGATTAACAAAGTTGTAGTCACTTAAGCCCTGCTCAGTACCACCTCAGTGAATAGCAAACACAATTCAATTAGCCATATCAGACTCCTTAAGACATAACTAGGCTTACTTTATACAAACTCGCCGGACAAACATGAACACCCAAAAGATTACGAATAATAAACCTTGTCCAGATGTCTAGAAACGAGATATTAATTAGACTTTAGTAGTAACGTGCCTTTTTAGGAAATAGTTTCATTGTTCTGTGTCAAATTTTACTCATTACCTTTTCGTTATCTATCTATATAAAACTCAGTATCTGAGGATTTTTGTATTGAATACAAATCCACACCGTTACACCGATTGCCACCAAATTTTGCATAGGTAACCTTTGACACAATGTAATAAACACTGTTTAACTTGTTATTTGAAATTCTGCCCCGTTTGAACGATTTAGGCCCTTTTAATTATGCTTTTTTGTTGACATGTACAAAGATGGATACACCAACCCCACCATGGAGACCAGTATTAATTACTGTAGTAACAAGAAAATAAACAAATGCTATTTAGCGGCACCGGAACTGTACTTTTATCCGTTTCCGCAGTACATTGTCGATGTTTTAAAATGCGATTGTATCGCTACATTACGATGTGGAAAAGAAGAAGTGTACTAATTGTAAATTGTCCTATTTCTTAATGCAAAGCAAAAATACTTGTTTTTTCATTTGTGAAGTTAGGTGACAACGGTTTTTGGTTTTTAGTTTACTGCTGAAATAAATAAAAGCCATGGTTGAGGAAAACATAACACAATGCTTATAACACAGTAACGCTTAAAATAAAGAACCTAACGTTTTTGAGTTAATGAGTACTTGTGTTGACATAACTTGAAAATGCAGATACGTCTATATATTTTGTATATGTCTTAAAGGATTATAAAATTTATTTTAACGTATTTCTGATGATGCAATAAATAAGTAATGAAATACATTAAATAATACTACTAATTGTGTGTGTGTGTGTGTGTGTGTGTGTGTGTGAGTGTGTGTGTGTGTGTGTGTGCGTGTGCGTGCGCGTGCGTGTGTGTGTGTGTGTGTGTGTGTGTGTGTGTGTGTGTGTGTGTGTGTGTGTGTGTGTGTGTGTGTGTGTGTGTGTGTGTGTGTGTGTGTGTGTGTGTGTGTGTGTGTGTGCGTGTGCGTGCGCGCGCGCGCGCGCGTGTGTGTGTGTGTGTGTGTGTGTGTGTGTGTGTGTGTGTGTGTGTGTGTGTGTGTGTGTGTGTGTGTGTGTGTGTGTGTGTGTGTGTGTGTGTGTGTGTGTGTGTGTGTGTGTGTGTGTGTGTGTGTGTGTGTGTGTGTGTGTGTGTGTGTGTGTGTGTGTGTGTGTGTGTGTGTGTGTGTGTGTGTGTGTGTGTGTGTGTGTGTGTGTGTGTGTGTGTGTGAGGATTTGTTTCTTCGTATTGAATACAAATCTACACCATTGCACTGATTCCGACCAAATTTTGCACAGGTAAGCTTTAACACAAGGCGAAAAACACAGTTTAGCTTTGAATTTAATATTCCGCTCCGTTCCCACGATTTAGGCTCTTTTAATTATGCGGTTTATTCACAGTTGATGCGTGGCACGTATAAAGATGTCAACAACACCATGGGGATCATAATTAATTACCATAGTAACAAGTAAATAAACAAATGCTATTTAGTGAAATCTTTGAACAGTCCGTGTGACCACCTTTGTGCGTGTTCAAAATGTAACTAAAAGGCAGCATGTAGCGTTTCGATGCGGGAGACTTTAAAAACGCAGCAACGTTGACGACCGTTTTTTCCACGTCCATGTGACCAATTTCATTGCTGCCTGTGTGTTAAGTTCAATGCGTTCCCCATCTCTCAAAAAATCTCAATCCCTAACGACCCATAACAATAAACGAGGAAGTAATAACGTATTATACCTTTTTAGCGTACCGTGTCACTTATTAATAATTATATAATTACCTTTATATCCACTTCAGTGACACTAAGTTTCGTCTAGTTATGACGCGTTTCGGGCACAAGGTCCCATCTTCAGATAACACTATTAATTTAAAACTAATTACTATATAAAATTGTAACCATGATTGTGGCTATGTCATTATAAATAAAAACTTTAAATCGCATGTGAAATTTTAAACGAAGAACGGCCGGAGCTCCCGCATGCGTGCACTCACTACCGCGATCGTCACACGACTGGTCAAAGATTAAAATCTAATCGAATGGCAGTGTCGAACAAGTTGTTCGATGCAAAATTTACCTGATCATTCAATATATTATTTTTGGTGGTGGTATTTTGCATTGAAATTTGAAATTTATAAATCTATAAAAAGATAATTATAGTAATTAGTTTTAAATTAATATCAGTGTTATCTGAAGATGGGACCTTGTGCCCGAAACGCGTCATACCTAGACGAAACTTAGTGTCACTCAAGTGGATATAAAGGTAATTATATAAGTAATAACGTGGTTAAAACAAACTTTAAATAGAAACAAAGCTGCGCAGAAAACACAAAAATAATATAATTTGAAGAATGATGTTTAAAAAAAAATTTCTTTTAAAAAAATGTCAATTAAAACAAAATAATAAAGCGGGCGAAGCCGCGTGTGTAACAGTTAGTATACACATATATACACATGAGAGGTAAGAGTTTTTCTTACAACTAGTTAAAACAGTTTTCGCCTTATAGTTGGAACATTATTGTCCGGGCTGTTAGGCCGTGATCTAGAGTCTATGCTGTCTACGCTAGTCACCATCGGAGACTATCACTAGTGTCGGTACAATTGGCACGGTGTCCGGCAATTCACCCCAGTGATGACGTAGAGACTGTGTATTTTCTTTAAGGATTCCTACTTGTGTGGACTTTGATACTAGCACGATCTAAGCTAAAAAAGAGAATCAACCAATCAGCATCAAGTGCTATCTGATTGGCTTTGGAGCACAGTATGCCAAATCCAGTTTAGTAGTAGGCTTTCTTCTCATCTATTCATCGCGACGGGACCATGCTTAAAGCTCTACACGGACTCCATGTGCAGCCGAGTGTAACAGACACTCTCCGAAGATAAGATATTGGTCTGCTCGAAGAGAACGCGATGATCAGCGTTGAAGAGTGCCTGCTCGGTCGCCGCAGACTTCTCCGGCTGGCTCAAGCGACAACAGCGACTGTCTTCACGTTGTGGACGCTGCGCTTCGTGGTGCCGGTGTACACATCGCCGCACGAGCAACACACACTGTATAACCTACGCCTCCTGACCAGAGTGGGTCCCTTACGTCCTTCACTGACCTCAGGAAATGTTGTATCTGTCTAGTTAGCTTGTAGGTGGTCCTCACGCCACGCCGATTCAGCAGCCTGGCAACGCGGTCCGTCACCCCATAGATGTAGAGCAAGACACACTGTGTACGTCTCCCGACGACAGCGGGTCCCTTACGCCCTTCACTGATCTCAGAAAATGTTGTATCTTCCTAGATAGCTTGTAGATGGTCCTCACGCCACGCCGATTCAGCAGCCTGGCAATGCGGCCCGTCACCTCATAGATGTAGAGCAAGACACACTGTGTACGCCTCCCGACGACAGCGGGTCCCTTACGTCCTTCACTGATCTCAGGAACTGTTGTATCTTCCTAGTTAGCTTGTAGATGGTCCTCACGCCACGCCGATTCAGCAGCCTGGCAATGCGGCCCGTCACCTCATAGATGTAGATCTTACGTCCCTTACGTCCTTCACTGATCTCAGGAACTGTTGTATCTTCCTAGTTTGCTTGTAGATGGTCTTCACGCCACGCCGATTCAGCAGCCTGGCAATGCCGCCCGTCACCTCATAGATGTAGAGCAAGACCGCGAAGTCAACAGTCTCTTGCGACATCGACTCGGCCGGACTGCGCGCCTCACTTCCCCGACGGAGTAACGATTTTGCTTGCAGTTATTCTTCGAGATACTGCAGCTCCTCATAGAAATACCGGGGCTCACAGTTCCTCTTCGCTCGGTGAACTCAGGTCTTTAGAACTGCCCTCTTTTGTCTCGACTGATGATTGGACAGCTTGTACAGGTATCTGTCGGTGTGCGTTGGATTAGTTTCCTCCTTAGTTTAATACAGACCTTTGCTGACTTCTCTTCCTTCCTCTCTGCCTCTCTTATTCACTCGCTTTCTCTTTTAGCAGTACCGAAAATGCTTTAAATAAGACTCTTCACACCTTGGCCTATATGTTTATTTGTTTACCATGTATTCATAACTGTTCGACCAAATATGGATAGTTCACAAATTGATTCCTTCTTATTAAAAAGTTCAATGCAATAGTGTAGTGCCATTTACGTAAATTATCTATTGCAACAGCGATCGATCCTTTCCTTTTTTTTCGTTGCTTTCCGTTTTTTCAATTGTAAAATTTATTTTCAGGCTGAGTAACGTGATAATTCTTTTCCAGTACAGATTTGTGTCATAATTATTGGCAACTTAGCATTTATCGAGCGGGTGAATTAGAAGAAGTGTTTGATGAAAGTAGACGAATATATCGTAGTTTATGCTAACACATACACACGCACAGTAATAACAGACAGGATATTATATCGCATCCAAGTTACTTTACGTTTGTTAGCCTCTAAAATATAATGTGAGCTCTCAGTTCATAATATTTTACTTCTAAATTGCTGATATTGCGTACAAAAATTAACAGAATATGTTGAAAATGGAAGTTAACAACATTTTTCACCTTTCAAGGGTCGTTTACAAATATCAAGTTTACACAGGCTATTTATCTTGAATAAAGATCAGTTTGTTTTCTTGGAATTCAAGTAGAGTATTCTCCTACTAAATACGAAAATATACGAAAATGTTTAGTGCATCTGTTGTTTATATAAAAGTGACGTATTCTATTAATTCGGTAAATTTTATTTAGAAACGTGCGCATCTCAGTAAATCCGATTTTGTTTCGTGGAAGGCGTTACAAGAAAATACAAAATTAAAATTTTCATAAAATAGCAGCCTTTTACTAATGGAAAATGTTCGTTGTCAGTAGCCACACACACGTTATCACCTGTTTCATGTTAATTGGTTTGCGTTAACTACGAATTAATATACGCAGCATTCAGAAAAACAGAACCCGACTGTCAGTCGTGTCAACTAGCATTTCCTTGTCATGGTAAACTATTGTATAATGAATCAATGACTTCGTAATAAGCGACAGTGCAAAACTTTCGCGCTGAGAGAGAGAGGTCAGGGAAGAAACTCGTAAAAAAAAAAGGCTCGTAAAGAGTGTGACCCCCCCTTTGCCAGTGTATGTAGTCTGGCGTACCCCTTTGCCAGTGTATGTAGTCTGGCGTACCCCTTTGCCAGTGTATGTAGTCTGGCGTACCCCCCCTTTGCCAGTGTATGTAGTCTGGTGTGACCCCCCCTTGTCCCGGTTTAGCCATGTACCTGCGTATAGGTAATGCTATGTAGTGCCCCCTTTATCTCACCTCGCACGATCGGACGTTATTGATTCATTATACAATAGTTTACCATGACAAGGAAATGCTAGTTGACACGACTGACAGTCGGGTTCTGTTTTTCTGAATGCCGCGTATATTAATTCGTAGTTAACGCAAACCAATTAACATGAAACAGGTGATAACGTGTGTGTGGCTACTGACAACGAACATTTTCCATGTGCTCTCCACCTTGTCGTCCGTGTGCCGTAAAGAGAAGTTGCTGTGGTCATAAAGCGCTTTTAAGGTGAGTGACCCCTCCAGTTTGATCTCTCGCTCTCAGCCGCGCGGTTGGTTGTCGATGCTCTTGACCAATCACCCTTATCGGCTCTTGTTGTAACTCAAGTCTGTTGTACCCTCACATACTGAGTCGCAGTCCTCATGTTCGGGCGTGAACATCTTCCATGCTCATTACTATATTAATTTGTAACCCCGCTTTTGGTCGCCTTCCCTGGTGAGCGGCGCGGGGACTGATCACCCCCTCGTCGTTCACTTTCAGTGAGGAAGCGTTGCTGCGCGCAGGCAACGTTTCTAAGGTGACGGAAGGTAGCCCTTTGAGTTGTTTCCAGATGGCGGCTAGTGCCGCGCTAGTATCTGAATTTTCCCATTTACGTACATAAGGTACGGGTTTCCCCTGACTCGACTCTGTTTAGTTACACTGACCGTACCGATTAATTTTGCTGAATTTGACCTTGGACAACCGTCGCTCGTGCACCCGACGCTTGCCTTTCGGGGGGGGGGGAGTCTGTTGCAATTATTCAGCCGAATGCAACAATCCGCGAATTGTACCTTGCCCGACGCTCTGACCTCACGCCCTCCCTTTTACTAACCCTATCGTTTGCTTTGTTAAATCTCGTCAGTCTCCCATCAAACGCTGTGAGCAGAGCGGCCCGTCGCCGGACTTTCGTCAAGAATAGGAGCCTCAATAACCAAGGTAACTATGATTGTTTTTGAGCTATCGTAAATCAATGCTAGTGGCTAATAATTTTGTATATTACGTTTGTAACGAAAAGAAGAAAACTTGTAATAGATGTAAAAAGATTGTTATCCATAACCAACCAAGACGTATCTTGTCTGTAATAGTCAGCCTCGCCTAAAACTAAATTCCAGTCAGTCAACTTGATGAAAAGACCTAAGATATGTAAAGTTCAGTATCAGTACTCGTTATATATGTAATTTGAAGTCGTAACCTTGTAATGAAATTTTGTAATATTGTAAATTATAACTACGCACTGTACGAATGCATGTGTGCGTGTTAATCGTACGATGTGGGTATAAAAGTGTACTAAAAGATGTGAAAACTTTCAGTTCAAAACTTGGTTCAACTTTCCGGACCGAAGACACGAGAACACGAACTTCGTACAGTTTTTACATGATCTTCCAGCACAGACATAGCAGTGGTTCAAAGCAGGTACTGAGGAACACGCAGCCGTAGCGACCAGACACAGCAAGTTGCAAAAGGACTCATCTGGTTTGCCAAGTAATATTTTTACCTTTAATAACTTACGGTGGCAGTTGCTGCATAATCACGAAGGAAAAGCGAAACAAACTAGTTACTCATCCTAAGTGTCAGAAACCATTTTGTAAACTTTTGTGATAGATAACAGTGTCAGAAATTTATAAGTAGATCACAGCGTGTACGCTGAACACCATTTTGTAAACTAGCATAGATTTATGCGACAGCCCCCATATTTAGCATTTAACATTTTCTATACTGTTTTTCAAAAAAAAATTTAGCTCAGTACTGACCGTTGCTGACTGGCACATAATTAGATAAGTTTAGAGGCTCGTAATGTTTTTGAAATAAACGGGTCGCATCCGGCTCTACTCACAGATTGACGCATTCAACAATTTCTTTTACTTGCACCTCCTCCCTTTATATAATTATGTTAATTATAGAAACACTTGAGAAATAAGTTACAACACAGAAAAAGTGTCTTAAGCATTTTGATAGATTTAGATATTATGTTATGTTACTTTTGTGTATGCGGGGCACTTCCGGGGCCTAGCAGCGGGAAATGCCACAGCAGAAGTGGTAGCCGGAGCGTAGTTATTTTGGATTTTCCTTGGTCCATGGGTTACAAGGCATTTAATTCAATTTAATGGGTTAAATTAATTTAAGTAATAATTTATTAATAAATTTGGTAATAATTTAGTGGGGTAAGCCATAGTTATCAAGAATGATTTTGTTGATGTTGTGTGTGTTGAAATTTTGTATTGTTTGTATTGCACGGTATTGGTCGCGTGAAATTTTTGTATAGGATTTTGTGTGTGGTATTTTAAATGTTATATGCGTAGTTAACAATTTTGTCACGAGTGGCTCTTTGCTGCAAGTTGTTGTGAAATCAGATTGTTCAAATTATTCGCTCGGGAGTAGAAATCCGCTAGTTGAACTTTGTCTGGCAGATAAGGCCGTGCATTGCTGTGCTAGGCTAACCTGTTTGCCTTATCTACATTCCGTCGACCAGCTGCTCCCTTATCGTTGCGCTTTGTATGTTTTGGTTTTCTCCACATACTCGGCTTAATAACCCCGTACCTTGCTCACCGTGCCGTATGTCTGATTGTCCAGTTCGCTAACCGCCTCCCAATCTGCTGTTATTCAAAATATGTTTAGTGCATCTGTTGTTTATATAAAAGTGACGTATTCTATTAATTCGGTAAATTTTATTTAGAAACGTGCGCATCTCAGTAAATCCGATTTTGTTTCGTGGAAGGCGTTACAAGAAAATACAAAATTAAAATTTTCATAAAATAGCAGCCTTTTACTAATGGAAAATGTTCGTTGTCAGTAGCCACACACACGTTATCACCTGTTTCATGTTAATTGGTTTGCGTTAACTACGAATTAATATACGCAGCATTCAGAAAAACAGAACCCGACTGTCAGTCGTGTCAACTAGCATTTCCTTGTCATGGTAAACTATTGTATAATGAATCAATGACTTCGTAATAAGCGACAGTGCAAAACTTTCGCGCTGAGAGAGAGAGGTCAGGGAAGAAACTCGTAAAAAAAAAAGGCTCGTAAAGAGTGTGACCCCCCCTTTGCCAGTGTATGTAGTCTGGCGTACCCCTTTGCCAGTGTATGTAGTCTGGCGTACCCCCCCTTTGCCAGTGTATGTAGTCTGGTGTGACCCCCCCTTGTCCCGGTTTAGCCATGTACCTGCGTATAGGTAATGCTATGTAGTGCCCCCTTTATCTCACCTCGCACGATCGGACGTTATTGATTCATTATACAATAGTTTACCATGACAAGGAAATGCTAGTTGACACGACTGACAGTCGGGTTCTGTTTTTCTGAATGCCGCGTATATTAATTCGTAGTTAACGCAAACCAATTAACATGAAACAGGTGATAACGTGTGTGTGGCTACTGACAACGAACATTTTCCATGTGCTCTCCACCTTGTCGTCCGTGTGCCGTAAAGAGAAGTTGCTGTGGTCATAAAGCGCTTTTAAGGTGAGTGACCCCTCCAGTTTGATCTCTCGCTCTCAGCCGCGCGGTTGGTTGTCGATGCTCTTGACCAATCACCCTTATCGGCTCTTGTTGTAACTCAAGTCTGTTGTACCCTCACATACTGAGTCGCAGTCCTCATGTTCGGGCGTGAACATCTTCCATGCTCATTACTATATTAATTTGTAACCCCGCTTTTGGTCGCCTTCCCTGGTGAGCGGCGCGGGGACTGATCACCCCCTCGTCGTTCACTTTCAGTGAGGAAGCGTTGCTGCGCGCAGGCAACGTTTCTAAGGTGACGGAAGGTAGCCCTTTGAGTTGTTTCCAGATGGCGGCTAGTGCCGCGCTAGTATCTGAATTTTCCCATTTACGTACATAAGGTACGGGTTTCCCCTGACTCGACTCTGTTTGGTTACACTGACCGTACCGATTAATTTTGCTGAATTTGACCTTGGACAACCGTCGCTCGTGCACCCGACGCTTGCCTTTCGGGGGGGGGGGAGTCTGTTGCAATTATTCAGCCGAATGCAACAATCCGCGAATTGTACCTTGCCCGACGCCCTGACCTCACGCCCTCCCTTTTACTAACCCTATCGTTTGCTTTGTTAAATCTCGTCAGTCTCCCATCAAACGCTGTGAGCAGAGCGGCCCGTCGCCGGACTTTCGTCAAGAATAGGAGCCTCAATAACCAAGGTAACTATGATTGTTTTTGAGCTATCGTAAATCAATGCTAGTGGCTAATAATTTTGTATATTACGTTTGTAACGAAAAGAAGAAAACTTGTAATAGATGTAAAAAGATTGTTATCCATAACCAACCAAGACGTATCTTGTCTGTAATAGTCAGCCTCGCCTAAAACTAAATTCCAGTCAGTCAACTTGATGAAAAGACCTAAGATATGTAAAGTTCAGTATCAGTACTCGTTATATATGTAATTTGAAGTCGTAACCTTGTAATGAAATTTTGTAATATTGTAAATTATAACTACGCACTGTACGAATGCATGTGTGCGTGTTAATCGTACGATGTGGGTATAAAAGTGTACTAAAAGATGTGAAAACTTTCAGTTCAAAACTTGGTTCAACTTTCCGGACCGAAGACACGAGAACACGAACTTCGTACAGTTCTTACATGATCTTCCAGCACAGACATAGCAGTGGTTCAAAGCAGGTACTGAGGAACACGCAGCCGTAGCGACCAGACACAGCAAGTTGCAAAAGGACTCATCTGGTTTGCCAAGTAATATTTTTACCTTTAATAACTTACGGTGGCAGTTGCTGCATAATCACGAAGGAAAAGCGAAACAAACTAGTTACTCATCCTAAGTGTCAGAAACCATTTTGTAAACTTTTGTGATAGATAACAGTGTCAGAAATTTATAAGTAGATCACAGCGTGTACGCTGAACACCATTTTGTAAACTAGCATTGATTTATGCGACAGCCCCCATATTTAGCATTTAACATTTTCTATACTGTTTTTCAAAAAAAATTTAGCTCAGTACTGACCGTTGCTGACTGGCACATAATTAGATAAATTTAGAGGCTCGTAATGTTTTTGAAATAAACGGGTCGCATCCGGCTCTACTCACAGATTGACGCATTCAACAATTTCTTTTACTTGCACCTCCTCCCTTTATATAATTATGTTAATTATAGAAACACTTGAGAAATAAGTTACAACACAGAAAAAGTGTCTTAAGCATTTTGATAGATTTAGATATTATGTTATGTTATTTGTGTGTATGCGAGGCACTTCCGGGGCCTAGCAGCGGGAAATGCCACAGTATAAAATTAAATTATTAATTTTAATTTCATCTGTGTTCATTTTAATGTTTGACCTTAGCTATACAAAGTCTCGTACATATTCAAAAGAATAATTTTCAGTTCCCCATTTATGTCCATCCCCTCAGTCGGATCTCCGGGTGGGGAATGCATCGAGGAAAAATACCAAAGATAGTAGAGATAACACAGGAAGTGTTGAAAAGAAGTAAGATGGCAAGCTTGGGATTGGGACATGGAATATTTGCACCCTTTTACAGGCTGATAAATTGGAAAACGTAAAGCAGGAAATGATTTATTAAGTGAAGATATGTCCTGCACTCGTGAAATTAGAGCAAAAATTGCAATAGTGAAAGAGACATTTAATGGGAAGAAAAGACTGCTGTGTGGCAAAATTGAAAAGAATTTAAGAAAAAGGTTGGCCAAACGTTATGTGTGGAGCATTGCTTTATACGGTGCAGAGACATGGACACTGAGGAAAGAGGATGAAGAAAGATTAGAAGCATTTGAGATGTGGGTTTGGCGAGCAATGGGAAAAGTGAGGTGTGTTGATAAAGTAAGTAATGATGAAGTTTTAAGAAGAAAAGGGGAAGAGAGAAGAATCCTGGAGGTAATAGAAAATAGGAAAAGGTACTGGTTAGGTCATTGTTTAAGAAGAGACTGCTTGCTTACAACGGCACAGAAGGAGGAAAACGAAGAGGGCGTAGAAGAATGAAGTTAATAGATAGCATTAAAATCAGAGGGTATTACGAAGAAACGAAAAGACTGGCATGCGATAGGACAGCTTGGAGAGCTTTTTACCATTTGAAGACTTGCCTTGGGGCAGAAAACCAAATAATAATAATTCATGTCTAATCAGAAACCGTAATGGAAGATTAGTACTATACTTGAACTGCGACTGTCAATAATTTTTACTTCGAAAATCAATAATTGCTTTCTAAATATAAATACGCACAGAGAATAAACAACAGTGATATCAAAAGCGCTCTTCGTCTATAGTTTAACGTGAAAGTGATATGTAAGTGCGTTTTGAAGTAAAGTATGTTTTAGTGTGGAATGAAGTAAGTGTGAGTAGCGATTGAAGTGTATTCTGAGAATAAGTGTAACAGCTCTACCATCCTCCACCGACGCCTACACCCCTTCTAAACCAATCCACAGCAAACTTGTTATTTGTTTTTTTGAGTGTATAAATAAACAACCCACCATTTTTATTTAATTGTATTATTTGTAAGCACTTGGTTACTCACCGTCTTGTGACTTCTTTAAAACTTCCAATAACACTCCGTTTTAAGGATAAATCCTCATCATAAGGTTATAAAAACACCAATCCTTCTGGAGAAGTCGTCAGAAAAATTCTCCAGAAGGATTGATGTTTTTATAACCTGATGATGAGGACTTATCCTTGAAACGCGTTGTTATTTTAAGTTTTAAAGAAGTCACAAGACGGTGAGTACCAAGATTTTACAAATACTACAATTAAATACATATACACGTTACTTAAAGGCTATAATATAACAAACCACTATTTTTGTTTTCTTGCCATTAAAAATGTTAGTAAGGAAATGGCACATATGGGAATACATATTGGAAAGCGTCACTTTATTGCGCTCTTATTTGCAAATGTCCAAATCATTCTTACAGCAAATCGCCAGTAGACGCAGTATATCACAACAACAGAGGAATATACGAAACGAGGTTTACAGATAAACACGTAGAAGACAAACGCATGGTCCTGAGCGAACAGGGATAAAACGGAATGGCGATGACAGATAATAAGTGAATACAAATGTCTAGGAGCAAGTGTTGAATGAGATTTTAAAAGACTTGATTAATTATAAGTTATGGTAAAACATATCGCATACAAAACACGGAGGATTAACTAATCTATATGAGTCGGTAAACCGGAGAGATGAATTCGTAATCGATCTGGATAAATCTGCATAATCCGATTTCCAAGGATATATGAGTTCGGTAAGTACATATATTTTTACTTAAGCAGGTTACTGGCCTGCTGTAAAACCCCCAACCTGAAGGACCAGAAACTTTGATTTCGGGCTCCTCTTCCCCTAGAGAGTTGCTTTCACTTCAGCTGACGAGCTCTCTCTGCCTGTCCACAGTAGATTACTAACTTAGCCCATGTGTGCAGCCGTTGGCCTACTGTAGGCTCCTCCGCCTCCACACTAGACGCACACTCTGCTGCCGATGTGCACCATTCTACCAGGCCAGAACCTAAGATAACCCCAGGCTACCTTGACAAAACGCCCATCTCTCGTTTGGTTATCAATGCACTTCGCCGAAGGGATTGGCTAACACTACCTTGTAGTGGATTGCTCGGCGTAACAGGGCCCACCAACGTGTAGGTGAGTGTAGAGTTGGGGTCAAGAGGCTAATGCGTTTCTGTTTAATGGCAGATATAAAGTGAATACAAATGTCTAGGAGCAAGTGAATAATGGAGAAGTATTTTACCATATTTTGCAAGCTAACAGACATGTGAAATTCTTTCGACGATTATATAAAGGACGGAGCATGACAGATAGCAGTTCAGCAAGTAAACACGACGAAGTTGGAGTCTAGGCGTAACACTAACAACAGACTGGTCGAACAAAAGTGATAATCAAAATAAGGTAGCGAAGGGCAGGGTTGGACGAGACTCCTTGTTACGTAGTGACAAGATAACTAAAAACACAAATAACAGGATACAAAGGATGGCGATTGAAAACCGTGCCTTGAATACAGCTGAAGTACGGATGGCTAACGGCAGATTAAGACGGATTATCGAGGAAAATGGTGTAGGCATTTAATATTGGTTTGCGTCAGAAATACAGAAGTAAGTTGTACAATAAGAGTAACAACTACAACAGTAGATCGTTGTCATCCTTTACGGCTTAGACTAGTAGCCTGTTTCAGTCTCAATGGAAGTCATCCAACCATCGTTTACGGGGTCTTCCAACACTTCTCTTCCCCCTTGGATGATAGTTAAGTGCTCTTCTTGCAAATCTAGTTTGATCCATTCTCTGTACGTGTAACCGCCACTCCGTTTAGTACCGGCAGATTTTCTCATTTAAGCTTTCTGCTAAACTGCCTAGCTCCATTCTAATATGACTGTTTGTTGATAAGATCCCTCCTGGTACAACCCATTACAGACAACCCTTTACAGTTCTCAAGAACCTCATTTCCGCTTCTTGTATTTTATGTATATCTTTGGCCTTTCTAATCCAAATCTCACTACCATACAGTAGTTGAGGTATAACCATTACATTATAATATTGTTACGATTGTCTACTGATCGTGGTATGGTACAGTGGAAAACAAAATACAAGACACCAATGATGTAACTAAAAACCATCATTAATTAATTATCACACATAACAGTTTATAATCAACTCGTACAATAATTCCAGTTAGCACACACACACACACACACATTACAGCTAAACTCCGCAGGAATAGCCGAGAAACACATGGCATGTTCTGTAATGTTACAGTATTTCAATTGCGTCTCTTTCCTTGTTTTCTTCTGTAGATAATAAAGAAAAAAAAATTTGGTTTAACACGTGAGACAGATGTCGGAAAATCAATTACTGGCCACAGAAAGTCATTAACTGGAACTGTCTTTGAAAGCAACAGAATAGAATCCCCACTACCTAAAGAATACAAGACGGTGTAGGCTACCGGTGCAAGAAAAACGTAAGTGTGAAAACTGTATTTCAAATACGTATGCTTGTTTTTAATACGTTAAATACGTATTTTGTGGGTAGATGGTGATAAACGGCCAATTAAGATATAATATACTTGCTAATATATGCATAAAAGCTAGGACTACATTTCGGGTGGGCAGATCACCATATTACGCAAGGAATAAAGCAATCCATATTAAATATAATTAATTAGATATTGGCGGCTCCATATATGAAGCCAATTTATCTACACACAGTTCGTTCTCAGGTAACTCTCGCCCAATATTTACTTAGGCGCCACACGTCGATAATAAAACGTACACATAAATACAACTGCAGTTACTTTCATTGGAATCCGCATACGAATTTGCCGCACTGATTAAGATCACTGTGCCTATTAGAATGATTTACATTAAAATAATTGTTTTTTATTTCGCTGTAAGAGAACGAAAAGATCATACAATACAGTATTTATGAAACAACAGGATAAAGGGTTAAACACGATAGGGCACAAGTGAATAGGGGAAACCTGTTAGTATCACCAGGCCCTCACGAGTACACAGGCGGAGCGGAGTTACCATATGTATCTCTAGTGATCTGAAATGGTCAAAAGGCAATTTTAATTTGTAATGTATCCTATAACACGGGTGCCGGGGGTTCTGTGTAATCGAATTACGTTGCCTTTGACGCGGAAAGACTTACGGTTAACACACACACACACACAACACTGAACCTAATTGTTCATCACTTAATTGGGGCCTGATTAATGAAAGGCGGAAGCCGTGTAACATGTCTAATTAGTCTCAGCTGAGCTGTGCCTTCTTGTGTGCACCGTAACGGAAACCGTCTTGTTTTACCCTTCCTGTCATTATCTTTCTCACTCTCTCTCTCACACACCACTCTCTGTCTGTCTGTCTGTCTCTCTCTCTCTCTCTCTCTCTCCCTCTCTCGCTCTCTGTACCCCTGTTTTCTGTTTTCTCACACGCATACTCACACTCAAGCACGGGCGCGCGCCACACACACACACACACATGTTTGCTCGTTTTATCTGTTGCAAATTTGAAAGAGTCTAACAATCAACACTAATTCGTTCATTGATAAAATAGCGTGCTCAGACGTTTGATATTTTTAATCACGATTAACGTACACTGAAGTCATAACATCAACAAAGATAATAATAATAATAATAATAATCGGTATGGAGAACCATACATGACTTCCATCTTCTAATTAATTACAAAATTATTTTTAATATGTTCGCTCAGAACGAATATCAGTATGCTTTTGGTAAAAACGCTGAGAAAGATAATAAAAATACAAATTGTACCCAGTTGTTAATATTTTTTAAATAAAGAATTAAATCGTCTTTTATTTAAACAACGCGAAAGAAAGCAAATACCACGGGCCTTTGTTATGTGTGAATTTCTGAAAACGAAAAAGGTTTTGTTTACGTATCCGTAGTCACGTAGTATGGAAAGATATCAATTGTTGATATTTCATTGAAGTTTTTAACGGTAGTAATTGATGACTTGTTCGGCACTTGGTGAAACACATTAATACAAAAATTTAAAAAAAAGTATATAAGCATTTGGTGCATTTCACAGTTTTTATTTGACTCTGATAGCTGTTTCAGCTTATTAAGCTCATAACATGAGCTTATTAAGCTTATTAAGATCAGTGAACAACTAAACTAAACAAAGAATGTAAGGATGTCGAATATGTGTTTAGGGAGTGTATCCGGACATGTGTGGGGTGTGTATGACGGTGAGAGGGTGGAGAAGCTAGTGGAAGGTCAAGTATCTGTAAAACCCAGTGTAATCGGAAGGCAAAATATAAAAATTAACTAAGCTAAATAGCAACTTTTAATAAAGGGGATACACAGAATTCAGATTTTTGTTTGTTAAATTTTTGTTAATTTTTGATTGCTTTTCTAATTTCTAGACTTTCTAATAAATCCATTTCCTTACCTTTTTGTATGCTGTGCAGTAGTGTTATGTTGTTTGAATTTATAAAGTGATCGGTGTTGTAAGCAATGATTTTGTAAAACCTGTATTGGCTGTATAAGTTAAAATCGCTTTCCTATGTTCAGAAAGTCGACGTTTCAGAGCACGGCCACATTGTGCGATATAAATAGCATCGCATCCTGCACAGTGTATTTGATAAACTCCATTTTTCTCTAGTGTGTTTGATTTTTCTTTATTGTTTAATAGTAAAGAAAAAAAATTACGTTTTTTTACTAGTACCATGTTAAGATCATGCTTTTTTAACCTATTGAACATTTTAATACATCTACATCTCCTTCAAACAAACACTTCAATAATTTATAATAATATTACTAGCTATAAAATGAAGAATCTGGAAGCAAACAAGAGTGTTCAGGAAAGAAGTAAGGAGAACAAAGTAAAGAAAAGGAAGCTAAAAAGGAAGATAGATGAGAGTAATAAAGAAGTGTAGAGTTGGAATGACATTTTGAATAAAAACATTACAAAACATTAAACGCGATATTCAGTAACTGCGTATTTTTCATGTTTAGGTGCACATAACGTTGTACTGGAATGTGCTAGATACTTTTTTTATTATGTTTGCCAAATAACACTTATTATATCAGACCAACAATTTTGTATGATACCTTACGTAAATATTTAGTATGTTTTCAAAAAGAAGTCAAAATTTTGTTTTTTTAAAGCACCATACTGGAAAACTAACAGTAAATATTATTTTATGAGTGCATGTATTTAATTAGATCTACGGTATGCTCTATGTAGTTTATCTTTCAGCATAAAAAACTTTCTTAAAAATATCTTGAACGGTTTTTGAAATATGTGTACCTAACTAATAAGCGACACTTGCATTTAATTAACATGGGAATGGCTTTCACGACCTGGGTCCCCTTAACACAATAGAATTCTAGCATGAAATTATCAACTACGAAATTGTTCTTAGAATCCGCCTTTCACAGCAGCCTAGAAGCCTCTCTCGCTATTTTTTGTCATTGTCCAGGTTTCTGAAGCATATGTCAGCACTGGCCTGATAAGTGTTTTGTAAATTTTCCATTTCGTGCTTCTTGAGATGAAGCTAGATGCCAGGTGCTTTTTTAATCCATAATATTTTTTATTTGCAAGGTATATTCTTCTTCTTATTTCGGTGTTGATGTGTAATCAACATTGTCACGACGTAGTGGAATAAGTAACGTGATTCGTTGTTTGGGGCGACCAATGAGGCGAGCTGAACCGACGTGATTATCTATTGTTGTGATCAACACTGTAATGCAGAGGTCTCACAGGCAATATTACAGTCAATTAGTGCTCGTCATCTTGTTGCCTGCAGTTGTTACCAACGAAGGAATAATTACGTTTGTAAAGCACGTGGTTATTACACGGTATATGAACCTCAACTACGCCCGTCATACTGTTACATCACAGAACAATCTACGTGTTTATTCGCGCGGCCGCTCGCTGACTATGTCAAGTCCGCAATCGATTACGTCGTAATGTACAGCATCTTACGTAATATGTGGAATAATCTAGTATTTCGGGGGAGGGGGATAAATACTAAAACTCAATGACATTAAGTTTCAATTATAGTCCCGATTTATTACAGTGCGGTTCGAGTTTATTGTCGGGCGATACTGTGTGCGTTCAAGTGGTTATTAGTGAAGTGCTGTGTTTTATAATCGGGCGGAATATTGTAATACAATTGTGTTTTAGTATTAGTTGACATTTTATTGCGTGTGAACAATTTTTATTTGATTTGTTGTAGGAAACTGTGTTGTTAATTACGAACTGTTTAACTGTGAAAATTGAAGCTGGTAATTAGTGACTTATTTGGTGCCTTGTATTTTGTTTTCCACTGTACCTACGACGATCAAACAGACTGTCGTAAGAGTGGTGTCAGAAGTGGGACAGAACGGTTAACAGTGGAAACAGTGGACACTTTGTACAAGACGAGGTAATTCGTAACTAATCGGTAAACAATGGATGCCAGTCAGATGATGGAAGCTTTCCAAGCGCTGCTGCGGCAGACATGGGAAGAGACAAAAGAAGAACGAATACAGGAAAGAGAGAAAGCAGAGAAAAGACGCCGACAGGAGGCGGAAGAAGCAGGAAAACGACAAGACGAGAAAGCGGAAGCGAGACAGAAAACCCTCCTGCTAGAGACAGAGGAACGGAAGCGTAAAACAGAAGACATCAAAGCATTAATACAGGAGCACAAACAGATCCAAGAACACGGTACCGCAGAATTGGGTCTCCTACGAGTTGAGCTTAATAAACAATTTTCGAAAATATTAGAGGAACAAGAATCAATGACATTAAAAATAGCTGAAGTAGAAAAATCTGTCTCGAGTGTTAAAGAATTGATGCCTAATAAAATAGCTGAAGTAGGAAAATCAGTCACGAGTGTGGTAAAAGCTATGTCAACAAAAACAGAAGACTCGATTACAAATATAAAAGAGCAGATTAAAAATGAAGTCGAGCAGTACCTGAAGTTACAACCAAAACAACTTTGTAAACAGACTGTACCAATGATAAAGAACGAAAAAGATGCAGAAAATAAGTTAATAGAGATAGTCACTTTGCCTGCAGTAGGGACAGTTCATGTCAAAGCTCCAACCTTTGACGGAAGCAGTCACTGGGCAACGTACCTCCACCAATTTGAAGCTGCTGCATGCACAAATAATTGGACAAAGAAAGACAAGGCAGTCTCACTCGTTCTCGCATTAAAAGGACCCGCGGCAGAACTACTACAGAATGTCCTACCTGTCAGCCAGAACATCTATGCCGAGTTGCTAACGCTCTAGAATTACAGTATGGTGATAAACATTTGCGAGATGTGTACTGCACTCAGTTGAGAGCAAGGCGACAGTATTCTGGGGAGAGCCTTCAAGAGTTTGAAGCAAGTATTGACAGACTAATTAGACTGGCCTCTCCTGAAGCGCTAAAAGATTTTCGAACAAGTTTTGCGATGCAGACATTTACTGCCGGTGTCCGAGATAACGAACTACAGCAAGTGTTACGAATGGCAAGACACCAGAACAGTGCGGACGCCCTGGTACATGCTTTGCAATTTGAGGCCGCCAAATCAGCGTCTGGTTGGACAAGTCATACAGTGCGCGCTAAAAGATTGCGACGGCACAGACGATGAGGAAGAAGAACAAGGAACAGAGACTCGACGGTCGGCGCCACAGAATAAAATAAGAAATGATGGAAGACCGAAGTGTTATAGATGGAGGAAACCTGGACATCTACAACGAGATTGTCGGGTTAGAATTCAGCAGCAGGGAAACGAGCAGTAGTCGGTACAAGGGGCGTGTGCTGATTAACTGGAGGAACGAAGCCCCTAGACAATACGCAATTTCTACACTTCAGAAAAACAGCGGGAGATTGGTGGTTACTGTATTCGTTCAAGAAAGGCCAACCTCGATTACAGTTTACACAGGTGCCAGAGTTTCCATTGTGCGGCCCGATGTGGTGAAAGATCTCAAGCCAATATGGTCCTCTTGCAGTTTGCAAACAGCTACTGGACGGCCTGTAAAAGTGTTTGGAAAAGTGGAGATACACACACGCCTCGGTCGACTTGAGTTTAATCATCAAGTACTTATTGCAGACATTAATTGGTGTCTTGTATTTTGTTTCCCACTGTACCTACGACGATCAAGCAGACCGTCGTAACAATACGTTGAGAAGCCGGTCGAATCGCAGTACCTGTCGTCGCTTACCTGACGGTTTACTGACGGGGGACCGTTATACGGAAACAAACGTATAAAATGTGGTAATGCCATCAAATTCCCTAAAAACAGGATCTTAGGAAAGCAGATGTATAAATAAATTAGAAAAAGTGTAAAATCTAAAAATACGATTGGAAAAATTTAAACCGGTATTTATGGATCTCGAGTTCATATATCTTTGCTCCCAGGTAAACAGCACTAACGACATCAACACTGAAATAAGAAGAAGAATATATCTCGCAAATAAAAAAAATATGGATTAAAAAGCACCTGACATCTAGCTTCATCTCAGTAAGCACGAAATGCGAAATTTACAAAACACTTATCAGGCCAGTCATGACATATGCTTCAGAAACGTGGACAATGACAAAAAATAGCGAGAGACTTCTAGGTTGCTGTGGAAGACGGATTCTAAGAACAATATTTAGAGGAGTACAAGAAAATGGAATGTGGCGCAGGCGCTATAATTATGAACTATACCATCTTTTACAAAGAGCCGGACATTGTCAGGATAATCAAAACATACAGGCTAAGGTGGGTTGGACACATAGAGAGAATGTAGGAAGGACAGCCTACGAAACATATTTTATACCGGAAACCAATGGGTAGTAGAAAAAGGGGAAGACACCGAAGTAGATTCAAAGACCAGATAGAGGAGGGCCTCGGGAAACTGAACATAAGAAACTGGAAAGCCAGGGCACGCAATAGGGAGGAATGGAATCGACTCTTAGACAGGCCAATACCCACTAAGGGTTGTAGAGCCACGGCTGATGATGATTTACGGATTTCGAAATAATGGAAAAAAGGAGAAGTTTACAGAGAACTATAATCAAAACGAAGACAAGAGCCAGATTGCGAAGGCACTGGTTGAGACATTAAGTAATAGCGACTTTGGTGAGGCAGTGGTGCGGTAAAGGGGAAGCCAGAGATTGCAGTACCTGAGGCAAGTTGTCTAAGATATATGATCGGTTCGTGTTCACAGATGAAAAGATGAGCTCAGGACAGCATAGGCTGGAAGACCACAAGAAACAAGTCTGCAACTAATGAAACGGAGAGGAATTGAAGAATGGTTATTTTTCTTTAAAATATTGGGAATATTTCTTCAAATAATAAATACTTCTACAAGTAAAATTTTATTGAATTATATTATTGTATTACATATACAGTGGAACTTGCGAATAACGAGAACTTGGATGTAACGAGCAAAAGTACGAGATTTGTTTGGTTTTGTATCTTAGTAATGATAATTGAACTCTCTTTTAACGAGTAGGAACGCATTAGAGACTTGGTTGTAACGAGGATTTTATTGCAGGCTAGTTCATGGATTAAAGTCCTAAGCAAAGTTCGTTACAATTCAGCATTTTAGATATTCGTTTAAAGTCATTAACGCCGCAATTTAATGAAACTAATAATGTAAGTCATGAATTCGTGGAATATTTAAATAAATTCCAAAACTCTTTTGATATCTCCAGATACAAAATTACTAAACAATCAAAAATAGATTACCTTTTTAAAGTTAATTAAATTTTGTGAGCCAGATATAATTTTAACGATTCTATTTTAAACAAAAACACAAATAAATTAGAATGAATTTTCTTGTTATTTAAAAATAAATATCGTACATGTGGCATAGAAAGTTATGCGTTTTTTAACAGATAGCCGGCTGATTTTTGGTAAGTTTTTACCACACATATACTTTTACTATATTTCGCGCATGCACTGTGCCGAGGCACGGTTTAAATTGGAATACCTCGGCCTGAGTTTAATTTAAATCTGCGCCACCGCGAGTTGTTTTTAAATTTGTCAGTGCGCTACGCTTGCTGGATCGTCGGTCAAGGTCGATGTGGCAGCGGTGCCAACTATCGATATTACGTGCAGCGAAGAAATTTAGTAATCTATATCAGCTGTTTGCCGTGACTTTGCAATTCGCTAACGTTAGCTGGGTGCTGTGCACGAGTCCTTCCGTCTCATTTCTACCCCATTCTTGCTGATGTGAACAACTGGTCCGGCGGTGACGTTATTTATCTTTCTCATGCATTCGTGAAGTGCTAAAGCGTCCCAGGGTCCTCGACCACTAGCCGAGAGTAACGGAGTCCGATGTGGAAAACTAGATCTTCTCCACTGGCAGAGCAACACACCTAAGCTCCATCGCCGTCGGGCCGACAGAGAAACGCATGATTTCAGACCAAATTCACATCAACCCAGCTCATGACGAATTCTTCAACACAGTTCAACACCCTCGCCTTGCGTACATCATCTACCTTCAGATCACAGGTGGGATCAAACTAATTACTTATTTAAACACAACTTAGAGACAGCAGTGGACACCCGTAATGTTAAAAAAAAACATTTTGTTACACGAATTCGCCGCATGCGAATCAGTTATTCATGTTCTTGATTGTTGACTTTATAATTCTTTAATTATATTGTATCAGTACTTAATCTAAATACCAATTGAATACAAGTATATTGCCGTCTAAAAAGGCGTGTTCATACATAAATAGTTACAACTTAATTAAACAAGGTCTTGCACAGGCAAGTCAGACTCTGCCATTATGCAGTGAGTTGTAATCATACTACTCTAGTAGATTCTGTTTAAATGCAATTGATCATGGATATGTAAATGGATCCTTAATGTAATTGTTAGAAAATATATGTGATGAATTGAATAGTAATTCCAAGTTGTAATTAAAATTTGTGAAGGCATACATACATGTACATTTTATTCATGTACTGTTAGAAACGATTGTATCAGCTGAGGTCATGTTCATGCAAAACTTACCTTGTTCTTTAATTTAACGTTGTGTCTATATTGTACGAAGGGCCTATAACAATTTAATAATTTATTAACGCATGCATTTATGTATTTATATATATATATTTTTTATAATATAACTAAATATTCAGAGCAACTAGTACTTATGAATTTTTTTATATATTTTGATGATGTAACTAAATATTCAGAGCAGCTAGTACTTATGATTTTTTTATAGCTTGGTGATGTATTGAAATAGCCAGAGCTACTGTGACATTACTATTTAATGGCATATCTCAATCATTTGAGCAGGTTGTTCACATGATTTCACATACATACTTATATATTTTGATGATGCTCTGAAGTGCTCGTAACTTGTTATCACACATGTAAAGACTTGGTTATTAAACACTAATAAAAGTGGTTGATGTTGAAACCATCGTGTTAATTGCAAGTTCTGTCACCATGGGCCCCGCATATTTTATCTTCCGTCTAGACATATAGTCTAGTTTTAAAATTTAAGTGACGCCCCTCAAAAAAAAAAAAATCTACAAAATTTTGGGGGACGTTTCAGCACTATACGTCATTATTCAGCAAAGAATGTTAGCGTCTAAAAAATGTAATGTTTAAAGCCTAAATTTCACTTTTAGGCGTAGAATGTAAAACCTGTAAAATTTTATTGTGCCAAGCCAATAAGTCTACTTCTATAGTAGACTTGTTTGCCGTGTGTTCGATAATCACAGTATAAAAATTTAGGCTTGCGAGTCGACAACTCGGATGTAGCGAGCACCCGGTTTTAACGAGAACATTTGTCCTATACATTGAATCTCGTTAAAAAAAAGTTTCGTTGTATTATATTATTTTTTTTAACTGTAATGTATTTTTAAACGCCGAAATCTTTCCACTGTACTTTCCGTCAACAAAAATGGAAGCGCGTTGTTTTATCTTTTGTTGACAAAAAAATTATCATAGTGTTACGTAATGCGGGAAAATGTATGCCATTACAGAACATTCTACGTGTTTCTCGGCTATTCCAGTGGAATGCGGCTGTAATGTGTGTGTGTGTGTGTGTGTGCGTACACATTGATGCTACTTCGAGATGAAGGACAATTACGTGACACTGGTCACGCGTCCGTAGACGACACTGAACCAGATTTCGCCGGTCTGCGCACACTGTGTTCAAGGCGATTTCTAGTAGCGTTCTTGACGCGTAGTATGGACTATTTTCGAATCTCGGCGGGGTATAAATACAAGTACTCAGCGACGCTTAGTTCAGTTTTAGTGGCGATTTATTCCAGTGGGGGTCGTAGTTTTGTAGTTTTGTGGCGAAGTGTTCTGTGTTTTTTTAATTGTGCGAGACTATATTAGTTGACATTATTATTGCGTGTGAACAGTTTTTATTTGATTTGTTGTAAGAGACTATCTTGTTGATTACAAACTGTTTTATTGTGATAATTAAAGCTGGTGATTAGTGACTTAATTGGGGCCTTGTATTTGTTTTCCACTGTACCATACGACGATCAGTAGACCGCCGTAACAATAAACTTTTTATCTATAGAAATTCTAGTAATGGGTGCAGAGAAGGTCTCAGTAAACTAATACACCAATAGATAAAGTTGAGCATTGGACAAAACCGTAATTCAGTATTAAAGTGTGTACCGTGTTTTGATAATGGACAAAACAGAATTTTGTTACTACAGAAAGCCATTTAATTAACAGACTTATTTTGTACACTTAATCGTTGGTAATAAGGTTTCTTGAAAGGAACATGCTTCTTACAATATTTGAAAGACTTAATTAATTGTAAGTTATGGTAAAGCATATCACATACAAAACACGGAGGCTTGATCAATCCACCTGAATCGATTAACCGGAGGCATGAATTCGTAATCAATCTGGATAAATCTGCATAATCCGATTTCCAAGGCTCGTATGAGTTCTGAGGGTACATATATTTTTACTTAAGCAGGTTATTGGCCTGCTGTAAAACCCCCAACCTGGAGGACCAGGAACTTTGATTTTGGCCTGCTTTTCCCCTAGAGAGTTGCTTTCACCTCACCTGACGATCTCTCTCTGCCCGGTCACAGTAGACTAACTTAGCCTATGCCGTTGGCCTACTGTAGGCCTCCACATTAGATGCACATCCTGCTGCCGGTGTTCACCATCCTGCCAGGCCAGGACCCAGGATATCCCCAGGCTGCCTTGACAAAATCCCCATCTTACCTATCCACTTCGCTGAAGTTATTGGCTACCACGACCTTGGAGTGGATTGCTCGTCGTAACAGGGCCCACCAACGTGTAGGTGAGAGTGGAGTTGGGGTGAAGAGGCTAGTGCATTTCTCTTCAATGAAAGCATATGTTCGCATCACATCCCCTAACAAAATTTAGACGCATCTTTGGAACGATTCATAGGTACCTAAAAAATAAAACACGGAAGGCGAATTAAATTTTATAAAACTGTGGCTGTCCCCACATTTCTGTATGTATGATAGTGAGACATGGAATCTTGGTAAAAGGAACGTCCAGAGGATTCAGGCAGCCGACATGAAATTTCTTAGAGGGACTCAAGGTTGTTCTTTCTTGGATCGGAGAAGAAACGAGGATATTAGACGCGATTTAAACATTGTATCATTGCACCAAAAGATTAAAGACCACAGAAAGAGATGGTGTGAACACTTGAATCGCATGCCTGATATCCGTCTACCTGTGGTTGCCTTGGGTTATCACCCTACTGGGAAGAGGGATGTCGCTAGATCGAGGAGGAGATGGGGTTCCGAAACAGGTCCAAGGCTTAGTCCTTGGAGTGGTGATTATGATGATAAATCTGCATAAACAACGTCTTACTGTCGCTATATAGTTACTATGTTTGAGAGTTGTATATTACTGTTACGTATCTAAGTTTATGTACTAATGGTTAACATATTAGAGATCCAGTAGTATTCTGCGTGCCATAACTCGGTTAACAAAATCGGACTGGTAAGTGCCAACATTATCTTACAATCACGTAATTCCCCTGATGTTTGAAGAAATACAAAAAATTACTGCGTTTTACTGGCCATTTGGATTTACAAATTGTAGCTGAAGTATAAAGATATTGAATAAATAAACGAAATAAGGAAAAGGATACAGGCCGCAAATAGAGCATATGCTTCGTTGACAACTATATTCAAGACAAGGAATATACACCATCAGTCCAAGGTCACATTATATAAAGTTATAATTAGACCGGTGATAACATATGGCAGTGATATTAGACTCTGAATGAACAAACAAGCCGCTAACATAGTCAATACCTTTGAAAGGAGAATTTTGAGGAGAATATATGGGGACCAATCCAAGTCAATGGGATATGAAAACTGCGTCACAAAGAAGAACTATACAAGCCATATAAGGACAATGATCTGCCCACCACCATCCAACTGCATAGATTGCAATGGACATGACACACCATTAGGATGGAAAGCTACCGAATACCTAGGAAGGTACTGTTTAGTCAGATCGAGTGTAGAAGGCCTGTCGGAAGACCCAATCATTGCTGGATTATCGCAGTGGCGAAGGATGCTGATACTTTACTTAAAATAAAACGATGGACATCGATAGCCAAGGACAGGAAAAAATGGAGGCGGATTATTATGGAGTCGAAGGTTTGACTCCGAACTATGACGCCATAGAAGAAGAAGAAGTTGTAATATAACAGTAGATTGTTGTCTTGAAATCGTACTGACTTTACACGACCTTGATTTTACAGGTCTGAGTCAGTGGAAGACGCGGAGTCAGCCGTCTGCAGGCTGATTAACGACACTTTTAATCAGGATACGTTTGTTTAGTTGTGTCCTTCTCAGTTTCTACGCAAATGTAACGTACTTTATTAAATCCCGTCACGTCCGAGTACGCGAAACGTGACTCAGTGTTTATTAAAACAATGCCGTCGAGACAGATTGTATTAAACATTTGTTTCTCTCTGTAATCAGATTATTATCAATGTGCAGGCCTCCATGCAACTCTGCAGAGACTTTCATCAGCTGACGTTAAATTAAGTACAAAATATTAACACACAAATGATTATTACCTAGATTTCAAAGCCTAAGTAAAAATTGAAGATTTCAAATGTGAAAGTTGAACATCATTTGTAATATTATATCCACCTTGTTGTCGTCGTCGTCGTCGTCGTCGTTTCATCATCATCTTCTTCTTCTTCTTCTTCTTCTTCTTCTTCTTCTTCTTCTTCTTCTTCTTCTTCTTCTTCTTCTTCTTCTTCTTCTTCAGTATGGGACTTTGAGTCTTTTAGGTATTAAAAAAAGCCCACCAGGTCAGTGGTTCCGAAACTTTTCAGTCCGCTGACCCCTCCCCAAATAATTTAAAAATTCACGGACTTTGTCTGAGTTCTGAAATAAAACAAACAGAAAATATGATAGAAACTCCTATATTTTAATTAAAACGTATTAAAATAAAAATTCTCGTAACTTTCAAAATTATAATATTAATGATTAAACATAGTTTAATATGAACAATGAAGCTGCTTTTGAGCAATTAGCTCTGCAATATTGGGTTTAATGTCCGATAATTTCAATATTAAGTCACTCTCGACATCAAGTTTATTTCTTAACTTCTGACTTCAGGTACGTGAGCAAGGAGCACAAAAATAAGTAGAGGAGAATACAGTTAAACGCTTTAAAGCTTTTCGCGAGTTCAGGGTAGTCAGTCATTACTTATAAATAGTAGTCAGCTAACTGTTATTGCAAAAACTGTAATTTTAATGAACTGTCTGTCAGTTGAAAGTTCTGCAAACGAATCTTCTTTTTTTAGTGTAAGAGTGGTATCTAGTCAGTTCGGCTGACAAACAGATCTGCTACACGTCATGATTTAAAGGCATTATTAAAGCCAATTGTTTGAAAGTACTTTTACAATTACAATTAGTTTAAATCCAAAACAAAAATACTGGAATCTTCTACTAATTGTTTTAAGAGTCTATAATTTAGATTTTAGAGCATACAAAATCGGAGAAAATTACGATGTATTTTAATTTTTCTTAAAAGTATCTGCGGACCCCCTGAAACATTGTCGCGGACCCCGCTTTGGCAACACTGCACCAGATGCGTATCAGCCCATCATGATAAGATGTAGTGGCGATATGAGTTCTATTTACTTAAACAACGCAATAATGTAAATAAGTTCCAAACGCAGTCAGGGATTACAGCAATCAATTTATTTACCAACAAGAGATAATATTAAGACTTCTTTGAATATTAAGAATTTGTAGAATCCGTCGGAATAGAGGGATGTTATAGAAAACGCGGTAAGCTGAATAACTTGGTAATTTCGAAGTAGGCTATGCCAACCCATCATTCCGTGGCTATGGTTCAACGACCTCAGAATACTTCACGTAACCTACACATTTAGTTGTATTTTAGATCCTTTAGAAACCGTACCTGAATTTGCAAGATATCGTCCATAATCAATTATATTTTACATACTTTGGATGTAGCTTAGCTCAGTTTCACACTTAATTATTTGGTTCATTAGTCCCGCCCTGTCAGGCAAGAGCAACTCCTCCCACTCTGTACGGGCTGTAGATTAATTACGTAACACTTTGTTAATTAACGGAGCTTCCGTGCCAAACAAAGAGGATTTTTTTTTACAGAACTTAATTAATTTATTTTTTACAACGATCGTATTGTGTAGTTATTTTTTCTCTTAACCAAAACGGCTTAATTAAGGGTCGACTCGTATTGGATTTTATGTTGCCTTGTCAATTTGAGAATTGGTAAATTTAATTGTAATAGATAAATAACAAGTAATAATTATAACACTACTAACATCACCAGTATAGACACCGCTGTGGTCAGACTATTCGGTACTAAAATAGGACTGCAATCGCCATGAGATGGAGTCATCCAGCTGGATCCAAACTGGCGAGTTATCTGTCGTCATCGACTGGAAAAGAGAAAAGATAAAAGTGGCTTAAGCGTGACAGAGCAAGAGCTAGCGACGAAAATGTTATTGGTACTTCAGTACGCATGGTACATTGTATCAGTGGCGGCTCGTGGTTCTGACAGTTGGGGGTTCAATGTCTGAATATTTCTACTAAGATAAGGTCAATTATCCCACTCCAAATAACACACGGGGTGGGTCTCAATATGAAGACATAACTATTGACAACTAATATTAAGTTGTGTTTATGCTGTTTGGAAACTATTGTAAAAATATATAGTTAAAATAAAAGGATAGTTAAATATTCCTCTTTAAAATTTAAAACGAGAAGCGGCCAACCGAGTTCCTTAATTTTGCATTTATTTTTAATAGAGAGAGAAGAAAAATTTGTTTTTAAAATATATTGAATACTATTCATTTTACCAAATCAATGAACTGAACACAAAAATAATAAATACCAGTTAAGAACACTTAACACACAAAAACACTTTTAAGATTATACACGCTTCGATCAGTTTAACGTTAATACAATTATTTCATGACTACATTAAACACACTTTATTTTCGGAATACAGCAAATCATGTGGTAAAAATCATAATAATCATAATGGAGGAAAATGTTAAGATTACCGGTCGGTGCAGTTCGGCTCTCGTCGAAACCATTCGTCTTTATCGCTGAGACTCGGGATTAGCGACTGTTGATTGTAATTTTGTGTATACTAATTTCCCCCTCCAAAGCTGTCTACTCAGTCCAGGAGTTGCTGAGAGATGTTTTGCACCTCCAAGAAATAGCAGCGAGCAATTCGTATATTACGCGAATCCATTACTGTTCAGTGAATACGATTAATCCCGCAAATCTTGTTATTTAAATATGAAACCATTATCTCAACAAATCCTTAAACATATTTAAATTATTTAGGGGGGTTCACAGAACCATTGAACCTTATGGACGAGCCGCCACTGCTTATTATAGACAATCAATTTGACTTGCGAGAAACGGAGTGGGGAGTCTGGGTACCGGTTCCCTTCCCAACCTGAAGCCCTCGAATGGTTACAAAATTATAGCATAAAGCGTTATAGCAGTACGTATGGCTTTATATGTATAAAATTTGACGTTATAATAAATTAAAAAATACAATTGTCAGACACATTTTTCGGTTCGAAGTTGCTGACAGACGATTTTTAATTGCTGACATAAATGTATTGTGAACGTTATAGCAGTAAAGCTGAAGTTTCTACACGTTTTCCGAAATATACTTTTGATGATTTCTTGCAAGTAGCCAGACAACTATTCGGGTTCCAACATTCACCCAGACCACGTGAAAATATTGGCAGAGCACGCCAGAGTATTATCCGCTTCTGTGGTTGTAACACAGAGCATTTATTTATTTACTAAAACATAAATGAATAAATATTAAAGTGACTAATTAATTAATAATAAATAATAAGTAAATAATTTATGAGTACATCTAGTATACAGCTGTATTTAAAAACCCAGCAGATGTTTTTGTAATAACCTCCAGCAACTGCACAAACCTGTTGCGAGTCGTCAGGTCTGCGACAAGAGTAAATCAACAATCTTTCTCCTAGCGCTAATTAGAATAGCTTTAACATTCGTCAAATGAGTAAAAGAAGGTTACCATTTACTTTATTTTCATTTACTTGGAAAATGAAGACTATATATGCCCCTACATATCATCTTATATGTAGGGGCATAGGAGTTTGCACACTTCTATCTTACCAATGTTAATTTAGTCATTTTCATGTACCATTTTCTCAAGACCAGTAAGAGCTACAGAGTTAATATTTTGCAGGCACTTTTACTTGATCATAGTACAACTTTTAAGGAAACAAATAAAAAATTTTGATTAGTCCACACAAAACAATTTTTTCTGTATTATATATACATTTTTTACACATTTTTTTGGAAAATTAAATTTTTAATTTCAAAAAGTAATTAAAAATCTTAAAATCTCCTCGTTAAAACTTGAAGTATCTATTGTAAAACCTACAGGAAAAATGTCAGTCATCTATGTCTTATAGTTCCTGAGAAAAAGGAACATAGATTTAAAAAACTACGGTTTTCGGAAACGGCATTTAAAATTTATTATACCTTTTTAATAAGCACCAGTAGAATATGAAGGTCCTGTTTCTTGATCAGCTTCTTCCCAGTCTTCCTCCAACTTTTCCTCCAACTTTCTTTTGCTGTCTGCACTTTTCCATTTGCTTTTTTAACAGATTCATGTAGGTCATTTTCTGCTTGACCGATCCTAACACGATGAACGTTCATCATTGCTGGCACAAAATTTTTCCTGGTTTGATCCCTAAGGCTTCAAGCACATGGCATTTAGCTATTTTTCCTTCATTAAAACTTGCTACAGCTTCAGCAACACCATTGGGAGGCAAGCCCATATAACTCCATTCACAGACTCGTTCGGATTTTGTGTCTTCCCATGAAGACATTTTTTTAAAAGCTCTGGGTTTGGCAAATCTTTAAAAATTGGTTTTATTTCCTGCATTACCTCAAAAGGGAGATGGAATTGTTCACTGTGGTTATAGGTTATTTTATTTTCTTCAGCTTGCCTGAACTTATACCAGCTGTCTTTACTAATGTGGTACGGGCCATGATTGGGTTGATCGTCCCTGGAAGAAATGCAATAGAATTCTGCCCACACTGCAGCCATACATGCCATCACAAAACATTTTTAAAATTCCATTTTCTGTCACAAAACCCTAACTTATTATATGCCAAATTAAATAGGAAGGAACAAGAAATATATTTTACAAAAAAAAATTGAAACAATTTGTGTGTGTGTGTGTGTGTGTGTGTGTGTGTGTGTGTGTGTGTGTGTGTGTGTGTGTGTGTGTGTGTGTGTGTGTGTGTGTGTGTGTGTGTGTGTGTGTGTGTGTGTGTGTGTGTGTGTGTGTGTGTGTGTGTGTGTGTGTGTGTGTGTGTCCAAACCACCGGGATTATTCAAGAGGTTCTGACTGTCCATACTCAGTCAGATCGCAGAGCAGTAACAGTTGATTATCGCACACCCATATGTGCCCAGCAGAGTGGTGCTCAATCACTGGCGGATTACTCATGCAGCTGTATGTTGATGCTACCAGTTAATGCCACTCTATGACTGCCGTAAATCATTAAGCGTGCATTAACTTGTGTCACGATGTGGTCTGTTTATAACCGATTGGCATAATCTGTATACACCATAGCACGGTAAAGGTATTGTGTAAAACACGTCTTTTGATTGCAACAACAGCCCATTTTATAAAACATCTTAAGTTAACATGATAATTGAAGGTATTGTACAAAGATTTCCATTGATGAGTGATTCTTTTGTATGTCGGCTCGCTATTCAATTCATGCGGCAGAAAAAAAACATAATCCATTTCTTAGACGCTAATTTTCTCTCCTCGGAATGCAGTTGGTATTCTTGCACAATAATATTTATCTATTTACTAGATTTAATTCATAATCTGTACCTTGGTCAGAAAGTGAGTATGCAAATCGGAAAGGAGAATTCAGAAGGAATTAAAATTGGAAGAGGAGTAAGGCAAGGCTGCTGCATGTCATCAGATTTATTTAACATATATCTTGATGACTTGATTAGGAAGTGCTTTGACAAAACAAGAGGTGTGAATTTCGGTGGAAGGAGAATTGACTGTATAAGGTTTGCTGATGACATGGCTGTTTTAGCAAAAAAGGAAGAGACAATGAATGAAATGATAAGAAATTTGAACTTAATATGCGAGGAATGTGGAATGAGGATTAGTAAGGAAAAAACTAATTGTATGGTGACTAGCAGAGGAAGAAAAAGGGCAAACATAAAGATAGGGGAAGAAAAAATACAACAGGTTTAAATATCTTGGAAGCTTGATAAGTGAAGATATGTCCTGCACTCGTGAAATTAGAGCAAGAATTGCTATAGCGAAAGAGGTATTTAATGGGAAGAAAAGACTGCTGTGTGGCAAAGTAATAAGAATTTAAGAAAAAGGTTGGCCACATGTTATGTGTGGAGCGTTGCTGTACATGGTGCAGAGACATCGACACTGAGAAAGGAGGATGAGAAAAGATTAGAAACATTTGAGATGTGGTTTTAGCAAGCAATGGAGAAAGTGAGGTAGGTTGATAAAGTAAGGAACTATGAAGTTTTAGGAAGAATAGGGGAAGAGAGAAGAATCCTGACGGTAATAAGAAATAGGAAAAGGAATTGGTTAGGTCATTGTTTAAGGAGAGACTGCTTGCTTACAACTGCCACGGAGGGAGACATAGACGGAGAAAAAATAAGAGGACGTAGAAGAATGAAATTAATAGATAACATTGAAATCAGAGGGTGTTATGAAGAAACGAAAAGACTGGCATGCGATAGGACAGCTTGGAGAGCTTTTACCATTTAAAGACCTGAGGGCAGAACAGCATGTAATAACTTAGTCGATAGAAACCACGTTGTCCCGTATAGGCCTACTTTTGAGAGGGTCCGTAAACATTCTAACCACAAGTATATACAGAGGGAGCTTTCATTCGATTGGATTACGTAGTGGGTTGCATAAACACTTTGAGTCATTAGAGTCCTTCGTTCCTTAGTTAGCATTGTGCAGATAGGATTGTAGCAGTTTTCCACACCGATCTTCTCTGTGCTTTCCATTTCATCTCCTCGTAGGTATTGGGGTAGTATCACTCAATGATATTACTGACACACTATGTAACTTGGATGGACAGTAAAAATTCGTATATCCGAATCGCTTTTATCCGAAAATCCTGTTTATCCTAAACAATATTTGGTAAATTTTAAAAATACACAAAAGCATTTTTCTGTTGCAATAATTTATATTTAATAACGTCAGGTTAGGTTAGATGGGTCAAGAAAGCTGGGTTACCTCAAAAAGGTGTTTTTGTTGGACAATCCCCCCACCCATCCCGAGAGGAAGAGTTAAGAAATGAAGACATTTTTGTAAAGTTTTCCCTCCAAACGTCACGTCACGTCACGTCCCTCAAATATCCAGCCAATGGACCATGGCTTAATTGAGGGATTGAAACGCAGGTATTAAAGGGCACTGTTAAGCAAAATTGTGGAGCAAAAGGACACAAGTGACAAAAAGGACATCGTGGCAATTTTAAAGAAAATTAACATCAAGCATGTGATTTACATGTCTGCAGCTGCTTGGGAAGAGGTCACACCGGAAACTTTAAGGAACTCCTGGAAAACCCTATGTCCATATTATGCCATTGGAAAATCAAGACAATGCCAACAAGAATGAAGCAGCCATTGAAAATTCAAAATTTGTCAAAATATTAAAAGACATTGAAGGGTGCGCACAGTTACAAGAAGAAGACATATCCGAGTGGATGAATTCGGAAAAAGTCGATCTGGATATCAGCTGTTATCCGATGACGAAATTGTTCCACAATGTTCACAACGCCCGGTGAGGACAAAAGCTCTGACGATGATGTGGAAGAGAAAACGGGAGTCAACCATATAGAGGCAACATCAATGCTTGAAGAGGTACTGTCGTATTTGGAGCGACAAGACGAAATTTCCCCTGCAGAACTTTTAACAATGAAACGTCTTCGAGATTGGGCAGCCAGCAAACGAGCTTCAAAGCTTAGGAAAAAAAACTATGATTGATTACTGTACGAACAAGCAATAGGACTGTTCCAGTACTGTAGAAACTATAATTTACAGTGCGGTGCCGTTTTATAGTTTATTGTGTCATATTCACTGTAAGTAACTTTTAAATTATTATTATTATTATTAAATAAAGTTACTGTACTTACATATGTATTATTATTTAAATAGAAGTTTCGGTTTATCCAAAATTTCGTTTATCCGATATGCGAGCGGTCCCATCAAATTCAAATAAACGAGTTTTTAGTTTATTAGACTGGTAAACTCCCTGAGCTGCAGAACTTGCTCACTATTTGAACTAAGTAGATAAAATATATAAATTACAACTTACATCACCAATAATCTGTTTTATATATTGAAGACTCAGTCTTCTTCTTCCTCTTTTAATTTAAATGTAACCTACAATTATTGTTTTTATCAAATTATCGTGACCCATAATGTGGCCAATAAGTTCGACCCTTCGCTTCACGATGTTTTGTCAAAAACGTCTAGTCCCTCCAACTCTAGTCAAAATCTCATCATTACTATCCTTGTCTATCCATCTTACTTCCAGTATCATCATCATCATCTTCACAGATTAAACCAAGCATGGTTTGTTCCGGTCTCAAATAGGCAAAGCTTAGAGCTGGTCACTCCATCGCTTCCTCGGACGTCCCACACATCTCCGTCCCCTCGGCTTATATTTTCAGAGTTGATTGGGGATGAGGCAGTCATCCATTCGGCAAAGATATTCCCACCAATTCAGTCGATATTGGGTGATCCTGTCAAGTATACTCATAATATTCAGTTCCTGCTGTAGCCTATATCTGTGTTTCTTCTATGATCTTGCAGAATACCTTGCCACGTGCCTGAGAAATCTCATTTCAGCCGCCTGGATGCGATTGACCTGGCCTTTCGTTAAAGTCCAACTCTCAGACCCACAAAGAAGTGTGGGAAGAGTCCATCACCTTGTAGAATTTTAGGCGTGTTCCTTTACGTAACTTCCTATAGCACCACATTTCCAGTGCTTCAAGTCTTCTCCTTTCCACTGTTCCAATTGTCCACATCTGACATCTGTATAGAGCTATGCTCCATATGTAACTCTTCAGGAACTTCTTTCTTGTTTTAAGGGGTATTTATTTAGAAGTTATTAATTTCAAGTTATTAATTTCCATTTACTGTTAAATGCAACTTTACCCTAGCCGATCCTACTCATGGATTTTCTTTTACTTCGTCAGTCTTCTGTGATTTAACCTTCTAAGTAGGTGAAGTCTTTGACTTTCTCTATATTTTTTCCATAAAACAATATATTCATACTGGATTGTCCGTGCATACTAGAGTCCATCGCTTTAGTTTAATAACATTTAATCTTAAATTGTAGTCTTTGCCAAAAACGTCGTCCATTATATGCAACTTGTTAATTCTCTCTCCTTGCACTTTTACTCCACCATCTGTTTGTTCATTTACTTTATTAACACCGTCCTGTATATATAAATTAAACAATGCGAGAGAGAGATTGCAACTCTGCTTCACACTTTTTAAAATTTTTGCTTCTTTTGTGTTTTGTAGACTCATTAGTAGATATATCAATAAGCTAAAATGAAATGCGTTTCAGTCGAGATAAAACTGTGAGACGTACAAAGGTCTATAAATGAATAAAAGAACAATGGGAATAAAGAGAGACTTTGATCTTTTAGAACGGTCGTCATTATTAGCTTACATACTAATTACACAAGAGAATGACACTTATAAGCAGGGAGGCATCGTGGGTGGTAGCTCAAACCACATTAAGGGAAATTTTTCTGAATCGTTTTACTGAAAGTGAACTTACACTGTCCTCTTTAAAGAATATAAACCCAAATAAATATAGATGATACGTTATAAATTATAGGGAGTCAAAATGGGTGAGTCGATAAATATCCTACATTGTGGATTTCACAACAACAGAACAATATAAATTGTAACTGACAGCTTCAGATAAAATAGAAAAAAAATCAAATGTCAGGGGACGCGTTCCGTTATAAACCATTTTTCAACGCGTGTCTCGCTATATTTTTAGTAAATCACAAATTATGGAACAACGAGTACATATATTCTACTACAGAGGCCTCCGCATAGGAAGGCATGCCAAAATTTAATTTTTATTAGTTATCAAAAACATTATTTTCCAGAGTTTACATTTAAGGATGCCTGACATAAATTCTCTTTATTTCTCATTATGTAGTTCTGTATTATTAAATCTGTCGGGCTCGGTCAGCTGCGACGAAACAACGTGTTACCTGTTCTTACGCGGTCAATTGCGCCTCGCACTTTCACTTACTGACCGATTCTGTCATTTAGAAACGTTCCTATTCTGAACTTCGATGAGATTTCAATTCATTTGTGCGAGTAACCTCTTTCTACTGATATTCTTGTCACGTTTGGTTAGGTTAGGTTAGGTTACGTTACGTTACGTTACGTTACGTTACGTTAGGATAGGTTAGGTTAGGTTTGGTTTGGTTAGGTTAGGTCAGGTCATGTTAGGTTACGTTACGTTACGTTTACGTTACGTTACGTTAGGTTAGGATAGGTTAGGTCAGGTCAAGTTAGGTTAGGTTAGGTTACGTTACGTTACGTTACGTTAGGATAGGTTATGTTAGGTTAGGTTACGTTACGTTACGTTACGTTACGTTAGGATAGGTTATGTTAGGTTAGGTTAGGTTAGGTTAGGTTACGTTACGTTACGTTACGTTAGGATAGGTTAGGTTAGGTTAAGTTACGTTACGTTACTTACGTTACATTAGGTTAGGCTATGTTAAGTTAGGTTACGTTACGTTACGTTACGTTACGTGAGGTTAGGATAGGTTAGGTTGGGATAGGTTAGATTAGGTTAGGTTAGGTGAGGTTAGGTTAGGTTGGGTTAGGTTAGGTCAGGTTAGGTTAGGTTAGGTTAGGTTAGGTTAGGATAGGTTAGGTTGGGATAGGCTAGGAATGGATAGAATTATAACGGTAATTCCTGTATTATTATAATAACCTGAAAATTCACTTGGTCTCAACTGACCGGGTCCAAATTTCCACCTCGGTCGCAACTGACCTGATTTTATACGAATGGGTCGCAACTGACCGCAGTAAAAATCTGTTAATGTAGCCTACACTATAAACATGTAAACTGATGGAGTTGATAGGATTGATACCTTTTAGGACCTGATTTAGTGAATACTAAAATTGAATACAAAAGAGGTATGTCAAGAAGTAAATCATTTTGTAAAGTTGTTATAAAAGTGAAACTCCGCGACATCAAACATTATCTAAATTACCAAACGAATCAAAGACCTTAGTAGACAGAAAAAGTTAATAGTATCACCCGCTTTTAATTCTAATCAGTGTCATGTATATGATTATAACTGTCAATTGATTTGCGACTATGAGTCTCTTCTAGGTATCAGTACCTACGATTATCTTCAAAGGTGTTTGATACGATCCTCCTATCATAGCTACACGGGAAAAGTTTCTTCACCTCAGCAAAACTTTTTAACGCATACCAAGATGTAAGCCAAGTATGCAAGCCAACTTTGGTCCGCGTCTAAAATGTTTTCCTTGTCTTCCACCAGCGCAATAAATAAGCTTGGATGCCTAAAACTATGCTTCCTAACATATGTGTTCTCCTGACAAGAGTCTTTCATAAACGTTTCCTCTCTCTAACAGTCTCCAAAATGTCCTCATTCCTTAACCTGTCTGTCCACCTGGCCTTCAACGTTCTTCTGTAGTATCACACTTCTAAACGATTTATTCATCGCCTATCTAATATTTCCAAGGTCCCCATGCTTTGCCGCCATTAAGATAATAGCTTCAAAAAGCGTTTCAAAAGATGCAAATGCACGTATGATACAAGTAAGCGTGTATTCTTCAAGTAATCTCTCTTTCCTTGTATAACTCTACTTCTTACACCTTTCTTGCTTATTTTGTCTTTTGTGATTCTACTCCCTGTGTATCAGAACCGCGATCCCCTGTATAAGTTTGACTGATCTTTTAGAATCAATTTTATCAATCTAACACCCATGATGTTGTTGCATCTCTCAACATCCGAAATGTACTATGCTTTAACTTTATCATCATCACCAGATAAAAATTGTTTACAAAATGTGTTAGTGTCGAAGACAATAGTTTCTATGTCAGCCTCGTTATTTCGTAGAAAATGGTTGGGTTTAAACTAATTAAAGTCTAGTGAAGTCGATAAATGGAATTTCAAGAAAATAACAGCAAATAAATCTGAAAGATAAAGATATCGTTCAGATCTATGGAACTGTCCTGAACACAGTGGATCAAAAACAACTTATGTTGGTACAGCTATAGGACAACATAATGTAGCCGAAAAGAGTCTCTAGTAATGGTTGACAGATGGATTAAGCAAGCGGAGGGGCCACGGCAAACCGACGGCCAATACGCCACGGGAAATAGGGTACGATTTGTATTGCCGGCCACACATGACAAGACGCCGCTTAAGCAAATGAGTGTATCATACCATCATACTTGTTACTTGCAGTTGCGAGTATTTAAATATACTGTTACATGTCAGACATAGACGGAGAGCATTCGTGGATGGTCTAGGCCCCGCTTAGGAGTTAAAACAATGAAGAACATTGCGTATTAAACAAATATATAACTATATATAATTATACCACTACCGACTCGGAACACAAAAGTGTGTTCCAATTGCAATTCTATATAGGCCAGACAGGACGTATCTTCAAACAAAGATACATTGAACACATACACTCCACTACCGAATCCACATTTGCAAACCACCTCATTGAAGCAAACCACACATACACAAACATCGACAACAACATGGATATTCTACACGTACACACAAAAAGCCAAAAACTAGACACTCTTGAACAATTGGAAATACACAAACACACAAAAACACATAAAAACGACATCCTAAACGAACAGACACAATTCAAATCACACGCATTATTCGAACATATCACACACAACATCGATCCTTCAAAAGTCGACGCCGTCGCCAAGAACAAGACAGACAGCGCTTCCAGTGGCAGCCTTTGACGAAGCTTATAATAAACGAAAACTGGTTCAGGCTATAAGGTAACACTTTTACGTCTTACCAATAAAAAACTATTGTGTTCCGAGTAGGTAGTGACATAATTATATTTAGTTAATCAACGACACGTCATGGGCAACGAAATCCAAGAAATATATAACATTTACAAAGCAGACAATATTAACTCCCTCAGATCGAATAGTGTACCCAGGCGTTTTCAGTGAGACGCTTACTGACCGACATTTGTCAATATCTGACCAATATGTGAGTAAATAAGGGTAGTAACATTCTTCTTTTTGTAACATAAATTTGGCTTAGGAGAGGCATAGGTCTAGTATGGTAGCAGCTTGAGCCGTACGGAATTGTGACCAGCGCTACGGTGAAGGAGCTTATTTTATTGCAACTTGGTGTGATAATTTCTACAAGTAAAATCGATGTCCACGATAAACAATTCCTCTTGGTCGACTAAGATTTTTGTTGCTGTTTCCTTGACCTCCCTACGGAATCTTGATTTTGTAGTTCTGTATGTTTGTAGCCAACCGCCATGTTAGTAGAGGCGGATTTACCATTTTGCCGCCCATAGGCAGTATAAAGGGGGTGCGTTTACGGATTTAATTCAATTCTTCATATTTTCAGTTACCCTAAAATTTGTTCTTTATATTATATTTTCTTCTCAATTTCTCTTAATACATTTCTATAGAACAATTTATAAGTACAACGTATTAGGAAGAGTACAATAACACATTAAATTACTGTATCCGTGTTTATTCCAAAACATTTTAACTGAACTTAAAACATAGCAATTTAATACAATTTTGTATGCAAGTTGGTACACAATTAAAAAGATAAAACGAGTTGTAATAATAGTTCTTGAAATAACTTTTAAAGTTTACGTCGTAATTTTTGATGTGCAAAATTATTAATATCTGACAGGATCATCTTCTATAATAACTCTCCTTTAATAGACAATATAATCAATGAATACAAACAATCTTCTCCCATGTTCGCGCGTAGATAATTCTTTACTCTTCTGAGCCACGAGAACGCTCGTTCAGATGAGCAGTTTGAGGCCGCTGTATATCCGGAGAGCAATGTCTACGTTGGGATAGACAGACTGAAGCCCATCCTTTCGTATTAGGCGGCAGAGTTCTATAGGTGTAGACCTCTTATTTCCCTCTATGATTGTTAGCAGCTAGTGGCATCTATTGACATTCACTCACGTCAAATTACAGAGTCGGTAAAGAATGTTCGAAATTTGAATGTCAACGGATTAATAGTTAAATAATTAATTAATATAATGGAAATATCACATACATAATGTATGTAAATGTAATTATGAAAAAACTATGTACTTCATATACATATCAGAAGTAAATGACAAACTATTCTCTTATGTAATAAACCTAGTTACAAAACAATATATATTTTTAAAAGTTTCTTATCATATTTGGATGAAATAGAGCGGCATTTGAAACATCTAACATCTCTTAGGTATAAAAACAACATAACGGCCGTCAAATTTTACCATTGCAAAATTTACCGCCCCTCAAATTTTGCCGCTCGTAGCCTACTTTGCCTATTCATAAACCCACCTATGCATGTTAGTAGGTACATCAAGCTCATAACTATTCAAATAGATTTAAAATACAACCTATAGAAGGGTAAAAATTATGTAGTAAACAGTTGGACTCATTTCCATGCTTATCGTGGTAATTTTGTTCTGCTTGCCTGAACATTATAGCCTGACGCAAATGCACTTTGTGTTTGAAATTGGGACTGTTGTAAGAGACTATTTTGTCTTAACTGCGGTCTGTATGCGACAAAGATGTTGATATTTTCCTACAGTATCTTCACTTTGTGGGGCTGTATATTACTAGATTAGTTATTAGCAGGGTTAGCGTCAGAGTCAGGGTTAGAGTCATTAATCTCTTAACCAATCAAAACGTAATCTCGTAATCACGTATAAAACTCATAAAAATAGTAAATAAAATTTGAAACTATTTAATAAGAAGTAATCTCTTAATAAGATTTAAATACCATAATAAGTCATAAAAAGTCATCAGAATAAGGTATACATAATTGATAGTTGGACAAATTTCGCTGAAAACATTGAAAATTTTGGAAACATTATTGGCTGAGCTGTTACACCGTGGTCTAAAGTCTATGCTAACAAACGTTTCGGCCTCACCATCAGACTCCATCTTCAGTGTTGGTGACTACTGTCGGACACCGTGCCAATTGTTACCGACACTGACGATCGGCCTCCGATGGTGAGGCCGAGGTTTCCAACTATGTGGACGCCGGTCGTGACAACCTCAGGAACTCTATAAAAAATTTTGTTTTTGTGCTCAGAGAAAACGACAAAATCAACTCCGCAGTGCGAGTGAGTTATTTGATTTTTACGCATCTATAAATTAATAGTCAACCACCATATCCGTGGTGTTTGAAAACTCTAAGTAGAAGCAACATAATACTATGTTTCAACTATTATACACAATTAGTATACAATTAACAATTATACTCGTTTCTACGGAAACTTTAGAAATTTTATTCTTCCTATCTGAACGGACGTTCCATGCAACTAACGTTTGTGTTTGGAGTTGAAACATAGCTTACTGTGTACGTCAAATTGCGTTTTCTCGTTTGCACAAGCTTCACAAACTTGAAGAGTATCTTTGTAAATTAAAATAAAAACTGAATTTTGAAGAGATTTTGTTTTTATTTAAGGAGTTGAAGTTGGTAATAGTCTCGGAGGTCATAAAGGCTGCTGACACCTTCATAGCACTGAAACTCTGAGAAATGCCCACTGCATTTTCCTGGCGAGTAAGTCAGGGGTTTGAGAAATCAATCTCAGCTCTACCAACAAATCCTACTCTCACGTCCTCGTAGGCTTTATGCCGCGTGGCCCCTGGACGTATCGCGTACTGTTGTAGTGCGTTATGCAACGGACGAGAGAGGGCGACACGCGACTTTCGGCCGCTTAAACACTCGAACAAATCAGCTAAGAGAAAACGCCTAACAGAAAATTGTGGTCCTCCAGGTTGGGGATTGAGGCATCGGGCTAACTCCTCGATACCCGTTAAAAAATTCAATGTTAAAAAATCTAACAAGCAGCCTCGGATAAGATATTTCAGTGGAGGCCCCCAGGCGGAGGAAAAAGGGGTAGACCTAGACTGTTGGTGTAAACATGAGGAAGGCCATGGAACATCATGATTTAGCAGAAGAAGATGCACAGGACAGAAATAGATGGCGGTTAGGTGTGGGTATGCGGCAATAGCCGATGAAAATCCCTTTGAGAGAGTTCAGGTAACAGAGTTTTATATTATTGGAAGTAAATATTGGTACAGATGTGTGTTGCTGTCGTTGCAAAAACACGTATATTTGCAAAACAATATGAATATAATTTACTCTGCTTAAAATATAATTAATCAATTAAATAATAATAACTTAATAGTAAATACACTTAAAAATAAAAGAAGGTAGTGAGTATAAAGTCAATAAAAGGATTTGAATGGAAAAATTAGCAATAACAATTAGGAGATATAAAGATTGAGTACAAAGATATAGTTATCTCAGAAAAGAAACTAAGCTAAGGTTGTTCATGGGGTCATGATAAGGGTGTTCCCAGTTATCAGGTAAGGGTCGGAATCTCGGACACTGAACGATGAATACCGACTCAAAATCGGAAATGGCAATCTTTAGAAAGATGTTAGAAACATCGTCGACTTTACATAGAACTAATGCTTCAACATTGTGTCAGTGAAGGTAGGCACTAGAGACCGGCTGCTACCAACTATACAAAGGGAAATTCGCCTATTTCTTAAGACAGAACGGAATCGAACCGTTGGTCGCTCAAAACAAGGTTGGTGAGGACGAATAAAGGTCGATCACCGGTTCGAGTTATCGATCAAATTCAATCAATAATGAAATTGCTTATGTAGGAAGGGATAACGGCGAGGGGAAAGAAAACGTGAAGATTGTTTAGATACAGTGGGCAGCGACGTTCACAAATTGTTTCTAAAATACGGTTAATTGTCCCACGGTTCGTCTGGAACTTACTCAACTGAATATCAATATCATAATTTCTGCCACAGCCAATCCCGTCGTCATTTCCCAAATTATTAAAATGACTCACCTGTTCTAGAATTCGATCACTAATCATTATTTTTGTTCCTTGCCTCGAAATGCCATTACCTTTGTTTTATAGTGGAGACTTTCGTGTTGTATTGTTTGCAAAGACTCTGTATTCTGAAGACTATTTTGCAAATCTGACTTTCTATTCTGAAGTACAAGCAAGTCGTTGGCAAACAACAGCACATTCAGATTTCTGTCCCTTGATCAATTGATACCAGGGTTTACCAGATGTTTTCATTTCCTTATTAGATCGGCAATACAAAACGCATGAAATACTTCTAAGAGATACGATTTGTGTTTAGTTGTCTGTGACCACTTGTTTTAACTAGTACCGTATTGATTTTAGCGCCATTACAAAGCAGTGATAAATGAGAAACTGGAGAACAAATTTGTAAAGAGACGGAGAAAGATCTGTGTGTGCAGTGACGGACAGTGAATAATGGTCAGGTGAGTGCACTACCACTGGACTACAATAAATCACTACGTAATGAGACTGACCTGCTTACGTAATCGATGCAATTGAATTTCCATTATTACTTAGACCGGTGTAGAAATTCCCGATACACTTCTAGTCAATTATAAAGTGTACTTCACTGTATACATGTGCGGATTTGTATTTTTTAAGTGTTTACGCGAAACAATTTCTTTTTCTTTTTCATGTAAATCTATATTTAATCCTGTAAATCAAATTAATTCAGAGACGTAATTTACCTTGTCGACATCACTTCCTTCTTACCTCTTCACTCGCCACCCCCTTTTCAGTATATATATTGTTACGACGGTCTAACTGATCGTCGTATGGTACAGTAGAAAAACGCAATACAAAACACCAATTAAGTCACTTGCATTAATTAATCACCTGCAGTTAACCACCTGCTTTAATTAATCTCGATTTTCAGTTCAAAATCAACAAGTTACTCAACAAGATTATACTCGTACAATAATTTAAGCTAATCTGTCCACACAAATAATAATGTCAAAGAATTCCATACTTTAATCACTTTTCACTACCACACCAGTTGAGATCGCCCGACATAAAACTGAAAACTAAGCGGCGTTTTGGGGCATTTGTAGTCTGCAGGGTTCCACAATATGCGTCCTTAAAAACACTTCAAAATTCTAGAGGATACTTCAGCGCGGCCTTGGCAGAAACACGCACCATTGGCTAGTTGAGAAGCTTGTCGAACAACACTATCGAATGTACGAGACTGTTCCGTATTACGTAACACTGCCTCACATGATAAGTGTCACGTACGCACACAAACGTTACAGCTGGGATAGCCGAGAAACATCTAGAACGTTCTGTAATGGCGGCGTACCAATATGGTTAACACAGTGTTCCCGTTATCGGAAAACAATTTAAGACTTACAACGTTTTGGCCGCTAACAATCTGCATTGTCAGTTTCGGGTGAACTACTGAAATTAATTTTAATACAACAAAAACTATCTGTCAAAAACCAACTGACAGACTATCTGTCCAATCAGTTGACAGACTGTCTATCCCGACTATCGACCAACACACTGTCAAACCATCGTCCAAACAATTGACTATCATTACACAATGACGAATCATGAATACGCTTAACACATATTGCATTATTAAAAAATATATATATATAAGTAAATTAAATATACATAACAACACACTTCCAAAAAGGTTGGACCACTAAATCTTCAGGTCGTGCCAGAGAATCAGAAAAGTGCAATTATGTTCTCAGTACAACGAACATGTCTCTAAACATGGTCATATATCAGATTAATGAAACACATTTTTCATACTACATAGTTATTCACAAGTGTGAAACGTGTACCATTTTTACGTTAATTTCCAAAATTATTTTAATACACAAAAGATATTTCCTAGTGATTGTTTAGTCATAAATATACTGTACATATTTGTATTTTAGGAGTCCTACTGCTACAGTTTCCAGTCCTTACTAACAGGCTGCTTTGGACACTACAAGTATTGCAAAGTTTCACATGAACAGGTTACTGGCCTGTTGCACAACCCCCTACCAGGAGGAACACAGACTCTTCTGTCAGGGTTACCATACCTTAGTCGAAAGGCTCTTTTTTTGGAGCGCAGGAGATTTTCCCTCACCCTTCTCTTTCTGAGATAGGGTTTGGTGGCTTTGTATCGGTTATTCTGATACTGAAAGTTTCTTAGTATTTCCAGTGCTCACTTATCGGCATCAGTGAGCACTCTAAGGTCCCAAGCCACCCAAAAATAAGAAATTGGAATTGAAAAGGAAGACACCCTAGCCCTTGATTACTCTAATAACGTCGGGGTCAGAAAAGAACAAGAGCCAGTCAAGAAAGACTAGACAGAAAAAACTAAAGAAGGGATCTCACCCAAGACAAGTTGAAGCAAAGTGAGAATTCAGCTAGAGCACATCGCGATTGACAAACCCGTATCCACAAGTTGTGGACTCTTTATGTAATTATAATTTGCAAGATAGAATAAGGAATGAAGATATCAGAGCAGAACTCGAAGTAAATGACATACATGAAATTATTTCAATTTACAGCAGACAATGATGGGATCATCTGCAAAGGATGACAGAGGATCGATTGCCGAAAGCGACACTGAACTATAAAAACATTGGTAGAAGAGATGTGCGTCGTCCAAGGATGATATGGGTGCTGAGACAGGCTTATATAACCTAACCCTTGAAAAGGAGAAAAAGAATAAGAAGATATTTGTATTTTATTTTTCACATTCATGCAGATCATCGTTTGTTCCGTTCACAAAGAGACAGACCAGTGGTGGTAACTCCGACGCGTCTTCGGACGTCCCCAAACATCTCCGTACATTCAGCTTATAATTCCATAGTTGTTTGGGAATACGGCAGTTATCCATTCGTTAAGGTGTTCCAAACATTTTAGCTGATATTGGGAAATTCTATCAAGTACACTCATAATAGTTAGTTCCTGCCGTGCATCGACATTTCATTTCCAACTTTGAAGAGTATGTCCTGCCACGTACCCGAGAAATCTCATTTTGGATCCTTAAATGCGACTGGCCTGGGACTTCGCTAACGTCCATTTCTCAGACCCACAAAGAAGTGTGGGAAGGGCCTATCGCCTTGTCATAGTCATACACGTATGCACTGATGTAATACCAGATAGTAAATGGTGTAGACGGTTGTATTTAACATTAAAAAATAAATTATTTCTTAAATAAGCTTACTGTGAAAAACAACACAGCCTATATGTTTTTCAGATTAATTAATATAATAAATTCTTAACATAATTCCATCTATCATGTATAATCTTCTTCTTCTTCTTCTTCTTCTTCTTCTTCTTCTTCTTCTTCTTCTTCTTCTTCTTCTTCTTCTTCTTCTTCATCTTCATCTTCTTCTTCTTCTTTCTTTACTACATGGCTTGGGCTGTAACCCGTTCCGACTTCATAGAGTAGCTGATCATTTTTTCCAGGGTCTTCCAGTTATCTCTCGACTCCAGTGGCCTATATTCAAACGCTTGTTTAGGAATACGCGAGTCTACCATGCGTTCCACATGGAACTTCTAATTCTTCCTGTATTCCACTATTCTCTCCAGAACCGACTGCAAGTTCAGGATCTTCCATAATCAGATACCAATGTTAGTTTTTTGTTGTTGTATTTTTATGTGCTCTTTTCTTATTAACATGATTCTTATTAACTCGATCGGTTTTCTAAATTTTACACAAACAGTGTACAACCTCGGCTATTTTGTTTTCCTAAAACTCATCCTAAGACTCGTAGACGCGTTGACTGTCCTAGAGTTAAGGCAAGTGATTTTTGTTGAAATTAGTCCAACCGTTTTAGACGTCAAGGTAAAAAGCAAACAAATGAAAATATTACCCAGACACTCTACCGTCCTACTTTCATAATCGGATAAAATATTTATAATTTATATAAAGTTTACAACTTATTAATTACGACGTGATTGTAATAATACTGTGACGGACTACGCGTAATAGACAAATGAAAGTCTTAATAAATTGTAATCTGTATTGTACTTGATTCCCCATCCATCATATTGTTACAACGGACTCACCGACCGTCGTATGGTACAGTGGAAAACCAAATACAAGACATACAGAAATCACTAATAACCAGCTTTAATTATCACAATTACCAGTTTGTAATCAACAAGTTATTCCACAAGATTATACTCGTACAAAAATTGAAGTTAATTTTGTCCACACACAATAATAATGCCAACTAATAGAGTCCCGCACAATAATCCTTTCACTAACAGCCACTTGAAACGCACTGAGTAATCACCCGAAGTAAACTGAACTGACCGTCGCTGAATGCCTATGTTTATACCCCGCTGATATGCCAGAATAATCTGTCACTTTGGATGACGTGTTAAACAAACAGGCGCTCTCGAATCCACTAGAAACAGTGTCCTTGAACACAGTGCGCTGACCGGTACGGTCTGGAGTAGACTCGATTGTTGACGCATGATAAGTGTCACGTAATTGTCTTTCATCTCAAAGTAACAGCAATATGTACGCGCACACACATTACAGCTGGGCTCTGCTGGGATAGCCGAGATACTTGTAGAACGTTCGGGATTACGTAACACTATCAAGGTGTAGGTAAAGTCAAATTGTTCAACAATTTTATACATTGCATCCGTAATACAAGATCACGCGCTGTAGCTTTTAGCTAGGCTCACTACATCAGCCTGTAGGAATACCGATTCCCGGGGGAACACCCTCCCCCCAACGGTTGCCTCTATGCAAAGCCACTCAATATTATATATAACTACGACACAACTCTAAAAGTTCTGTAAAATAAACAAACGTAATTTTTGTAATTCCATTAGAATAAATGTCTGTATCTTTGTATCAACTGAATAATTTTAATCACTCATAAATAAAGTTTTCCTAGGAACAACCGTTCTTAAAATGTTATCAGAACATCCAATGTTGTTGGGTGCAAATGTTTCAACCGTGCCTTAGACGACAATTTTCAGTGCAAAAGGCTGGAACACACTGACCAAGGTTTCGCTGTCAGTGACCACTGACCTCTGAACTGTGGTTAAGGTTAATTGGACCATGGCCTTACAGCCCGCCAAGTCGAAGTTCTGATAATACTTAAGCCGGCCGTGGAAGCCACAAACCTTACTTAAAGTTTCTTATTCTTGTAACGAGCAGAAAATTTTAAAATTTTTAAATTTCACCTCGGCAGAGTACGTTCACACGAGGCATGTGTCAACGACCTATGGTGGAGCAATAAATAAGGAGTAATGAGAAGGTGTCAGTGAAGCGTTGCTGACTTGACAATAGAAACGCATTAAGTTCAATCCAACTATAGAATTTGGTGGCGTAAGATGACAGGGAAAGTTTCGTCCAGAATTATTGCTCTCCGCAGCTGTAACAACGTAAGTGAGGACATTCACACCCGTACCAAGAATTGTAGCAGATGTGGCCGTATTACGTCAGTAGACGATAAGCGACAAAAACAAGTGATGCTCCATACTACAATGAAACGGATACGCTGCACCTTAAGTAACAATACTGGAAGATAGGCTGACAAAAACTAAAGTCATGTTACACAGCTGGAGGTATCGTCTAATTGACAGACAAGAATTTACGAAGGGAAAGTTGGGGTGACTTCAACGACCAGCAGATGTTCGAAATTAGTAATAGCCAGAAAAAAGGGGTAAGAACATAGAACAATACGCCAGGAAGACTGTAAGTATAGATAATGGGAATCTATAGAAACGCAGAGTTTACTCAGACAATAGGCTGATAGACAAGTTGTTAATAGCCATAGTTTCTTCGAAGCGGGTCAACGATCGTCAAGCCAGAGAGCAGGGAGACCTAAGGACCTATCAGAGACCTTCAGCCAGCGAGAAATTTGATGGTGAGGGATGTTTCCATAGCAACTGAGACGAAGAACCTATCGGAAGAACTATGACGTAGGATTTTGACAGAGTGGGACAGTATTTTCCGAGAAAATCAAAAACTGACCAATCTCGAAAAGAAGTGGGCGTGAAGCGCGCCAGAGACAAAATTTTGAGTAGGGACGAATTAATAAAACTAGCTGTCCAGGAAGACGGAGAAGCAGTCATACTCAATTTTTTGTCAGTCATACTCAAATTTTAGACAGTGATATTCAATTTTCAGACAGACAGTCAACACTCAAATTTTGAATAGTTATACTAAAGTTTTACAGTTAGAATTTTCAGACAGTTTACATTTCAATTATCAAGTAGTTTAACTACAAGTGCGAGAGACGGTATATTATAAACTTTCCATTGTTTATTCAAATCATTCGGAAGTTAGATAAATAACAAGGAACTTAAAACTTAATAATACATTCATATCGCGGTAGTGAACTTTACCGGAGTGCGCAGTAACGGACTTAGTGAAAATTTACACCAAGTGAACAATCAGACCATTACACTAACAGACAGCATCACTTAACGATATACAAATTATTGGAACTTAATATTGTGTATCAACAACATAATGAACACGAAACATTAAACAAACTAATCAATTATAGGATCGTTTGTGGAAGCAGCGACAAATGAAACTAGACATGTATATTGACTTTAAAACGAACACACAGCAAACACAGTAAGATAGAACATTGATTGAACACTGAACTTCAATTACCCACACATATACAAACACCTACGCGAGTGGTCGGAAGAATAAAGTGATAAGTGGCAGTGATAAAACAACTTACTACGGAATGTATCTACGAGCCATCTCCATCACCAGAACGAGACTTCATCAACAACTAATGGATATTCACTAACCAAGTAACCACTATTATAATTACTTCTAATTAATAACTTCTACTGACCTGGTTTCTTTCAAAGAATTCACACCTGAGAAATTTATTAAGAAAAGTAATGAGTAAATCTGATAAAGTATTTAATGAACGTATAAACAAAAGCTTATTTGGGATTTAATGAACGCATCAAATAAGTAGAATACTGAATTGTAACATCATTTGATTTATATATGTATGTATGTTTTCCTTTGTTTCAGCATATATTAAGATATATCTTTGTTTATTATGAATATGTATGTATTTCAGGTACAGCGACGTAACCTATGTACTATTATAATATGTCATAAATGATAATTAAACTAGTATTTTAGTTAATCAGAAACATGCGTTCATTATTACCAATGCAACCCAAATATTAACCTAAAGTTTGAAAGAATTCAAATAGATTTTAAGAGTTTCTTATGTTTAATTAAATAAATGATATCACGTATGTGTTGATGAGCATAGATAGTTAGAATCATCATTAAGATTAAATTATACACATACATGTCAGAGATTGATAAATTTACATATATAATAAATAACCCATTCATTCATTCATTAATAGATTTATAATTTAATTGAAAGTTATAAAATGGCGCCCATTCGCACGGCATGATACGTATTAACACAGATTGTTAACACGTACGGCTTAGGTAAAGAACAGGCAGTAGAAGTAGTAGAGAAAGTAGTGTCATAGAAGTAGAAGTAAGATAAGTGTTATTAGTGTAAGTCAGTTTGAATGATTACGCGCAGTAGGGCTAAAATGGCGAGCAATTCAGACAGTGTAGAATTTGACATAAATAACCAATTAGGCGTAGTAAATACCGAGGACAATACTACACCTAGTGAACCAAGTAGCGTGGTAGAGAGTCCACAAGATAGGGCGCGAGGACAGACATCAAAACTAGAAGATGGAACTATACAAATGTTAATGGAGTTCATGCGTCAACAAGAAAAGAAACAAGAAGAACGAGACAAGAAACAAGAAGAACGAAGCAAGAAACTAGAAGAAAATATTAAATTAATTAGAGAAGAAAGTCTTCAATTAATTAGTGAAAAGTTAGAAAAATAAAATGAAAAACTCGACCAGCATAAGGAAGAGATGAAACGACAGTCAGAGGAGCAGCTGACGCAGATAAGATCCGAGATACGTGACTGCCAGCAGACCTGGGAAAGAAAGGTCGATGAATTACAGAAAAGGCAAGATGAGATCGTGAGGGACTTGAGAGAAGAAGCCGACAAGAAGTACGTAGAAATACAAGAAAAACAAGATAATGATCGTCAAGAATGGATGGCGGCGGTACACTCTACCCAGACGACCGTTAAAAAGATTAATCACAAGTTCGATGTTCACGTTAAGGATTACAATAAGAAGCACGAAGAACTCAAGGCCGAGATGCACAATACCATACTGCAGAGACAACAGGAGCAAGAAGGAACAAATAGTAATATTATACAAAAATTAGAAGACGTAGACGGTAGACAACGTTCAACAGAACAGAAGTTGGACGAGACTACGAAAGAAAAGACAACTAGGATCGAAGAATTAAAGGGACATTTAAATAAGGTAAGAGAAAACCAAGAAAGGTTACAGCGACAACTGATGGAAGGTGATTGTGGAATATTAAATCGATTTAACGGACCTAACCACAATGATCTCAAATATAATGGCACAGACAGATTCCCTATGGAATTCCTCAAAGAATTGTCCGAAGTTCAAGAGTTATATTATCCCGCTGACAATATCAAGTGGATTGGCAAACATTTGGAGTTAGACGCAGGAATTTGGTGGCGAGTGATACGTGACCAAATATCAAACTTCGCAGAATTCAAGGAAGCGTTCTCTCTGAAATATTGGGGCCAGGAACGACAGGACAGTATCCGGGACCATTTGGAGTTTGGCAGATTTGATTGGCGCGGACCAGTTACTGCTATTCAATATATTGAACGGATTTTATTGGAAAGTAAGCAGTTAACACCTACTTTGTCTGATTATCAGTTAATACGTAAGATATCTCGTCACTTTGGGCGGGACATCCAGCTTGCGGTGGTCACAAGAGGAATTGTGACGATACCAAACTTCGAATCTCTGATCATCGAGTATTCACAGATTCAACCAAGAATTAATAGAGAAGCGAACTATGCAGCAAACGAGGGAAGAAATGCGTATAAGGAAGGTGAAAGTAGCCTGAACAAAGGAGGCGGTATACAGAAGAAAACATGGGGTGACAGACCCGCCATAAATAACCAGCCCCGTAACGCAGACCGGCGCGCTGTCAACACAATAGAGTTTACAAACACGACAGCTGGTGCATCGGGCACTCAACCTAAAAGAAATCGTCAACAAGAAGAAGAAAAAAAATCCCTCCACCCATTAACAAAGATAGCCGTCAAAACAAATGACTACCAGACGAATATTATCCTACCGGACTTACGAAGCGATTTATTGTGTAATGATGATGAAGAAATTTCTCAACGAATAATCAGGTGTCCAGAGATAAATATCAAGTTCAATAATAATGTTAGTGTACAAGCGTTAATCGATACTGGATCTGTAATAGCTGGGTTGTCTGAGTCGTGGTTTCACCAAAACAAACATGACATTACACCTTATGAAATATTACCGATGTCTAACACATTAATAGTTAGCGCAGTTGGTAATAAATCAAAGCTAATCAGAAAACAAATATTATGTGATATCTATATTGAAGAAATTAAATATGAATGTGTTTTCCTAATAATACCAGATTTGATAAAACCATGCATATTAGGAACCAATTTTCTTCAAGAAACAGGGTGTCTCATTGACATGGGAAGAAGAATCGTCGAGATAAGAAGAGAGGATAACGAAGCGACGTACACGGTGCCTATGATGCATATAGAAGTGGTGGACGTAGAAGAAGAAGAAGAGATCATCAGAAACATTAATAAGAAGATAGAAAGTATAGAATGCGGAGATAGAGGAACGTTGGAAAGATTAAGGGAGATTCTAATAAGAAATTGTAGTTTATTCAGAGAATGCCCCGGAAGAATCGATGGGTATGTCCACGAGTTCCGAGTCACCGACCAGACACCGTACTTCCAGAGAGGAGGCCTGTCCCATTAGCCTATAAAGGGAAGGTAGATGAGGAGATTCGGAAAATGTTACGGTATGGGGTCATTGAGAGATGCAACAGCGCATATATCAACCCACTAGTTACGGTAATCAAGAAGGACGGTAGCGTACGATTGTGTTTGGATGCGAGGAAGGTGAACAGTGTGACTATCCCAGACTACGAGGGTGCCCCTCCAATAAACGACATTTTGGCGAGATGTGGAGAGATGAAGTACTTATCTACCGTAGATCTAACTAGCAGTTTCTGGCAAGTACCACTGAAATCGGAATGCCGGAACTTCACCGCTTTTATGTACGACGGCAAGTGTTATCGTTTTACAGTTACACAATTTGGAGAAGTCGCAGTTCTGCTGCACTGACCAGCGGATTGGACACAGTACTGGACGAAGAAGTAAAAGAAAATACCATTATTTATGTCGACGATTGCCTGTGTTATTCAGAAGATTTAGAAACGCACATGTTACATTTAGACTTATTATTATCTAATTTAAGAAGGGCAAATTTAACCATCAATTTGGAGAAGTCGCAGTTCTTCAGACAAGAAATCGCGTACCTCGGTTATCAACTAACAACGCAAGGAATACGAGCAACGGACGAGAAGATAGATGCCATTATGAAGTTCCCTGCACCTCGGAACCAAAAACAATTAAAAGGTTTCCTGGGGTTGACAAATTTCTATAATCGTTTTACAGACAAATACGCTGAAACTACTAAACCATTACTCGAGTTGCTACGGAAAGGACAGAAATTCACCTGGACACAGGAATTAAATGAGTGTTTTCAGCAGGTTAAAAGGTTATTCGTAGAAACAGTCATCTTAAAGTTTCCCCGAATAAACCAAAGATATTATATGCAATGTGACGCCAGCAACTTTGCATATGGCGGACAACTATATCAATTGGACGAAGAAGGAAGAATTGGAGAGTAATAGCATTTACCAGCAGGACATTCAAGGGTGCGGAAATAAATTATTACACTACGGAGAAGGAGCTTTTGTGTATTGTAAGATGTCTTGAGCGGTTCCGTATATACATACTAGGACAACCGTTAACCATCATTACTGATAATAAAGCACTGACTTTTATGAATAAATGTCATTTAAACAACTCGCGTATTACACGCTGGATCTTAAGTATTCAGGAGTACAAATTTGACATTGTCCATTGTAGAGGTAAGGACAATATTATTGCCGATCTTCTGAGCAGAAATCCAGAAGATGCCACACCAGAAGTAATTAGTGACAATGTTTCCGAATATTTAATTAACCACCTGACAATCAAAATGGATAAGAAGGTAAGCAAGATCCTAATGGATATCGGAAGGCACCAAATTCGAGATCATACGCTTAAGTATATTATTGATAAGATTAGGGAAAATTGTATAGATAAGAAATTAAATAAATTTTATAGATTCGTCGATGAGAAATTGTACAGATTACGCAAAGGAGAGTGGAAACTATACGTACCGAACAGTGTGTCTGGCGAAATAATTGCTGAAATACACCGTATGTATGGGCATCCCGGTGCGAAGAGATGTATCAAATTATTGCAGGAGTACTTTACCATGGACGGGATGTTAAAGAGGGTGAAAAATTACGTACGGACTTGCGACACATGTCAGAAAAAAAAGGATTCCGGCAACAGAAGCTCGTTTGGAGGAACAAAAGCCATAATACCGTTACGCAAGGGTGACCTTGTGAGCGCGGACTATTACGGACCGTTACCTGCTTCGTCTGGAGGGATAAGGTATCTATTTATTATGGTTGACAACTTTACCAAATACGTACGACTTTTCACACTTCGAAGGGCAACGACCGTCGCTACACTGAGGAGAGTACACCAATATCGTGAAGAACTAGGGTCTCCTAGAGTGATTATCACAGACAACGGAACGCAATTTTCATCTAAAAAATGGTTAGATGGATTAACTGAACTAAATATCCAACCACGATTTACCGCAATAAGGAACCCTTGTGCGAATCTGGCTGAAAGAATCAACAGACAGCTTGGGAACTTATTTAGGATCTTTGTTGGTGATCAACATACAAAGTGGTCGCGTTACGTACCAATCGTCGAGAGTTGTATTAACGAAACGTACCACGAGACGATAGAATTAACACCGTACGAAGCTCAGCTCGGAAAAAAACCTCCCAGAGCGTGGGAAAAATACATCAACAAGGATATGCTCCTAGTTAAAGGGGTAGATCATAACCAAATATTTATCAAAATGAAGGAGAAGAGAGAAAAACAAGCAAAATTATGTAATGAGACTAAAACCATTACAAGATTCAACATTGGTGAGAAAGTGTTAATCAGAACATATCATCAATCGGACGCGGTCCAGAAAAGAATTGAAAAATTTTGCGAACTGTACTGCGGACCATATAAAGTGCATCAAATTCTCGGAGAAGCTACTTATCTACTCGTTGATTGCGATGATGACAAGAAACTCCGTGGAAAATTTAACGCCAGACAATTGAAAAAATACTATGAACCAGAGAATTGAAGATGAAGGAAGAGGAAGAAATTGAAGAAGATGTCGTAGGAAGCTAGCCGATGCTGATGAATCAACTGCGTTAGGGTAATTGACGCGGTGATATCATTCAAGCTGGCTTATCCAAGAAAGTTATGTACTTTAATTGTTGAAACATAACATCAAAAATGTATTTAGTCAATTAAGCACTAATTAAATGTTAGATAATAAGATAAATTAACATTTAGTGTGACATTTTATAAAAATATTGCAGTGAATGCAAAGGACATTTAATTGCTATTATTTGATTTACATGGTAATAAATTAAAAGGACAAAGTGAGAAAAATGGACACTTAAAATCAGATAAGTGATAATATTCAACGAACTAGATAGTGAATGAACTTTATTAATATGAGTGTATGTAATTAGTAGGCTAGGATTATAAATGATGTTATCATGAAGTAGGTAAATCATTAAAACTAAATGTAATACGTGTATGTTATTTATTAAGATAATTACAATTAACGTAGCGATTGTGTCAATTAACAATCTAATTTAAAAAAAAAATAACAGTTTAAAAGATTTTATTGGTAAGATCATTAGTAATGCACAAAGGTGTATATGTATAGGAGATTTTCTTTGATATCATGTAAAGGTTACATTGAACCGCTTAACTGTTTGATAATATCTTGTGAATATGATATTTTAGAAGGTAAAATCTTATTCAATTGATGAAATTATTTAATTGCTTATGGAATTTATGACTTATCTTATAATTATAAAGATAAGGTATTTATATGTCAATTCGACAATGTGAAATGCGTTCAGCTATCCCAAATAGCTGGCAATAAATTCAGAGAACCAATTAAAACCAAAAGGGGGTGTACCACTGGTCATATAAGCTTTTGAAAGTAGGTTATTGTGTATACCTTCCCCTGAAGAAGATGGACACGGCGAGGCGACGTACAGGGCGCAGAATTTAGATTTGAGTTGTTCCCAGAGGTCACATCGTCAAATCGAAATTGAGGACACTGTAACGAGCAGAAAATTTAAAAATTTTTAAATTTCACCTCGGCAGAGTACGTTCACACGAGGCATGTGTCAACGACCTATGGTGGAGCAATAAATAAGGAGTAATGAGAAGGTGTCAGTGAAGCGTTGCTGACTTGACAATAGAAACGCATTAAGTTCAATCCAACTATAGAATTTGGTGGCGTAAGATGACAGGGAAAGTTTCGTCCAGAATTATTGCTCTCCGCAGCTGTAACAACGTAAGTGAGGACATTCACACCCGTACCAAGAATTGTAGCAGATGTGGCCGTATTACGTCAGTAGACGATAAGCGACAAAAACAAGTGATGCTCCATACTACAATGAAACGGATACGCTGCACCTTAAGTAACAATACTGGAAGATAGGCTGACAAAAACTAAAGTCATGTTACACAGCTGGAGGTATCGTCTAATTGACAGACAAGAATTTACGAAGGGAAAGTTGGGGTGACTTCAACGACCAGCAGATGTTCGAAATTAGTAATAGCCAGAAAAAAGGGGTAAGAACATAGAACAATACGCCAGGAAGACTGTAAGTATAGATAATGGGAATCTATAGAAACGCAGAGTTTACTCAGACAATAGGCTGATAGACAAGTTGTTAATAGCCATAGTTTCTTCGAAGCGGGTCAACGATCGTCAAGCCAGAGAGCAGGGAGACCTAAGGACCTATCAGAGACCTTCAGCCAGCGAGAAATTTGATGGTGAGGGATGTTTCCATAGCAACTGAGACGAAGAACCTATCGGAAGAACTATGACGTAGGATTTTGACAGAGTGGGACAGTATTTTCCGAGAAAATCAAAAACTGACCAATCTCGAAAAGAAGTGGGCGTGAAGCGCGCCAGAGACAAAATTTTGAGTAGGGACGAATTAATAAAACTAGCTGTCCAGGAAGACGGAGAAGCAGTCATACTCAATTTTTTGTCAGTCATACTCAAATTTTAGACAGTGATATTCAATTTTCAGACAGACAGTCAACACTCAAATTTTGAATAGTTATACTAAAGTTTTACAGTTAGAATTTTCAGACAGTTTACATTTCAATTATCAAGTAGTTTAACTACAAGTGCGAGAGACGGTATATTATAAACTTTCCATTGTTTATTCAAATCATTCGGAAGTTAGATAAATAACAAGGAACTTAAAACTTAATAATACATTCATATCGCGGTAGTGAACTTTACCGGAGTGCGCAGTAACGGACTTAGTGAAAATTTACACCAAGTGAACAATCAGACCATTACACTAACAGACAGCATCACTTAACGATATACAAATTATTGGAACTTAATATTGTGTATCAACAACATAATGAACACGAAACATTAAACAAACTAATCAATTATAGGATCGTTTGTGGAAGCAGCGACAAATGAAACTAGACATGTATATTGACTTTAAAACGAACACACAGCAAACACAGTAAGATAGAACATTGATTGAACACTGAACTTCAATTACCCACACATATACAAACACCTACGCGAGTGGTCGGAAGAATAAAGTGATAAGTGGCAGTGATAAAACAACTTACTACGGAATGTATCTACGAGCCATCTCCATCACCAGAACGAGACTTCATCAACAACTAATGGATATTCACTAACCAAGTAACCACTATTATAATTACTTCTAATTAATAACTTCTACTGACCTGGTTTCTTTCAAAGAATTCACACCTGAGAAATTTATTAAGAAAAGTAATGAGTAAATCTGATAAAGTATTTAATGAACGTATAAACAAAAGCTTATTTGGGATTTAATGAACGCATTAAATAAGTAGAATATTGAATTGTAACATCATTTGATTTATATATGTATGTATGTTTTCCTTTGTTTCAGCATATATTAAGATATATCTTTGTTTATTATGAATATGTATGTATTTCAGGTACAGCGACGTAACCTATGTACTATTATAATATGTCATAAATGATAATTAAACTAGTATTTTAGTTAATCAGAAACATGCGTTCATTATTACCAATGCAACCCAAATATTAACCTAAAGTTTGAAAGAATGCAAATAGATTTTAAGAGTTTCTTATGTTCAATTAAATAAATGATATCACGTATGTGTTGATGAGCATAGATAGTTAGAATCATCATTAAGATTAAATTATACACATACATGTCAGAGATTGATAAATTTACATATATAATAAATAACCCATTCATTCATTCATTAATAGATTTATAATTTAATTGAAAGTTATAAAATGGCGCCCATTCGCACGGCATGATACGTATTAACACAGATTGTTAACACGTACGGCTTAGGTAAAGAACAGGCAGTAGAAGTAGTAGAGAAAGTAGTGTCATAGAAGTAGAAGTAAGATAAGTGTTATTAGTGTAAGTCAGTTTGAATGATTACGCGCAGTAGGGCTAAAATGGCGAGCAATTCAGACAGTGTAGAATTTGACATAAATAACCAATTAGGCGTAGTAAATACCGAGGACAATACTACACCTAGTGAACCAAGTAGCGTGGTAGAGAGTCCACAAGATAGGGCGCGAGGACAGACATCAAAACTAGAAGATGGAACTATACAAATGTTAATGGAGTTCATGCGTCAACAAGAAAAGAAACAAGAAGAACGAGACAAGAAACAAGAAGAACGAAGCAAGAAACTAGAAGAAAATATTAAATTAATTAGAGAAGAAAGTCTTCAATTAATTAGTGAAAAGTTAGAAAAACAAAATGAAAAACTCGACCAGCATAAGGAAGAGATGAAACGACAGTCAGAGGAGCAGCTGACGCAGATAAGATCCGAGATACGTGACTGCCAGCAGACCTGGGAAAGAAAGGTCGATGAATTACAGAAAAGGCAAGATGAGATCGTGAGGGACTTGAGAGAAGAAGCCGACAAGAAGTACGTAGAAATACAAGAAAAACAAGATAATGATCGTCAAGAATGGATGGCGGGGGTACACTCTACCCAGACGACCGTTAAAAAGATTAATCACAAGTTCGATGTTCACGTTAAGGATTACAATAAGAAGCACGAAGAACTCAAGGCCGAGATGCACAATACCATACTGCAGAGACAACAGGAGCAAGAAGGAACAAATAGTAATATTATACAAAAATTAGAAGACGTAGACGGTAGACAACGTTCAACAGAACAGAAGTTGGACGAGACTACGAAAGAAAAGACAACTAGGATCGAAGAATTAAAGGGACATTTAAATAAGGTAAGAGAAAACCAAGAAAGGTTACAGCGACAACTGATGGAAGGTGATTGTGGAATATTAAATCGATTTAACGGACCTAACCACAATGATCTCAAATATAATGGCACAGACAGATTCCCTATGGAATTCCTCAAAGAATTGTCCGAAGTTCAAGAGTTATATTATCCCGCTGACAATATCAAGTGGATTGGCAAACATCTGGAGTTAGACGCAGGAATTTGGTGGCGAGTGATACGTGACCAAATATCAAACTTCGCAGAATTCAAGGAAGCGTTCTCTCTGAAATATTGGGGCCAGGAACGACAGGACAGTATCCGGGACCATTTGGAGTTTGGCAGATTTGATTGGCGCGGACCAGTTACTGCTATTCAATATATTGAACGGATTTTATTGGAAAGTAAGCAGTTAACACCTACTTTGTCTGATTATCAGTTAATACGTAAGATATCTCGTCACTTTGGGCGGGACATCCAGCTTGCGGTGGTCACAAGAGGAATTGTGACGATACCAAACTTCGAATCTCTGATCATCGAGTATTCACAGATTCAACCAAGAATTAATAGAGAAGCGAACTATGCAGCAAACGAGGGAAGAAATGCGTATAAGGAAGGTGAAAGTAGCCTGAACAAAGGAGGCGGTATACAGAAGAAAACATGGGGTGACAGACCCGCCATAAATAACCAGCCCCGTAACGCAGACCGGCGCGCTGTCAACACAATAGAGTTTACAAACACGACAGCTGGTGCATCGGGCACTCAACCTAAAAGAAATCGTCAACAAGAAGAAGAAAAAAAATCCCTCCACCCATTAACAAAGATAGCCGTCAAAACAAATGACTACCAGACGAATATTATCCTACCGGACTTACGAAGCGATTTATTGTGTAATGATGATGAAGAAATTTCTCAACGAATAATCAGGTGTCCAGAGATAAATATCAAGTTCAATAATAATGTTAGTGTACAAGCGTTAATCGATACTGGATCTGTAATAGCTGGGTTGTCTGAGTCGTGGTTTCACCAAAACAAACATGACATTACACCTTATGAAATATTACCGATGTCTAACACATTAATAGTTAGCGCAGTTGGTAATAAATCAAAGCTAATCAGAAAACAAATATTATGTGATATCTATATTGAAGAAATTAAATATGAATGTGTTTTCCTAATAATACCAGATTTGATAAAACCATGCATATTAGGAACCAATTTTCTTCAAGAAACAGGGTGTCTCATTGACATGGGAAGAAGAATCGTCGAGATAAGAAGAGAGGATAACGAAGCGACGTACACGGTGCCTATGATGCATATAGAAGTGGTGGACGTAGAAGAAGAAGAAGAGATCATCAGAAACATTAATAAGAAGATAGAAAGTATAGAATGCGGAGATAGAGGAACGTTGGAAAGATTAAGGGAGATTCTAATAAGAAATTGTAGTTTATTCAGAGAATGCCCCGGAAGAATCGATGGGTATGTCCACGAGTTCCGAGTCACCGACCAGACACCGTACTTCCAGAGAGGATGGCCTGTCCCATTAGCCTATAAAGGGAAGGTAGATGAGGAGATTCGGAAAATGTTACGGTATGGGGTCATTGAGAGATGCAACAGCGCATATATCAACCCACTAGTTACGGTAATCAAGAAGGACGGTAGCGTACGATTGTGTTTGGATGCGAGGAAGGTGAACAGTGTGACTATCCCAGACTACGAGGGTGCCCCTCCAATAAACGACATTTTGGCGAGATGTGGAGAGATGAAGTACTTATCTACCGTAGATCTAACTAGCAGTTTCTGGCAAGTACCACTGAAATCGGAATGCCGGAACTTCACCGCTTTTATGTACGACGGCAAGTGTTATCGTTTTACAGTTACACAATTTGGAGAAGTCGCAGTTCCGCTGCACTGACCAGCGGATTGGACACAGTACTGGACGAAGAAGTAAAAGAAAATACCATTATTTATGTCGACGATTGCCTGTGTTATTCAGAAGATTTAGAAACGCACTTGTTACATTTAGACTTATTATTATCTAATTTAAGAAGGGCAAATTTAACCATCAATTTGGAGAAGTCGCAGTTCTTCAGACAAGAAATCGCGTACCTCGGTTATCAACTAACAACGCAAGGAATACGAGCAACGGACGAGAAGATAGATGCCATTATGAAGTTCCCTGCACCTCGGAACCAAAAACAATTAAAAGGTTTCCTGGGGTTGACAAATTTCTATAATCGTTTTACAGACAAATACGCTGAAACTACTAAACCATTACTCGAGTTGCTACGGAAAGGACAGAAATTCACCTGGACACAGGAATTAAATGAGTGTTTTCAGCAGGTTAAAAGGTTATTCGTAGAAACAGTCATCTTAAAGTTTCCCCGAATAAACCAAAGATATTATATGCAATGTGACGCCAGCAACTTTGCATATGGCGGACAACTATATCAATTGGACGAAGAAGGAAGAATTGGAGAGTAATAGCATTTACCAGCAGGACATTCAAGGGTGCGGAAATAAATTATTACACTACGGAGAAGGAGCTTTTGTGTATTGTAAGATGTCTTGAGCGGTTCCGTATATACATACTAGGACAACCGTTAACCATCATTACTGATAATAAAGCACTGACTTTTATGAATAAATGTCATTTAAACAACTCGCGTATTACACGCTGGATCTTAAGTATTCAGGAGTACAAATTTGACATTGTCCATTGTAGAGGTAAGGACAATATTATTGCCGATCTTCTGAGCAGAAATCCAGAAGATGCCACACCAGAAGTAATTAGTGACAATGTTTCCGAATATTTAATTAACCACCTGACAATCAAAATGGATAAGAAGGTAAGCAAGATCCTAATGGATATCGGAAGGCACCAAATTCGAGATCATACGCTTAAGTATATTATTGATAAGATTAGGGAAAATTGTATAGATAAGAAATTAAATAAATTTTATAGATTCGTCGATGAGAAATTGTACAGATTACGCAAAGGAGAGTGGAAACTATACGTACCGAACAGTGTGTCTGGCGAAATAATTGCTGAAATACACCGTATGTATGGGCATCCCGGTGCGAAGAGATGTATCAAATTATTGCAGGAGTACTTTACCATGGACGGGATGTTAAAGAGGGTGAAAAATTACGTACGGACTTGCGACACATGTCAGAAAAAAAAGGATTCCGGCAACAGAAGCTCGTTTGGAGGAACAAAAGCCATAATACCGTTACGCAAGGGTGACCTTGTGAGCGCGGACTATTACGGACCGTTACCTGCTTCGTCTGGAGGGATAAGGTATCTATTTATTATGGTTGACAACTTTACCAAATACGTACGACTTTTCACACTTCGAAGGGCAACGACCGTCGCTACACTGAGGAGAGTACACCAATATCTTGAAGAACTAGGGTCTCCTAGAGTGATTATCACAGACAACGGAACGCAATTTTCATCTAAAAAATGGTTAGATGGATTAACTGAACTAAATATCCAACCACGATTTACCGCAATAAGGAACCCTTGTGCGAATCTGGCTGAAAGAATCAACAGACAGCTTGGGAACTTATTTAGGATCTTTGTTGGTGATCAACATACAAAGTGGTCGCGTTACGTACCAATCGTCGAGAGTTGTATTAACGAAACGTACCACGAGACGATAGAAGTAACACCGTACGAAGCTCAGCTCGGAAAAAAACCTCCCAGAGCGTGGGAAAAATACATCAACAAGGATATGCTCCTAGTTAAAGGGGTAGATCATAACCAAATATTTATCAAAATGAAGGAGAAGAGAGAAAAACAAGCAAAATTATGTAATGAGACTAAAACCATTACAAGATTCAACATTGGTGAGAAAGTGTTAATCAGAACATATCATCAATCGGACGCGGTCCAGAAAAGAATTGAAAAATTTTGCGAACTGTACTGCGGACCATATAAAGTGCATCAAATTCTCGGAGAAGCTACTTATCTACTCGTTGATTGCGATGATGACAAGAAACTCCGTGGAAAATTTAACGCCAGACAATTGAAAAAATACTATGAACCAGAGAATTGAAGATGAAGGAAGAGGAAGAAATTGAAGAAGATGTCGTAGGAAGCTAGCCGATGCTGATGAATCAACTGCGTTAGGGTAATTGACGCGGTGATATCATTCAAGCTGGCTTATCCAAGAAAGTTATGTACTTTAATTGTTGAAACATAACATCAAAAATGTATTTAGTCAATTAAGCACTAATTAAATGTTAGATAATAAGATAAATTAACATTTAGTGTGACATTTTATAAAAATATTGCAGTGAATGCAAAGGACATTTAATTGCTATTATTTGATTTACATGGTAATAAATTAAAAGGACAAAGTGAGAAAAATGGACACTTAAAATCAGATAAGTGATAATATTCAACGAACTAGATAGTGAATGAACTTTATTAATATGAGTGTATGTAATTAGTAGGCTAGGATTATAAATGATGTTATCATGAAGTAGGTAAATCATTAAAACTAAATGTAATACGTGTATGTTATTTATTAAGATAATTACAATTAACGTAGCGATTGTGTCAATTAACAATCTAATTTAAAAAAAAAAATAACAGTTTAAAAGATTTTATTGGTAAGATCATTAGTAATGCACAAAGGTGTATATGTATAGGAGATTTTCTTTGATATCATGTAAAGGTTACATTGAACCGCTTAACTGTTTGATAATATCTTGTGAATATGATATTTTAGAAGGTAAAATCTTATTCAATTGATGAAATTATTTAATTGCTTATGGAATTTATGACTTATTTATAATTATAAAGATAAGGTATTTATATGTCAATTCGACAATGTGAAATGCGTTCAGCTATCCCAAATAGCTGGCAATAAATTCAGAGAACCAATTAAAACCAAAAGGGGGTGTACCACTGGTCATATAAGCTTTTGAAAGTAGGTTATTGTGTATACCTTCCCCTGAAGAAGATGGACACGGCGAGGCGACGTACAGGGCGCAGAATTTAGATTTGAGTTGTTCCCAGAGGTCACATCGTCAAATCGAAATTGAGGACACTGTAACGAGCAGAAAATTTTAAAATTTTTAAATTTCACCTCGGCAGAGTACGTTCACACGAGGCATGTGTCAACGACCTATGGTGGAGCAATAAATAAGGAGTAATGAGAAGGTGTCAGTGAAGCGTTGCTGACTTGACAATAGAAACGCATTAAGCTCAATCCAACTATAGAATTTGGTGGCGTAAGATGACAGGGAAAGTTTCGTCCAGAATTATTGCTCTCCGCAGCTGTAACAACGTAAGTGAGGACATTCACACCCGTACCAAGAATTGTAGCAGATGTGGCCGTATTACGTCAGTAGACGATAAGCGACAAAAACAAGTGATGCTCCATACTACAATGAAACGGATACGCTGCACCTTAAGTAACAATACTGGAAGATAGGCTGACAAAAACTAAAGTCATGTTACACAGCTGGAGGTATCGTCTAATTGACAGACAAGAATTTACGAAGGGAAAGTTGGGGTGACTTCAACGACCAGCAGATGTTCGAAATTAGTAATAGCCAGAAAAAAGGGGTAAGAACATAGAACAATACGCCAGGAAGACTGTAAGTATAGATAATGGGAATCTATAGAAACGCAGAGTTTACTCAGAAAATAGGCTGATAGACAAGTTGTTAATAGCCATAGTTTCTTCGAAGCGGGTCAACGATCGTCAAGCCAGAGAGCAGGGGGACCTAAGGACCTATCAGAGACCTTCAGCCAGCGAGAAATTTGATGGTGAGGGATGTTTCCATAGCAACTGAGACGAAGAACCTATCGGAAGAACTATGACGTAGGATTTTGACAGAGTGGGACAGTATTTTCCGAGAAAATCAAAAACTGACCAATCTCGAAAAGAAGTGGGCGTGAAGCGCGCCAGAGACAAAATTTTGAGTAGGGACGAATTAATAAAACTAGCTGTCCAGGAAGACGGAGAAGCAGTCATACTCAATTTTTTGTCAGTCATACTCAAATTTTAGACAGTGATATTCAATTTTCAGACAGACAGTCAACACTCAAATTTTGAATAGTTATACTAAAGTTTTACAGTTAGAATTTTCAGACAGTTTACATTTCAATTATCAAGTAGTTTAACTACAAGTGCGAGAGACGGTATATTATAAACTTTCCATTGTTTATTCAAATCATTCGGAAGTTAGATAAATAACAAGGAACTTAAAACTTAATAATACATTCATATCGCGGTAGTGAACTTTACCGGAGTGCGCAGTAACGGACTTAGTGAAAATTTACACCAAGTGAACAATCAGACCATTACACTAACAGACAGCATCACTTAACGATATACAAATTATTGGAACTTAATATTGTGTATCAACAACATAATGAACACGAAACATTAAACAAACTAATCAATTATAGGATCGTTTGTGGAAGCAGCGACAAATGAAACTAGACATGTATATTGACTTTAAAACGAACACACAGCAAACACAGTAAGATAGAACATTGATTGAACACTGAACTTCAATTACCCACACATATACAAACACCTACGCGAGTGGTCGGAAGAATAAAGTGATAAGTGGCAGTGATAAAACAACTTACTACGGAATGTATCTACGAGCCATCTCCATCACCAGAACGAGACTTCATCAACAACTAATGGATATTCACTAACCAAGTAACCACTATTATAATTACTTCTAATTAATAACTTCTACTGACCTGGTTTCTTTCAAAGAATTCACACCTGAGAAATTTATTAAGAAAAGTAATGAGTAAATCTGATAAAGTATTTAATGAACGTATAAACAAAAGCTTATTTGGGATTTAATGAACGCATTAAATAAGTAGAATATTGAATTGTAACATCATTTGATTTATATATGTATGTATGTTTTCCTTTGTTTCAGCATATATTAAGATATATCTTTGTTTATTATGAATATGTATGTATTTCAGGTACAGCGACGTAACCTATGTACTATTATAATATGTCATAAATGATAATTAAACTAGTATTTTAGTTAATCAGAAACATGCGTTCATTATTACCAATGCAACCCAAATATTAACCTAAAGTTTGAAAGAATGCAAATAGATTTTAAGAGTTTCTTATGTTCAATTAAATAAATGATATCACGTATGTGTTGATGAGCATAGATAGTTAGAATCATCATTAAGATTAAATTATACACATACATGTCAGAGATTGATAAATTTACATATATAATAAATAACCCATTCATTCATTCATTAATAGATTTATAATTTAATTGAAAGTTATAATCTTCAGCATCTCAAAAGAAATAAAGCATTCACGTGTTGAACATACTTTTTAATAAAACATCATCTTGCCCACGCGTGCGCCCGAACAAACTCACACGCGGACGTTTTGTCTTCTTCTTCTGATAGTTCCTATCAGTTTCGGATGTTGGATATCGTAAAGACTATTTCAACTTTCTGTTCTGCTGTACGGAATAATTCAGGGTCCTTAAATTTCTCAACCATGATATTCTCGGTCGCCCAACTCCTCTCTTTCCAAGTACTTTTCCCTGTAGTATGGACTGCAATAAGTAAAATCTCTGTTCGTCTCTCATGAGATGTCCCTGATACTGAAACTTTCTTATCTTCACTGTGTTAATAACTTCCCTTTCTTTCTTCATCTTTCTAATAACTTCAACATTAGTTACATGTGCTGCCCATGAAATGCTCAGTACTCTACGGTAAAGCACGGCACTTATTATAGTAATTGAAAATTACTGTCTCAAGTAAATTCGTTTATTTTGTAAGTTTTATGAGAAAGTCAGTCGTTTGAGAAGTAGTGTAATAATTTTGTTGTGAAAGAAAGGCAGCAAAAATGTATGAAACAAAAACGTGTTACGACGCAACGCTCCCGAACAGTCGTGAGTGTCGTACTACACGCTTCTCGACTAGCCGAGCGGGAGGGTGCCTCTGTCAAGGCCGTGTACTCAAGTACCATCTAGACCTTTCGTGTCCTTGTTAACGACTATAATTATGGAATATTATTCTGGAACATCAGCAGGCTACATATAAGCAACATATGCCGCTTAGACGTTAGTGGGCGGTTTGCTTTAGTGCGGATCGAGAGGTTGTTGAGGATTACTGGAAAGTGATTATTGTGTTACAATTAGTGCGGAACTATGTTACTTGACATTACTGACTGTGGCCAAATTTAACTTGAATTATTGTACGAGTTGATTACAAATTGTTATTTGTTATTAATTAAAGCTGGTAAATAGTGACTTTATTGGTGTCTGTTATTTTGTTTCCACTGTACCATACGACGATCCGTGAGACCGTCGTAACAATGTACAGGAGACTTCTGACGTGAACATTTCCAAAACATTTTTTCCCATTTGTTCCGATAGGTTTTACATCATTACACATTCTGTAGTTCCAAATGAAATCCTCTGCATATTTTCAAGTACCCGACTTCATCATCCTTTTATTCTTGTCAAACGTTTGTAATCTCTGCGTATGTCTGTCCACAGTTTGATGACGTACAGAAGCTCAACACAAACGTATTCAAGACGTGTTCCAAGTATACAGTGCAATATTTTTGCTTTATTAGTGTTGCTTTATTTTGATAACAACTACTTTTGCCAGTTTTATACTAGACTTAATGTTTTAGCGGCTTTTTAAGAGTCGTAAATCCAAAAATGTACTATAATTAATAAAATTAAATTCATTGTGCCAACTTTGTCACTTCTTATTGCTAAACTGCTAGTCGCTTCGCTCTCGACAAGGCCTTTTGGTGTTTCCACCATCTTCACATCTTAAAAGTTCAAGTCCTTTAAGACCTGAAGATGATGGAAACACCGAAAGGTCTCGTCGAGAGCGAATCAACTAGCAGTTCTGCAATAAGTGGTGACAAAGTTGGTGTTAAGATGACTACTAATAAAACTAACTTGACTGGTAATTCATTGTGGTTTGATGGTTTCAGTATTGATATAATGTTGATATCCCAAATAAACACAACAGAAATAAAGAAAATTCGCGTAAATACTCACAATCAGTCTATTAAAACTGTCATGGAGTCTGTTTGCCTTGAGTTTATGTGGGCACAGATCACGATGTTGAAAAAAAAGACAACGAAAAGCCAGAAACTCGTTTGGGAAGCTAAAAAAAAGAGGATAAAAAAATGAAGAAACGAATAATGACTCTACTCCAACCAGACTCCGCCATATTCGTATTTTCAACGCCAGCGACAAATCTATTCTCTTTGTGACCTGGAAAGTCACAAAAGCTACGAGGGCTATCCACAAAGTAAGTTCCAACAGAGTATTACAGGAAACTAGAAAAATTGTTAAAATGCTATTTAAAGTACACACCTTAATCTACTTTTCTATATAGTTTTCGCCGTTTTTTAAACAATTTTCATAAAGAAGCACCAGGCATTGCATATCTTAGTCGTAGAAATTTTCCGCGTGTGATTTGAACCATGTATTAACAGCTTGTTTGACATAATTGGTCACCAAGGAAGGATTCCGCATGCTTGAAAAGGTGATACTCGCTTGGCGTGAGGTCCGGTTCCATGGCGAATGATCAAACCAAACTTTGTAAGGAGTCTTACGTTGCAGTGGCAGTGTCTGTGCAATGCCATGATTCACCATCGTGTCCCGAGTCGCTTACTCTGATCGGGCTAAGCAAAAAATCGTATCCACCTTGGTACCATTGAATCGCTCACTGCCCTTTCTCCATAAATATTAAAAAATCTGACGGTGAATTTTAATTTTATTAATGTCCTTTTTATTCAAGAACTAAATCACATACATACTTTCACACGCGGCGGGCTCCTTGAATTTCGTTGACATTATAAACACGTCCAACGAAGCTTACTCAGTACACACTTGTTTACAAATGGCGTTGTTGGCTTGCCAACGAATCAACAAACTGGCTGCGCATGCGCAACAATGTGACGGCATTGATACCGCGGCAATATTTAAAAAACGGAACTTTCTGTATATCCCTCGTATTATCAGAAAAACAGGTGTATAAAGAAAAACACTGTACATTTTCCGGCCGGGCTAAGTCACTAACACAGAGCTCTAAGAACAGATAACTAAAAAAAAAGAAAGAAAAAAATGGTTTTGGTTGCCCCATACCCAGCCACTGAATAGAATATTGTTAACATTTTCTTTTTACTGAGCCCATTTTCCTTTGATTATGTGAATAGAATACATAAGGATCTCGCAGCAGATGGCGACCAAATATCACACGAAGAGAATCTCTGATGTGGTAAAGAGGTAAGAAAATTCTGTGAAGGATGTAAACAAATGTTCATGTTCCACGATTGGTTGATAGATTTATCATCATTATTATCATCTGCAATGTAAATCAAGGATGGTTTGTTCTGGTCTCAAAGAGTCAAAAAGTCTAAAGGTGGTCACTCCAACGCTTCCTCGGACGTCCCACACCTCTGTGTCCCTTCGGCTTACAGTTCCATAGTTGTTAGGGAATGCGGCAGTCGTCCATCCTCAAAGATGTTCCCACTTAATTCAGCCGATACTGGCCAATCCTATCAAGTATACTCTTGATGAATGTATATACATAATATATTGAGACTCTATCTTTTGAGTAAATAAAGTAGTACACATTGGGTGAACTAAAAATCTGTAAACCGTATAACTACTACAGAAACTGCTCACCAGAGAGCTCGCCAGTTCTCCGTACTGACACACATTATGTAGTATGTTATTGGATACGTGTATTCAGTACCGTCGGCAACACGATACTTTATTCAAATTCTACCATCTCTATACCTTACAAAGTATTTTAATGATGAAAATACGTCTTGATAATACACTGCATTACTGGAATCAATGTTATTCCTTGCAATTTCTTTGAATGTACGTTCGTAAGTATATCTGGTTTCAGAAGCCTGTCTGTTAGACTCAGAAAAATATGATACCAAGTGCAAAAAAAATAAAGTTACATCTGCGCAACGTATTTTCAATATTAGATGTTAAGATTCTATACTTATTGAACGAAGTAGAATATAATCTGGTGGCCACTACGTTACCACCGGTATACAAGATAAACCATATATTTTTCTTTACTTGTCAGTAAACAGTTTCGATTCTTAAGTTGTGTGTGTGTGTGTGTGTGTGTGTGTGTGTGTGTGTGTGTGTGTGTGTGTGTGTGTGTGTGTGTGTGTGTGTGTGTGTGTGTGTGTGTGTGTGTGTGTGTGTGTGTGCGTGTGTGCGTGTGTGCGTGTGTGTGTGTCTTTGAAAATAATATAAACATATTACAGTTTAGTAGTATACATATTACTGTACATAATTAATAGTACATTTTGTGTACATAATTGATACACTTTTGATACATTTTGTTTCATAATTAACGAGTAGGTTAGGATGACGAACTAGTGAGTACCTGGGAATGACGTCACATAAACTAATGATATAATCTCTATCAAATTCTTATTGTGTTCTTTATTTGAGTTATGTATATTTACTGAACTACCTGTGCTCGTAGTGAAGGACTCTCTGCCTGTACGCCTCTGAATCTCCGCAGAGTACTACGAGCAGTAACTCGTCACACGCTCGACCAATCGCTTTCTTCTTTTTGATTCCAATAGCTAAAAAATAAGTTATCAACAACCGGGTCACGTGGAGACAACTTGTAATCTCCCTGCGTTCCGTAATGGAATCATATAGTTCTTTTTCTTCTTCGTCGTCACGGCTTAGACTGTTTAGTCTGTTCCGGCTCCAAACTGGTCTGACCATCTCTTCTTGGGTCTTCCCAGGCTTTTCTTCTCTTTAGGCTGATACAATAAGGCTACCTTGGGGAATCTGTCACTGACCATTCTGCTAATGTGTTGTTTCCAGTTTTCTCTATACTTAATGGTTATTCCATTTACTTCTTCAACATTCAGTTCCTTTTATGTGTGACTATTTCTTTTCATATCTAATTTTGTGTACCCAGCTATGGAATGCAAAAATTTTATTTCTGTAGTTTCAATTCATGGTACTTGTCTAGCAGGTATTGTCAGGTATTGTTCATGTTTCTAAGCCATAAGTAAGGGTAGAAACTGCCATGGATTTGTATTATTTTATTATGGACTCTTTCCTTGCGTTGTGTTTTAGAGAACGTCGGAGAGCTCCTGTTGTCTGGTTAAATTTATTAATTTTCCCAATAATATCATCTTCGTTTTTGTATGAGAGCTTACAGCCTAAATAGTTAAATTATGAGACTTGCTCCGCAATTATTTTACCATCCAAAACAATTTTAGATCTGACTGACAATGTTCCTTTAAAAGCCATACATTTTGCTTATCATAGAGTTAATTACATAATTTCATTTCGTCAATCCGTACTAATGCGTGCTTTTTTTCTCTTCCTATCCTTTAGATCGCCTCACCTTTCCAAATCTCATGTGCATATCAGCTGTCTTGTTTTGCGGGTATTCTTCCGGTAACGCGTCTTATTTTATCATCACGTATAGGCTATGGTTTAATTTAGATATTCCGCACGGTCTCCTCAAGAAGTCATTACAAGATTATTTTCTCAACCAAACTTTGTCAGTATTCAGCTCCATAGCTCCAAAAATAATATTGTTAACATTCTCTTTTTACTGAGCCCATTTTCCTTTGATTAAATAATGGTGTTGAGAATTTGAAAAGTTTTACAAATTTCTTAAATTTATTTTTGTACTTACGGCCTTATTTTGTCCTTTGCGTAGTCATACAACAGAAGTCTCTATTTGGGAAGCCCATAAATGTCTACCTCACCATTTATTAATCTGTTGAAATCCACTCCTTTTTATATCGTCTGTTAAGCTTACTGAAACGTTGATATCAATTTCTCTTCCTGTAATCATAGGGTTATCTAGAGTTTAATATATTAAAGTCTGCCATACTGAAAAACTGTAACCTCTACTGTTCAAAGATTTCAACTTGTATAAAAAATATCTTCTGTAAAATTTCTAAGAGACGTGGGCAATAAGTTTTAGCTTCACTGATTTCAGAATGCCATGCGCTTGGTAAAACGATTTTTGAGATAGCAGCTACCCTGTTTATGATAAATCTTAATGTTTTTTTTTTGCATTTGTACTATTACAAAAATAATACATTTCTTCTGCAAGTGTATATCTTATTATAAGTAGCTTTACACTCTTTCATAGATTCAATCCGTGCTTTGTGCTTAGGCCTAATCTCTATTACACAATCCGCGAAACGTGTGTAAACCAGTACAATGTAAGGTACACTTGCTACGACAATTACGTAACGCTTCGTGAGCGTCATTCTACACGTCTCTCGGCTAGCCGGGCAGGTGCACTAACGTAGCTTCTAGACTGTTTGTAACTACGCCAGTACGCCGCCAAAAGAACGGAAAATTATTTTAGAACTTCCGCAAGGTGTATATAAGAATCTACGGCGGGTGGCTTAGAAGTTAATTACACCTGGCGATATTGTAGAGTGCGGATCAATTGTTTGTTGCGGATTAGTGGAAGGTGATTATTATGTTAACTAGTCCGGTATTGTAATAAGTTGACATTATTATTGCCTGTGGAGAAATTTAACTTGAATTATTGTATGAGAGTACCTTGTCATTTGTGGCTAATTAAAGTTGGTAATTAGTGAATTCATTGGTGTTCTTATTTTTTTAAACTGAAAAATACAACAATGCGTGAGACCCTCATAAGAGTACTATTAACGTAATAAATATGTTTACAAAGGCTTGCAATTACGCATTCAACATATCACGGTGGGTAATATCCTCTCTGCTCCTTATCACCATTGTTTGTTGTGTTTCTTTACTTTATCTGCTCTCCTTCTTTATAATCTCTTGTCGTTCGTTGTTCTTGTCATGCCAACCAGAATTTTCAAATTATTTGCGCCATAAATATACTGATCGCCTTAATTTTTTATTTCCTTTTTTAAAATTTAACGTTTTTATTTTTCCTGATCGTCACTCTACGTTTTATTTTCTTCGTAGTTTACAACTTTGTTGTTCTAATATCATAAACTTTTTTACCCCTGAGTGCTTTTCATTAAATTTATAGCCCCTACTTTACCAATTTTTGTGATGTTATTGTTTTAAATACATTATCGCATTTTAATAGTATTTCACCATACCTCATTATTTTATGAAGGACTAAATAAACATATTATTATTGTTATTTCGGGTGTACAATGTTTACACATTTTCCAGAACCAAGGATTACAGAAGCGATTGAATTCTCCACTGCCGCTTGTCCATCCAAAGCTCTTCTTCAATTCCTCGTTCCCTCAATATAGTCTGAATTTCTTCTATCCACTTCATAGGTAGTCTCCTCTTTTCCTTCTTCTTGGTAGGGTCTATTCCATAACTCTTCTTGGCAATCTTTCCTGTGCCATTCTTTTCGTGTGTCCATACCATCGTAATTTTTGTTGTTTGGATAAAAACAACAACTGAAATTTTTACATTCATTCTGTGTCTAATGACTTCATTTTTAATTTTATCACGTCTGGATACTCTTACCGAACGTCTCCAAAAGTCCACCTCTGCTGTCATTAATTTTGTTCTTGTGTGTTTATTAGTTGTCCAGTCATGATACTTCTAACGATGGTTTTAAATATTTTGGTTTCAGTTTCTGCTATAATTTGCTTATCCCACATGATTCCATTTATGTAGATATATCCATCTTTTCCAAATTAATTCTGGATTGTATCTCTTTGTCTTGCTTTTCACTGGTCGTAATTTTCACTCCTTAATACTTGTATTTACCTGTATATGAAATTTTCCATTAGGGGAACAGACAAATTGAAGTACCTAGGATTCACACTGAGTAAACAAGGCACAATGGAAGAAGAAATAAAAAGTAGATTAGGGCAGACTAGAACAGGGATTAGACAATTACACAGTGTTATATGGGATAAAAGTATTAGATAAAGCACCAAAAAATGATATATCAGACCATAGTCCAAAGCATTATGACGTATGGGTTATTAAGAAAAAGAATGAAAGAAAGATCTTGCAACAGAGATGGAATATTGGAGAGGGGCTGTGGAATAACGAGAGCAGAACGCATAACAAACGAGGAGATTAGAAGAAGAATGAAAACGGAAAGAAGTGTAATTGACTATATCGAAGAAAAATAATTGGTGTGGTACGGTCATGTCCGGAGAGCCCAAAATAGGTGGATCAACAAAGTGACGGAATGAGGTCCATTAGGAAGGAGAAAAAGGGGAAGACCTAGAAGAACTTGGAGGGACGAAGTGGATGAATCTGTGCAACGTATAGGACTTGAGGAAGGACAAAGGGACCATCGGGAGAATTGGAAAGCCAGGTTGAAGGAAGGGAGACGGCACTAGCTGTAGCAACCCTATTATATATATATATATATATATATATATATATATATATATATATTTTGCAAGGTAACAGGTTGTTAGCTGAATCGGACTTGCAGAAAAGAATGCTCCATTAGTGATTTACATACATTTATTGTCTCTTTTTTTTACAGTAATTTGTATCTAAATGTTTTCTTGTGAGTCAAACAATTATAACTTAAAAAGTTCAAAATCTTCTTTCAAAATATACTTTAAATAAATGTTCTCTTTTATTTAAAACAGTGATATAACTTTAAATGTTCAAAATCTTCTTTTTAATATAATTTAAATAAATGTCTTCTTTTATTTAAAACAATGTTAAATTTTAAAGTTCAACAAGTTCTTTTTCTTTTGAAAGCTTTATATAATTGAACAAATTTAGTTTTAAATTTTGCTTTCCTGCTTTGTCGTCTTCGTTGTCGTCCCGGTCGAAGATCTCGGTCCCGGTCTCCAGCGATCCGTCGTCCGTGTTCCACGTTCCAGCCACCCTCTCCAGGAACTGCCTCGCTCTAGGTGTCCGTTTCAGTCGCCACGATCAGCACACGAAGGTCAGGAACGGTAGTAGAATATCTCTTACACCGTGGTTGTTCCCTGCCGACACTCGCTGCTTCCTCGACTCCACGGGCCCCAAGGACTGCCTGGAATGGATGTTGGACTGAACGATGACTACTGCTACTGCTCTCGCTGAGTGCTATATGAAGACTACCTTTGAAGACTGCTGTACAATGAAGCTGCACCGATATAGTGTGACGTCATCCACTACCTGCGCACAGACGCATTTCCAATACATTCTATGCTATATTAGAGAACCTTCTGGACAACGTCACGTGCAGCCAATTGTACATCCGTCTTCTCGATTTTTCTAGAGCACGTTTCACTATATATGAATAAATTACTTTAACCTTCTTTTAGATACGCGAACAACACAACACTTCGCTCGAATATAAAACTAGAGCTTCATAGTCTTTATAACGTCTTATTACTAATGTATACAATTATTCTTAATTTTTAGCAATATTCTTACTTTCAAACATACCCCAATTGTCCTGGACACTCGCTATAGCTGGTCATAATTATGTTCTACACATTCACGTATAGTGTGACTTCCTGTCACATTGCAATATTTATATATGAAATCTTCCCCATGTCTTCCTTCAATATCAAGTCTTGATGAAGGTCCCCTGTTGTCACGTATTTTTGTTTTATTCATGTTTATCTTAGTGAAGATGAATAAACACATCAGTTTCTAAATACTGTATTTCATATTAGTTGAATAAGTTTTAGTAATACGTGAAACGTTACATACAAGTAGGACAGAATATCGTATGCTCTTATTGTAACACAAGACTGCCGCTCTAGCTTTTATCTAGGCTCACTATTTTACGAATTGTGATTCCCAAAGGAACACGCTTGTGCTGTACACTGACGAATATGAGACTCTAATGGAACAACCGTCAAGGGAGCGGCTGAACGTTACCCTGTGTGTTCCCTTTGGAATACGTTATCTGTGTGCAACAAAGTCGGGTAAAACTGATTGTTTTATCAACTGGCGCAAATTATTAGCTTTGCTCGTAAAACTAATTTACGTGCACAAACTTAGCTATTTGATATAAAGGACGAAGAATTGGGAAATCGTAGCTAACTTCTTGAAGTAAAAACATTAGACTCTCCAGCACAAGAACTACTAATAAGAAGGAACGTAATCTTTTTTTTTTGTATCGGCCACCTAAGGACCACATGCCAATTTCAATTCTTTATTCTATATAGAGTGCGAAAGTAGGAATTAAATTTCGAGATAAGATGGGATTGTTAGTCCCAAATGATTGTTTTTCGTGGTTTACTCCACTAGGTTCAGTTGCCGTTGGGAACTGAGATGCCTCATCCCCTTTGAGACCGTTGACCGGGTTTCACCTGTAACCCTAGGCAGAGGCCCTCACTGGGTACTATCATCCGGAGCCAGATGAACCCAGGTTTTTGAAGAGGTCTGCTCCTCTAAGACTCTTCTGCACGTCCTGCTGTTGTATCATTGAGATCTCTTCCACCATTCCGTCCGTTGGTCTTCACAGAGTCCGTTAGCATCTGTCGATACAATGTGGCTACAGAAGGTCCCAGCGGGCACGACGGGGACGTGGACTTGACTCCCCCCCACGCACACGAACGTAATCTTTATTGATGTCTGAAATAAATAAAAGCTTTACCTACTTGCCTTTGTAGTAATGTACAGGTAAAAAGTTCGGAGAAGTGGGGACACAATTGTAAAGAAAAGGAACTACGAGTTAGATTAAACCAAGCTACATTGCACACGACGACACGAAATCTAAAAGCTGAAAGAAAGGCACACTTTAGAATAAACGAAAGGCAAATTTTAGGGATACAAATGGATTAACTACAATTTTTATATAATTTGCTATTGCCTATGACTAAGTGAAATTAGAGCAAAAATTGCTATAGCGAAAGAGGTATTTAATGGGGAAAAAAGACTGCTGTGTGGCAAAATTATTAATAAGAATTTAAGAAAAATGTTGGCCAAATGTTATGTGTGGAGCGTTGCTTTATATGGTGCAGAGATATGAACACTGAGGAAGGAGGATGAGTAAAGATTAGAACCATTTGAGATGTAGGTTTGGCGAGCAATGGAGAAAGTAAGGTTGGTTTATAAAGTAAGGAATGATGAAGTTTTAAGAAGAATAGGGGAAGAGAGGAGAATCCTGAAGGTAATAGAAAGTAGGAAAATGAATTGGTTAGGTCATTGTTTAAGAAGAGACTGGTTGCTTACAACTGCCATGGAGGTTGTCATAGAAGGAGAAAAAAGAAAGGGGCGTAGAAGAATGAAGTTAATAGATAGCATTAAAATCAGAGGGCGTTACGTAGAAACGAAAAGGCTGGCATTCGATAGGACAGCTTGGAAACTTTTACCATTTGAAGACCTGCCTTAGGGCAGAACACCAAATAATAATAATATAACTAAGTTATAACAATCATAACGTAGGTAAGCTGCGTGAAATACACAGCGCAGTGAGGTTCAAAGATTAAATTAAATCTTAGTAATTAAAATAAAAACCAAAACCTATTGCACTTTTGGAGTTTGATACACTAAGGTCCAAACTTTCTACTGAGACATACTCCAAAAATAATGAAGGACGTATTTTAAAAATTTTAAGGAAGAAATTGTAGTTTCCGCTTTATTCGATGTATTTAAATCACGATGTATAGCAAGCGGAGGAAATTTTCTTCAGATGGAATTGCTAGTGAAATTTTTATAAATTTTCTCGGGCAGTAAAATGTTATTCAAGATGACACAACATGAGGAATGAGACGTAGAAGAAATGACAGGCATAAGAGAGGAATCAGGAATGCAAGAACCAAAATAAATAGTAACACTGAACGAGAAAAGATGGAAGCGCCATGTTAATGCGTATTTCTTCAGAAAAAAAACAACGGGAAAGCTTTAATTGGAAAGGAGAAATGTTGGAGATAGAGGACCGAAACTGGTTAACACTAAATGATAGAAGACAAGCAAAGAACGATTGTAAGGAAGTGACGTATAACAATTTACAGTGAACTAACATATTGTAAGGATAATACAAGTTTACATTAATTAAGGACACTTTTAAAGATTATATTAGAGGGGCAGTAATATTCTTGTAACAAAACATACTTAAAGTTTATAAATTCAAGGGAAACTACGTGGTTAAAAAAGCGCTATTTACATACTTTAGAAGTAAATTCTTAATTCTGATTTGATACTAGAAGGAAGAGTTACAGAAAGGGTAGAGGAATTTTGCTATCTGGGTAGCATAGTTAATCAGAAAACACATAAATAATACTAACAAAGACACAGGCACATACAGCAAAACTGGTGTTTGTAAATTAAACTGCAGTGATTGCAACCAGTTCTACATCGGCCAGACAGGAAGATCTTTTTCCTCAAGATACTCTGAACATCTAAAAGTCCTCACCACAAACTACATACACTCCACATTCGCCACACATTTACAAAATGAAAACCACGGTTACACAAACATAGAACACAACATGGAAATACTACACTACTTACCCAAAAGTAGAAAACTAAACACAACAGAACAATATGAAATATACAGACATCACACACTACAACCTACTTTTTGATACACTTGTTCATACACACACTTTGAATCCCAGCCCCAATTCCCTTCCACCAGCAACCCACACCACACACACCTACAACGCATAACGGTTACTTTGTACAGACATTCTGTATTTCAAATCCTACTGAGGAAGACGGACACCACGTCGAAACGTTTGGGACAAAAAACCAAAAGTAAGTTTGTTCACTAGTGAAAGTTGTGTATATATACAATATTTAAAAAAGTGAATGAAGAGGATGTATCAACAAGACAATAATAATTAATAATAACTCAGATTTCAGTCTTAGCTGGTGATGCAGCTTATTAAACTTGCAATTTGAGAACTTTGTTATATTTATTTTTCTTTTTTTTTAATATTTACTTATGAAAAACTATAAGTCTACCGGATGACGCATCAGGTGTGTCTATTACAAAACAGAGTTTATTACAAAGAGAAATTACTAGTTGTATGTCCACAGAGGTACAGAAAACGCGTTCCGATGAATTGATTGGTTTAAAGAAATACATTATTTTCTGGAATTTTTGTAACTTACAAACAAAAAACTGTTATACTCAGCAGAATAAAATAAATTCTACTTTTCTAACAGGTATTTTATGCACATTATTATTCTACTGAGACTGGTAGAAAATAGTACGATGTAAATTAGAGCACGATATTAATTGATGACTCGTTGGGCACTTGGTGAAACATATTAATACAAAGGTTTTTAAAAATATATAAACACTTGGTACGTTTCACAGTTTTTATTTAACTCTGACAGCTGTTTCAGCTTATTTAAGTTATTGAAACAGCTGTCAGAGTTAAATAAAAACTGCGAAACGTACCAAGTGTTTGTATATTTTTAAAACCTCTGTTAAATTAGAACAATTTGTCTTTACAGAAATATGAATTAAATACTCAGTACCTATATTGGATATGACAGTTGAATAACAGGAGTATGTCGCTTGCCATTAGAGAGAACTGATGAAATGAGATCAGCTTTAAAAACTGATGAAAAATGAGATCGAGAACAAAGTAATAGCAAAGCGAAAGAAATGCTAGATGCAGTAGAGGCTCATATAGATAGACAATAATTAAATATTGCTATCTAACCCTCTCGAAAATTCGGCAGGTGCAGTTACGTAAACGTTCAACACGTTTCTCGGCTAGTCGAGCACGTGTAGTGTCCCTTGCAAGGCCGTGTACTCAAGTAGATTCAAGACTGTTCGAGCTAACTACGCAAATTATGTTGACACGCGCCCAGGAGTATGGAAAATTATTCTGGACATCTGTGGGATCTATATAAGCGTCTACGGCCGGCTTAGTTCCACCTAACGTTATTGTAGAGTGCGGGTCAAGTGATTGTTGAGGATTAGTAGAAAACGATTATTGTGTTGTAATAGGTGCGGAACTCTGATACTTGACAATTATTATTAAGTGCGGAAAAATGATAACTTGAATTATTGTATGACAATGCCTTGTCGATTACAAATTGTTATTTGTGACTAATTAAAATTGGCAATTAGTGACTTCATTGGTGTCTGTATTTTGTTTCCACTGCATAATACGACGATCCGTGAGACCGCTGTAACAATATCTACATCTAAGGCAAACACATAACAAGGGAATAAACAGCATTACACAAGACAATGTGTACAATGGTTTCAAAACGTGGTACAGGCTAAACTCAAGTTGGAGAATAACGGGGAATTTTAAACAATAATAATTATTGTTGCTAACAAAATGCGTTCACAAAAGAAATCGTTTTAAGACAGTTAGAATTATACAAATTCTTATTTATTTTTTATTATTCATTTAAATATAATTTTTTTATTTATTATTTATTTATTATTTAACGGACTGTAGGACATTATTGAATTACTTTTTTACAAAACCTACACGTCTCTAATGTGGTACCATGTATTGAACCCACGAAACCAGTTGCAGCACAGGATCGTAACATAACATTGCAGTGTCGTACTCAGCGCTCCTTATGGGTCAATAAAACCAGGCTGTGGAGCCAATGATGCAGCTTAACGTGACCTTGGGGAGCAGTTACGGTACTGTTCATACACATACACTTTTTGTTGTCTAGAAAACTTCTGTAATGCACTTGTACTGGTTGTTATGTAGTTGCTTCAGCCGTAAACGCTTATGTACATGTACAAACGGTTCCTTGGTTACATCAGTTTGTTCAGTAGTTTTGTTTTGATAAAAAAACATTTTTGTTTTTAAATTAAATCCAAAATCTCACTAACAAAATGTATGAAAATATTCATCATCATCATCATCATCATCATCATCATCATCATCCTCATCTTCACAGATTAAACCAGGGATGGTTTGTTCCGTCCCTAGTTTATTTAGGGACCTATTTATCCCGTTCCGACCTATTTTGCCTATTTTGTTTGTGCTGCTCACTCCAGCGCTTCCTCGAACGTCTCACACTTCTCCGTACCCTCGGCTTATAGTTCCAGAGTTGTTTGGGGATACGGCAGTCATCTATTCGGCAAAGATGTTCCCCACCAATTCAGCCGATACTGGGCGATCCTGTCGAGTATACTCATAATATTCACTTCCTGCTGTATATCTGTGTTTCTTCTATGATCATGGAGAGTATACCCTGTTACGGGCCTGAGAAATCTCATTTCAGCCGCTTGGATGCGACTGGCCTGCCCTTTCGTTAAAGTCCAATTCTAAGACCCATAAAGAAATGTGGGAACAGCCATCACATTGTAGAATTTTATGCGTGTTCCTTTACTTGCTGACTTAAAGGTTCGCCTAATGGTCCCGCACATAAGGTTGAACTTATGCAACTTATTCACAACGTCGTTGCATGCATTATAAGACACACTGTAACCCAGGTATTCAAAATTGCTAACTTGTTTCAGGACAGTACTAACTATAACAATTTTTGCCTGTACGGGATCAATTCCACGAAAAGCCAGGGTGTAAGGCACAGTCTTACGTGTGGATATCTGCAATCCAGAGTCTTTGCAGATTTGATTTAACAAACGTATCCCCATCTGCAATCTGTTTTCAGAGTCCGACAGAATATCCTGATCGTCCGCAAACAACAAAATGTCAATTGTACAGTGACCAATCATAAAATGTTCTAGAAGACACATTTGCCAGTTCTGTATGACATCGTCAATATATAAATTAAAAAGAGAAGGTGATAATGGACACTCTTCTTGTACTCCACAATTGGTCAGGCCAACTCTAGGATCTGTTCTCGGTTTCCCTGCTTCTATTAAGATTTTATTCTCTACATAAAGACTCTGCATTGCTCTGATTTGATGTTGTGGGACCCCTTTCCTTGCCATTACTGCCCATAGTTTGCTCCGATTCACTCTCTCAAACGCTTTCTCGAAGTCGATGAAAGCTATGTGTGTGGGCAGCTGATACTCTCTACGCTTTTCAATGAGCTGGGCTATTGTAAATACACAATCTAAACATGATCTGCCCTTCCTGAAACCGTTCTGGGCCTCTGAAAACATGGTCTCTGTTATTGGATTTAGCCGTCTTGTTGATATAGATGCATATAATAGAAAATACTATTGCTACGACAATTGCGTAAAGTTCTCGTAAAGTCGGCACGTGCAGTTACGTAATGGTTCAACACGTTTCTCGACTAGTCCAGCGTGCGGCGTCTCTATCAAGCCCATAAAGTCAAGTTCCACTCCCGACTGTTCTAGTAAGTTGTAACTATGGAAATTATGCTGGCACGTTGCCACAAGAATCGAAAATTATTCTTGAACATTTGCCGCTATGTATAAGCAACAGGTGCCGTCTTAGAAGAATGCGGATCCCGCCAAGACTGTAGGATGCGGATCAAGTGATTGCGGCAAAAGTCATTACTGTGTTATAATTTGTGCGAAAGTCTTAGTAGTTGACATTATTATTGCGTGTGGACAAATTTAACTTGAATTTTTGTATGAGAGTACCTTGTTGATTTCAAATGGTTATTTATGAGTGATTAAAGTTAGTAATAAGTGACGTCATTGGTGTTTGTGTTTTGTTTCCATTGCAACATACGACCATCCGTGAGACTCGCGCAAATAGAAATTAAATAACTGATATGTTCAACACAATCAAATAACAAATTATACACCTGTAACAGGGATGCTATGCCATTATTATTCCACAGAACATGGTGGAAGAAAGATAAAGAAAATTAGTGCTTTATTAGTTAAAATCCGCTGGAATGGGACTCAATGTAAATATTAGCAAAACTAAATACATGGTTCTAAATACATTCTGCATCTACATAATTTATACATAAAGGGTAATTCATTTGATGCAGTTAATATGTTCAGATACCTGGGTAATATAATAGATAATGAAGGGTCTGGGCCCTAAGAGCGACAACATATGACAGAATAGAAAATATTGCATATAATATCAACGTCAGACTATTGAAAAGCAAACTCATTAGTCGTAACACAAAAATAAAAACATATAAGACACTTAACAGATCAGTGTTACTTATGGAGATGAGACATGGACACTGATAAAGAAAAAGCACAAGAAACACGAAGAAGGTTTGAAAGAAAGATGTGATTATGCCCAGGTTAAAAACGATTACAAATGGAGAATAAGAAATAACCAGGAGATAGTTGAGCTATTGAATCATGACGGCATTGTATGATTCATAAAGGCTCAACGAATACAATGGCTAGATCACCTAGACCGAATGGATGACCAGCGTATAATAAAGAAAATTCTGAAGGCGCAAGTCTATGAAAGTAGGAAGAGGGGTCAACCTAGGATAATATGGTTGAATGATACGCTAGAAGATCTCAGACGAATGGATGTGAATGGATGTGAGGGGTTACACTGACATGGCAATGGACAGGAGACTTTGGAAAACATTCGCTTGGAAGCCAGGGCTCACACTGGGGTGTGTTGCAGATGAATAAGATGATATTAGTAACTTTAATTTCTTCTAAAAATTAACGTTTCTTATTCGAAAAGCGCAATACGTAGTGTTATAGTGATGAAATAAATAGTTGGACTGTAGTGCTGAAGAAGAATAAGAAGGATACTATATTAGTTTTAATAAATTCTCTTTACAAAATATGATTTAAATAAAAAATACCCCTGTATTCCAGATATACAAATAAAATGATGTTACAAAAAATAATATATACTGACGCTCAGTTAGTATGTGCAATGACAAAACAATATCAATTAGTTTATGTACAATCAGTTGTTGGTTTGTATATACAATATGTAATGGCAGGGCTTGATTTCAGGGGGAACGGCGTTCCGGAACCTCTTATAATTACCAAAAAAATATATGAAAGAAAACCTAATTACTGCAAAAATTTACTACTACTTTTAAATTGTGCCCCTCATCAGCCCACTACAAAATTAAATATTTTCCTTTTAATAACTCTGGTTTGATTGTATACATTCGATTTTGTATACCTCACACTGGTATGGATGGGCCAACTATTCTGTTCTTAGATTAGGTTGAACTTGACAGTGTTACGGCTAGGGGCATATTTGACTGTACGATTGACTGCCTTCACTCTTACGGGATTACAGACTCATTTTTAAGTAATTATTTAATAAGCTTGACATGCGATGGTGCTGACGTGATAATTGGAAACAAGAAGCGGGTAGTGGAGCATTGCCCAGAGAAAAATTTACGTCTCTTATTGTATGCCACTGTGCTAATCATAGACTTGAACTTTCAGTATCTGACGCGGTAAAGTCAGTTTCAGGAATTAACAGCTTTAAATCTTTGATCGGTAAGTTATATATTTTATATCATGCTTCGCCCAAAAACAGCAGAGAACTACAAGTGTGTGCGAGTTTGTTGGCAACTGAATTGCTAAACATTGGAGAATTTTGAGGACACATTGTGTTGCATCTCGTATGAGTATATCTGCATGAGTATAATTTATACTAAAATATAAAAAAATACGTATACTTGTGTCCCTACAACCTTTGAATTGATGCCTTCCAGCACCTGTAATTTTAGAAACCAACCACTGTGTAATGGTATATGTCAATCTCATATACTTTTTTAGCGTACCGTGTCACTTATTTTAAATAATTATATAATTACCTTTTTATCCACTCACGTGACACAAAGTTTCGTCTAATTATGACGCGTTTCGGGACTAAGTCCCATCCTCAGATAACACTGATTTTAATATGAACAACTAATACAATATAAAATCGTAACCATGATTTTGGTTATGTCAATAAAATAAAATAAAATAAAACTTCAAATCGCATGTGAATTGTTATACGAAGCACGGCTGGAGCTCCCGCATGCGTTCACCCTCAATCTTTGACCAGTCGCGTGACGATCGCGGTTGAGGTTAATAACAATTTGAAGTTTTATTTTATTTTATTTAATTGACATAACCAAAATCATGGTTACGATTTTATATTGTATTAGTTGTTCATATTAAAATCAATGTTATCTGAGGATGGGACTTAGTCCCGAAACACGTCATAATTAGACGAAATTTTGTGTCACGTGAGTGGATAAAAAGGTAATTATATAATTAGTATATGTCAATGATTACATACAGACGCTCAGTTGATTGTAATCAGCAGAGTCCAGATAATTGTAAGCATTGTTCACGTGAACACAAAGGGCAAACAAAGGGTACACCTAAATACGGCTGTAAAGATTACGGCGACTCTGGTGTTGCGTTGTGGTTTGAAAACCTGGGCGCTTTTACGACGACATTCGAATAATCGAAATCAGTTTAAAAACGGTCGTTTCCAAGTAACGTTAATGGTTAATGGTTAGCCAGCTTCCAAAGTGATTAATCAGAATATAAAAAATGAATTAGGGTCGTGAATAATGATAGAGGACCTCAATTAAAATTGGAAAGAGCATGTAGATGATGAGAGGAAAATTACCGAGGGATGTTGTAACTCCTACATGAATCCCGAAGTAAGAGCGTCACTGGTAGGTTCCCTAAAAACGCTGGGAGTGCTGGAATAGAGGACTTCTGAGTAACTGAAACAGGCTTATAGTGTGATCATGGATGACTGTACTAGAATAAGACTTTATGTAAAATACAATCTGCCTGAAGCAGAGGTAAATCTTGTGATCCAGAGCTACGTGTATATCCACATAATATTCTGCACTTTTCCTGGACCGAAATCTTCAACCAAAACATTTAATTCCACGTGTAAACCAATAACAAGTTTTAGTTATCGATGTATCAAAATCACTGTTTTTCAGCAAATCGTTTTGATAATAATAGAGTAGAATATTACGGTATATTCAGAAAAACAACAGAAATATTGGCAACAATACTTTTTCATACAATACTATATTGTTGGTGCGTCATACATTGATCTTCAAGCATGCCAACATGCGAAACAAACTCTTAAACATGAGTTTAATTTATCGCACTATCAAAATCCCTGTTAATTCAGTAAATCTTTTTCATAATTACTATACATTCAGAGTAACAACAAATAGGATTACTCCTTACCTTTTTTAACAAATAGGACCTATTTTTAATGTATAGGTCATTTAAAGAGTTCAAATTCATCTTTTTAAAACTAGGAGTTATACTATTCAACTATACTAATATATAACAGCACTGATCAAATAGCAAACATGTAGCCTGTAGGGCAAAAGGTCGCATAGACCAGTGAGGCGAAAGTTCGCAGAATAAATTATACCCCACTACTATTTTAAGTAAATATTATTAGTTTCTTACATCTTTTCTACTTTAATACATTCGTTCAACTATAGTATGTCGTTGTAAGATTGTAATACTTTTACATTGACTATAATTCTTTCAACTTTTTAATTACAATATAATTTGTTAATAAATTTAATAACTTACAAAAATTGATCAATTATTAAAGTGAAAAGAAATCATTGATAAAGCTGTTTACAGTTAAATAAACTTAATTTATTTAAGTTAATTTATTTAAATTAATTTGTTGCACACTTTTTCAGTGCCATATGTGGACTCACCTATGGGGGCAAAAGTTCTCATTGACACGTTTTGGAAATATATTTATTTGCACGTGTTGCAGTGGTTGAGTTATAAAAAGGGGGTCTTAATAAAACCTTAAGGGATTCATAATATTTCTGTCAAAATATAGTGAGTCTGAGTGTAATAAGTGCAGTTTGAGATGAATTTAAAATTTAAGTGCGCACTGTTGCCCCACTCTACCTTATTCGCGGCTCATATACCACATTTTCCTCTAATAACTTCTACTGTTCTCTGAAACACGAATCAACTAATTTTTATACAAGTTGACTGTTCTTTTTTTTGTTTTTATGCGGGCCCCTAGGCTGCAGCCTATGTAGCCTATGCTTAAATCCAGCAGTGGAACGTGATCTTAAACAGTAAACTACGAGGGTAAGTCAAAAAGTAAAGGCAAATTTTTAAAAAGGAACTTTTTATTGTGAAAACAAGATGACAAGTAACATCATTTCTCTACATAATCTCCCTCAACTTCTATGCACTTGGTCCATCTCTTGACAAGCTACGTAATTCCGTCCTAGAAGAAGTTTTCTGGCATCGTGCACAGCCACTCGCGCACCACCTCCACAACCTCGTCATCCGACGAAAACTTGGATTCACGCAGGTGCTCCTTCATCGGACCAAAAAGGTGAAAATCACTTGGAGCTAGGTCAGGACTGTACGGCGGATGCTCCAGCAGCTCAAAACCAAGATCTTGAATGCACTGGATCGTTTTCCCCGCAGTATGAGGACGGGCATTGTCCTGAAGCAAAAGCACACCTTTTGAAAGTTTTCCTCGCCTCCTTGTTTTGATTTTGGGTTTCAGATCTCGCAGTAGCTCACAGTAGCTGTCACTATTCACTGTTTGACCTTTAGGAGTGTAATGAATTAGAAGTGGACCTTTCATATCCCAAAACACTGTCATCATCAACTTTCCTGCAGAAACTTGTCTTTTGAACTTTTTTGCTGTAGGCGAGGATGGATGTTTCCACACCATACTCTGCCGCTTACTCTGTGGTTCGAAGTGAAGTACCCACGTCTCATCAACGGTTACTATGCGACTGAGAAACTCTTCTCCTTCCTCTTCTAAATGCCTTAAATGTGATTTCGAAATTTCCAAACGTTTTTGTTTGTCCTGGTCTGTTAGTCGATGTGGTACCCAACGAGTACACACTTTGCGATAGTTTAGTGATTCGTGGATGATTACAACTGCTGAACCGTGGCTAATGTTCAACGCATGCGCAATATCATCAATTTTGACACGACGATCATCATGAATCATTCGCTCAACTGTCTCGATGTTCTTGTCAGTCTTCGAAGAGGATGGCCTACCTGAACGCTCTTCATCGCAGATAGATACACGACCATTTTTAAAGCGATTTATCCACTCATAAATTTTGCGTTCACTAAGACAGCTCTCACCGTACTGCTGCTGCATTCTGCGAATAATCTCCGCAGGTTTAGTCCCTTCAGAGTGCAGAAAACGTACCACTCCCCTCATTTCTTCCTTGGTGCACACGGACAACGGGGCACTCATAATAAAATGCCCTGAATCACTACGAATGGAGCTGAGCACTGAAACAACACAGCTAAAGAACAAACAAACTTTGAGGTTATGATATGTCATTGTTCAGTCAGTGCTGCCATCCATTGGAGCAGGGAAAATAAAATTTTCCTTTACTTTTTGACTTGCCCTGTAAAACAATTTAATACCAGAAAAATTTACAGTCATAATTTTTACCGTCTCCTGACATAGTTAGTTCTCCTGTTTTATTCAGTACATGTTTACACACACATGTAATACGAGTCATTAGGCAGACAAATAACCCTATAACTAACGTAGAAGCTTCTTCTCAAGTTCCTTCAGTCTCTTTGGATTGGTATCCAGATTTCACTACCATAGTACAAGGGTAGGTCGTTCAAAGGTTATACACATGTACATGCGTATATTTGACGTCATACACTGCACACTCATGAAAGGGCAGTTACAGCAAACCGTGTTTTCAAAAGTAACTGATGAAGTAAGCCATTTGCTGTTACCTGTCAATTCTCACTCTAATCGCTTTAACTCACAAAACATGACATTGTGACAAATGTCTTTTGTTATAGGTCATTTGGCTGCTTCCAAACCTGTCCCTTTATGCTGATAACAAGATACTAAGCTAAAATATCAAATTACGTACTAGCCTTTGTCCTACGTACCCATACGATATAAGGGTAAAATATTTTCTTTGAGGCAATATTCTTTTTCTGCTTATTCCCCCTCTTCTTGTTCATAAGGAAAAAATATACTTTTTATCTTTACGAAAGGAAGACCCCGTAATATGAGATGCATAGCAAAGTAGATACCCTGTTGTTTGCCCTGACAATCCAGTGACACCTCACCCTGTATTTACTTACTAAGTTGTACCTTACTGCCATTATCATCGTCATTATCACCTTACATCCAAGTTTTTTTACGAGGGACGAGACGCTCTATAAACCATATCGCACCTTGAACGTAGAGGGCCACAAGTGCTAAAAGACACATTTGTGCGAAATCGAGTTTTAAGTTTAAAATGGTTTTTAAAAATTGATAAGCGCATATTCATAAAACATTTTTTCATTCATTTTAATAAAATTTAATTCTTTAAATGCTGTTATAAAAATTTTCTCGTTTTCTATGACAGATAATTGTTTTCTTGCACTTATGGCCGTCTACAACAAAAAATATATTCACGAATTGAATTTTGATTTTATTAAAAACAGCCATAAGTGCTATCAAAATAGTACACATTATCTGTTTTCTTCATAACTGTTTAATTATAGTTGTTAAAATTTATTTTTATTGTTATTTTTAAACATTTTTACTAACTGTAACATTAATAATCAATTATTACAAGAGGCAAAATTAAGTAATTACTGAAAATAATGAAGAAAATATAATAATAATAATCAAAAGTGTTAATTTTATTACTACAGTAATAGGTCTATATTCTTTTTATATTCTTATTTTTCGTATAATAAGGCTAACAATACAAAAACATCTATTTTGAATATGACGTAAATTATTTCAATGCTTACAAAATGTCGAATAAAATTACAGGTCACGTTCATCTGAATCTACATCTTTTTTTTTTATTTGATGGCGTGTTAGATTTTTATTGCTCTTCATAATTCCACTTTGGCAGAGAGGTATTATATCTCATTTCTTGTCATCAGTTATTCCTGTTGGAGAGGTAAATGCATAATTCAGTTTTGGTAATGGAAGGTTGCTTCTTGTATTTTTTCATGTGCACATTTTCTTATAATCTTCACCAAAGCGTATTTTGTAGAAAAATTAAAGAGGCGTTTGCTTCTCTGCTCTGATTTCTCTTATGTCCAGCCAATAAACTTTCTCATTACGTTTGCTTACTGTAAAGTTTTTCCAAAAAATTTTGGAAGATTTTTGAAATCCATGAAGTCTGGTGTATCCATTTCTGTCACTTTAAAAGGACTGCCTTTCTTTTCAGCCGTTTGGATTATGGTTGCCCATTGTCCAGGTACATAAATTGGTCCACTTTTGGGGACAAGCTTTCTTTGCTTAATGCAAACAGTCTCTTTCATTCTCGTTGTCACCCGTTACTAAAAATGTATATGTAATGCTTGAAATATTTGCAACCAAAAAATGCATACATGTATAAAGCAATAATGTGTTTATTCTTTGTTGTCGGAGTTAAAGGTAACCATCTCTCCTTTCCATTAATTTTGAAAAAACTGGAAAACACATGAACCGAATTCATTCAAACCCCTTTTGCCAGCACCTTTATGTCAAACATAGCAATGTCCTGCACTTCTCTCGATATCGTAAACTGTAAAATTCAGAACTGACAACCGAAGTTTATAATATACAACAGAAACGTTATCACAAGGATATGAGAGGACTGCCTGTAAATCGTAGCATGCTGTGATACACTTCTTTTCCTTTGAATTTTGGCCTTTTCTTCTCTGCTTAATTTAACTTCTTTACGATGATTTTAATACTCAAATTGTAAAAATTCTTTTTCATATAAATTTTTACATTTCTCACAGAAAAATCCCGCTCTTTTCTTGGGACAAAAGCTAATATTAAATTCTGTTAAGAAAATGTTGCTGTAGGCTGAGTAATTTCTATACCTTCTTGCTTGTTCCTGGCACTCCTTTACATAATTTCTGTGTAGATCTGCTAATGTTTTTCCACCACTAACATATTCTCTACTCGTTTGTTTGCACAGATAATGAGACTTAATTCGTGGTATAGAATTAATATGTTTTCCAACATATTTATATTAAGTGTGGACTCTAGTGTAGATTGGTTGTGTTTGACAATTTCATCTTTGACAATTCCATCTGTTGTCTTCATGATAATATTCCGTATCATTTTGTCTCCTTACTTTTAATGAATCTATGAAGAATTTTTACAAACAAGGTATATTTCTCCAACTGCTTTAAAGTGGTACACATCATTTTTATTTCTTGTAGTGCCTTCTATAACTCTCCGATATTGAGGCCTTAATCTGTTCATACAGGTAGCTATATGCTATCATTGTTTGTTAATCTCTACAAGCTTCCAAAACGTCTTAAAAATCTGAGCACGTTAGTCATCTTGAATTTGCTTACATTTATAATGGTGATTTCCCATGGCAATCTTTCTCATTATCATTTCTTGTACATGGGTACCCTTTGAGTCTACGTATGTTTCACCTTATTTTTTTCACCTTGGCTGCATTTCTCTTCCATTCACTTTCCCTTACTTTTCGTTTTTCTCCTCTTGTCTTCTGTTCATCTTGTACTTCGTTACATAACACTTGAAGCAAGGCTGTTTTATAAATATTAAATAAAGCTTACCTCATTTATTTAATTCAACTTCACCTGAATCAGCAATATTCTAGTTGTCTTGTTTGTTCATCGTCTTCTTTCACTGCACTACACTTTATATAATATTGAAAACTTTCTCAAGTGAAACTTACTTGTCTGTTTTGTATGTAGAACGCGTTTCGGCATCGTGTTCGCCTTCTTCAGATTTGCGACAGACTGCCAGTACTTGTTTTTTGGCGTTTCTGTACTTATTGATGAAATTCAAAAAACGCCAAAAAACAAGTACTGGCAGTCTGTCGCAAAGCTGAAGAAGGCGAACACGACGCCGAAACGCGTTCTACGTACAAAACAGACAAGTAAGTTTCACTTGAGAAAGTTTTCAATATTATATAAAGTGCAGAAATATTCTGTTTGAAAACATTCTGTAAAACTCAACACAATCCGACAAAATAATCTTTAACTTATTCATATGTTATACTAATGAAATGTGAAAGCTATAGAAAAAGGCAGGAAAGGGAACAAATGCTGCCAGCTTAAGAAACTAAAAATGTGCTACTCTCATATATGGCCACAATTGCAGTTACGGCCACCTTCATTTAAAACCTTCCTAAATATAGTTTATTCCTTTAATGCAATACAGCCATAAATGACATTTGGCTGTAATGCATTAAAATGTGTGTTCCAGATTTTCAACAGCATAAGGACACATTTTTATAGTAACTGTATCTTTGATGGTATCACTTATGGCTCTATTGTATTTAATACAGCTCTCTTTAATCAGTCAATATTGCCCCATAACTCAATTTCTAAATTTTTTGCACTTATGGCCCTCTTGCATTCAGTGTGCGATATTAGGAAGAAGAAAGACTGGTCATATTTTCTAATCTTAAAGAGAGAGAGAGAGAGAGAGAGAGAGAGAGAGAGAGAGAGAGAGAGAGAGAGAGAGAGAGAGAGAGAGAGAGAGAGAGAGAGAGAGAGAGAGAGAGAGAGTTAGACGGACAAACAAACAGACAGACAGAATACGGAGAGTTAGAGATGAAGTGTGAGAACGCCCAGTGACGATACATGGTGTAACAGTCTTGAAACGTATGTAGAAATATATTTTTTGTTCTTAGATTTCGTTGTCCATGACGTGTCCGTTACTTAACTAAATATAATTATTTCACTTTTATGGTAAAAACGTAAACGTTTTACCTTATAACCTGAACCGATTACCACTTTTAAAAAGCTTCTTCAGAAGTTGCCGCTGGTAGCACTGTCCGTCATGTTGTTGGCGACTGAATCGATTTTCGAAAGATCGATGTTGTGTGTGTGGGGTGTGATATGTTCGAATAATTCGTGTGATTTGAATTGTGTCGGTTCGTTTAGGATGTCGATTTTATTTATTTTCGTGTGTTTGTATATTTCCAATTGTTCTAGAGTGTCTAGTTTTCGGCCCTTGTGCACAAAGGCACTCCACTCCACTACAGAATCCACCTTTGCAAACCACCTCATTGAAGCAAACCACACATACAAAAACATCGACAATAACATGACATTCTACAGGTACACACAAAAGGCCTGTTTCTAAAAGTGAAAACAGGTTCAGGTTTTAAGGTAAAACGTTTACGTTTTCACCCATAAAAAGTTTTGTGTTTCGAGTCGTAGTGAAATAATTATATATTTTTTGTGATACATAATGTATGAATGTTCATGAATAGGTGACTATGTTTATATATTGAGTTTTGTGTTATTATTACCGCCACTCCAAATCATATACAACTAGCTAACAAGTGCTGTAAAGGATTAAGTAAGTCTCGTTGCGATTTACATTTTTCCCCTTTCCATCGTATTTTAATTAATCGTACATTCAAACTAAAGCTGTTACGTATTTTTCCTGTACATGAAACCCCATTCTATTCGTGTTTTAATATAATGAAGAGGATAGGTTAACGTATTCCATGTTACATTAGTTAAATCATCAAGTGTTATTGGCTACATGCGTAATAACATACTCAATCATAAGTTTTTTTTATTGAATTCACTCAATTTTTAGTAAAAATATAATGAAAAACTTTGTAATTAGGCTTAATATAATTAGCTTCGCAGAACATAAATTATGTAGACGTATAAAAAAGGGTTTGCTATTCGAAAAGTGGATAGTTGTTGTGTATGTTGAAAATAATGAGCTTAACTGCTTTAATTTTTAAAACATATTTTTACCATCAACATGTTTAATTACTGTACTGTTTTATCTGCCAGATTGATGTTTACCGTTTTCATCATTACGATTTGCACTAAACTTAGCATACTTGATTAGCTGACAGATTATGTGACTTGTTACTCCGACTTGCTTACCGGAACTTTTGTAATAAAGCAACAGACGATCGCGTTGCAGTAAGTGGCGCTGACTAGCGACAACTTTCGGAGACACAACTCACGGAGATTCTGCTTCCGGATTGCTACATTCATTTGATTGCTACCTTTCTTCGGACCAGAACCTTTCGCGTGAGAGTAGATAACACCCTTTCTTCGGCAAGGGCTATTACTGCTGGTGTACCTCAGGGAAGCGTCTTGGGCCCCCTGCTTTTCTCTGTATACGTCACTGACGTGCCCAAGTTGCCTGGCACCAGGTTGGCCGTGTTCGCTGACGACACGGCGGTGTATGCCGTCGATCATCGAGCTGAAACGGCAGTTATCTGGCTCCAGGAACAATTGGACGAGTACGTTGAGTGGGCTAGTACACCCTCTTTTATACGAACCTCGTTAACCAGATTCCTCTGTAATCCGGATTTAAAATAATTAGGCCTAACGGTATGTTTTTTTATTTTGAAATTTTTGATTTTAAAACAGATGAGTCGCTTTACAAATACGGTACTGTAAATATAGTAGTACAGTATTTATTATAGGCCTACCCGAATTCGGTTAGTACTGTAATACATAAGCGGCTGAAATAAGATTTCTCAGCCACGTGGCAGGGTATACTCTCCATGATCATAGAATAAACACAGATATAAGGCAGGAACTGAATATTATGAGTATACTCGACAGGATTGCCCAGTATCAGCTGAATTGGTGGGAATATCTTTGCCGAATGGATGACTGCTGCATCCCCAAACAACTATGGAACTATAAGCCAATAGGACGGAGAGGTGTGGGACGTCCGAGGAAGCACTGGAGTGACCAGGTGTAATATTTGCCTATTTGAGACCGGAACAAACCATTCTAGGTTTAAACCTTGAGCATGAAGAAGAAGAGGACTGTAATACTACATACTGTATATCATTTTGTAACTACGCACTGAACTTTACGGCTTTTCCTATCGCGTGTAAGAGCCAATAGAATTCCCACGATGACAAAACGAATCAAAAAACCGTCAGAATATATTGACTCATCATTTCAATGTACAGTACAGTGAGAACGTACATTTAATTGTGCAATTAAGTATTGGACTTTGAATATATTGTAGTACAGTAATTTACATTAAAATATTGGATCCTCTATTATGCGGACTTTCGTTGATCCGGATGACCTCCGGTCTCAGTTGTTGAGGATAAAAGAGGTTGTTTTGTATTTTAAAACCATAACGGCTGGAGTAAATGTGCTGATTTTTAAAAGCTGAAAATACATGATCTTGAAGAACAAAGTGTTTGTGTTAAATTGTGCTTCAAAATCGGTAAAATGTTTACAAGCACATTGAAAATGTTTCAGCAAGCACACGAGGAAGACTGTATGAGGTGAACGCAGTGCTACAAAGGGTCCAATATTGAAACAGTAATTACTATCGCTCTTGAAAAGTTGAGAGCGTCGCTCTACATGATTCTCGGCTAGCCGACCATGTCCTGCGTGTCTGTCAAGGCCGTGAGAATAAGTAGCGCTCTAGACTGTTCTAGTACTTGTAACTACGCAAATTATGCTGCCACAAAAGAATGAAAAATTATTCCAGACTTGTTTAGCAGTCTAGAATCTGACATTTTTTCAAGCGTTCTTTCCACCGTTGTTTGTAATCTTTTAATTTTCCATTAGAGTTAAAACCTTGTAACCCTTCTCTTACTGTCCATTATTTGTATGGTCAAGATTAAAGCAACTTTTAACTCCTCTTAAGAACGCCATTTCCGAGGCTTGTATTTTCCTGTCTTGTTTCTTGGTTGTTGTCCACAATTCACATCCATAGAACAGTACAGGGACTGCCATAACTTTGTAAAATTTTAATTTTGTATTTTGACGTATCTTGTTTCAAAAGGTACGGTTGATTTTTTCTCAGATCGTCTGAAACTTACCTAATTTAACATCAATATCATAATTCCTATCACAGCCAACATCATTTCCTAAATAAATAAAGTACCTCACTTATTCTAGAATTTGACCATTAATTATTATTTGTTCTTATTGGCTCCTTGTCTCGAAATATCATTACCTTTGTTTTTATAGTAGAGATTTTAAAATTGTTACAACATTACAGAACAGTCTACGTCTTCATCGAATGTCCCAGAGGAATCCGGCTGTACTGTGTGTGACGTACGTGATTCTCGGCGCATTAGCTAGACTGTGACATAAGCCGCGCGAACTGTGTCAAGGCCGCAATTAATTACGCTCTATTGTTTTCCTTTATTGTTAGTGCGCAGTATAGAATATTCTAGTATTTCGGCGGGGTATAAATACAAGTACTCAACGACGTTTAGTTTCAGTCTGAGTTGCGAATTATTGGAGTGCGGTTTGTAGTATTGTGGCAAAGTGTTATGTGTTGTGCGAGACGATTGTAATACAATTGTGTTTTATATTAGTAGACATTTTTATTAGTGTGAACAATTTTTATTTGATTTGTTGTAAGAGACTATCTTGTTAATTACAAACTGTTTGATTGTGATAATTAAAACTGGTGATTAGTGACGTAATTGGTGTCATGTATTTTGTTTTCCACTGTACCATACGACGATCAGTGGACCGTCGTAACAATATTGTATTGTTTGCAGAGCTGATGAAGTTTAAAAACAGCTTCACCTTGGTTTCATCTTGTTTGCTTTATCTTGCTTAAAACAGCTTAAAAAGACTATTCCTTGTTTTCAAAATTGAAAGCAATCTTGAAACAAGGTTGATTTTAAACCATAAATAGCATTGAGGAAAATACGATACGACAGCTCCGTGGCATCCCCAAAAAAACGCGTTCCAGGAATGGTTCCAAAAATTGAAGAGATGAATTGCCAGGAGATGTGTTTACTTTTAAGGGCGGAATAAAAATAATTACGTTTTATTTTTGTTGAACGACAAACGTTTGCTTCAGAGTTTACACACCCATTTAAAATGCTCCAGCAAGCATATGTGGAAGACTGTATGAGCCGAACGCAAAGCTACGAATGGCTCAATTGGTTTAAAGAAGGCAGAACATTTACCGACGAAGATCCCATCGTTTTTTTATGGTCTTCTTATGAACACACCTGCATATCTGTATTGACTAAAAATTTGTTTAATTCAAATTTTTTTTAAGTGACTATTGGATTATCTTTTAATTAACTCTTCTCACATCGCAGTCTATACAGTAACATTTCCTAATAACTTACATTTCAGATAACAGTGTCTTAGCATATATCTGTATTTTTCATGAAGCATAAATAAAATTTATCGTAATAAAAATCACCTTTTTCTTTTTACAGCTTAGAGTGTTTAGTCTGTTCCGGCTCTAAACTGGTCGGACCATCTCTTCTTGGGTCTTCCCAGGATTCTCTTCCCTTTTGACTGATACTATAACGCGAATCTGTCACTGTCCATTTTGCTAACATGTTCTTTCTAGCTTTCTCTGTACTTATTGATGATTCCGTTAACTTCTTCAGCTTTCAGTTTCTATCTTATCTGATTGTTTCTTTGCCTATCTAATTTTGTGTACCCACTATGGAACGCAAAAATTCCATTTCCGTTGCCTGAATTCTTGATATTTGTCTAGCAGAAGTTGTCCACGTTTCTAATCCATAAGTAAGGGTAGGAACTGCCACGAGTTTGTATAATTTTATTATGGAATCTTTCCTTGCCTTATGTTTTATAGCACGTCAAAGAGTTCCTGTTATCTGGTTAAATTTAATAATTTTCTCATTAACATCTTCTACGTTTTTATAAGACAGCTTACAACCTCAATAGTTACACTCTGAGATTTGTTCTATAATTTTACTATCAAAAACAATATTAAAAAACTTAAGACATTTTATCGGTGCTTTTCAGACCTCAGCTTTTTAGACTAGCTTTCAGACGTCCGTTTAATATGAGTGAACCACTGACCTAATCGTAGTATGGATAAACCTTCCAGCGTTTAACAAAAAGCTGTTGTTACCGACATCACGTCAAAGTGTCTAGAATAAAACAGGGTTGGCACGGCGACCGATGTATCCCCTAAGACCGGCAAATCCTAAGACTAAGGACGGATCTTACGTAATTAGTCCCAGCTTACTGAAGTCAGTACAGTGTCTCGTGTGCAATTAGTTTCAGAGCTTTGCCAGCACCTTGTTTCAGTCACACAGTGGCTCTGTGTACCTCTCTCTCCCCTCTCTGTCAATGTTTTCCAGTCACTACTTTCCCTGTCATCTCTGTGCGTTTTTATGCTGTCCTAGAAGGGAAGTTTTTTCTCTCTTTCTCAGTGTTTCTTATACTTTCTACACTCCCCCAATTTTATTCTACGTCACAGTCGTTATTCGGCCGATTAATCTGATCTTCAATTGTATGAAGTCGTCAGTTGACCTGCATAAATATTATTTGACTGAGTGATAGAGTACGGTAAGCAGTCCACAAATCAGACAACAGTCCCCATAATTTAAAACAATATTTTATACAAAAGTAGAATAAGTAACAAATAATATTGTAGTACTTAGTTAATTGACTGTTATCAGTTCTTTTTTATGATAAAGCGGTCTGTTATAAATTATCTTGTTCCTGCTCAATTCAAAAGATTAGGTTCACCAGGTCTGTTCCGGTGCCCACCATTTCTAGGCTTACTTGTCAACATGTGTTCCAGTGTTCAACTGGTAGTCTACTCCAAGGCTATACCAATTCTTTTTAATTCCTTTGTTGTTTAATTCAGAGATCTACATTTAATTCCTTCCTCCTATAAACGTTTACTTTCCTGTTTAAGAAGTTTACCTCGTATGTCCCAGCTTACTGAAGTCAGTACAATGTCGCGCGTGCAATTAGTTTCGAAGCTCTGCCAGCGTCTTGTTTCAGTCGCACAGTGGCTCTGTGTACTCCTCTCTCTCTTCCCTCTCTGTCAAGAAATTTTCCTGTTACTGCTTTCCCTATCATCACTGTGCAAGTGCATTTTTATACTGCTCTAGAAGGGATGTTTTTCTTTCCTTCTCAGTAGTTCCTGTAATTTTACACCTCCCCTCATTTTATTCGACAGACTCCATGTAGAGCCAAAGGTAGTAGGGTGCCTTTTCAGCTTGGACCGTGTTGGTAAAACGTTTATACAAAACGTAAAGTAGGCCTTCTCAAGTAAAACACATAGTCTCTACCTCATCTCTGTGGTAAATTGGCTGACATCATGCTAATCTTAGACGCAGCCAACAAACTACTATTAAACCCAACATTTCAAAACATTGAAATAAGCACAAAAATATAGAGGCAGTAAAAGAGTTCATATACCTTGGCTGCTATATAAACAGCACTAACGACATCAACACTGAAATTAAAAAGAAGAATATATCCCATAAATAAAACATAGTTTGCAGTAAAAAAGCACCTGACATCTAGCTTCACCTCAAGAATCACCAAATGCAAAATTTACAAAACACTTATCAGGCCAGTGCTGACGTATGCTTCAGAAACCTGGACGACGACAAAAAGTAGCGAGAGACTTCTAGGTTGCTGTGGAAGACGGATCCTAAGAACACTACTGAGACGAGTACAAGAAAATAGAATGTGTCGCAAGCGCTATAAATTATGAACTATATCATCTTTACAAAGAGCTAGACATTGTCAGGATAATCAAAATATACAGGCTAAGGTGGGTTGGACACATAGAGAGAATGAACGAACGACAGCCTACAAAACATATTTTCTACCAGAAACCAATGGGTAGTAGAAAAAGGGGAGGACTCCGAAGTAGATCCAAAGACCAGATAGATGAGGACCTCGGAAAGCTGAACATAAGAAACTGGAAAGCCAGGGCACGCAATAGGTAGGAATGGAATCGACTCATGGAGAAGGCCAAAACCCACCAAGGGTTGTAGACCACGACTGATGACGATGATGATGATGATGATGATGATGATGATGATGGTGGTGGTGGTGGTGGTGGTGGTGGTGGTGGTGGTGGTGGTGGTGGTGGTGGTGGTCGTGGTGGTGGTCGTGGTGGTGGTGGTGGTGGTGGTCGTGGTGGTCGTGGACTGTAGACTAACAGCCCGGCTAATAATAACAATTTTTTTAATGTTGACGCAGGTCGTGAAAGATTAAAAACTTGCATATGTTTATGGACTTATTCAATGGCAGCTCGTCGATTTGTATTGGTGGTAGAAAGACAAAGTTGGCTACACTGTATTATTGTACTTATACATAAAACTCGTGCTGAAAATGTTCCGTTTCAATCTATTTCTGTACCGTCCGTAACAAGGGCACAACTAAGTTTGTGTTCGCTAACAACCTGCATGCACCGGCTTACGGCAAGCCGCGGGTCTGTCTGTGTTTGAGACAGAGATAGAGGGATAAAGAGAGAGCGGCGTTTCTTGACTCTTTATCGAACAAAATGTAAAACAGCTACTCTTTTATCAAACGAAGTGAAATCGCTTTGGCTCTACTTTCTAAAGAAGCATTAGTTTTCGCTGCATCATTATTCGAACAGTTTCTCAGCTTCTTTTAGATTCTTTGTCCCTGTTAAATTTTAAATAGCTTTGTGAATTATTTGTTGTACGTTTTCTCCTTCAACGTCACTTTTAACGTTGTTTTGACTTTCATTTCTTAATTATTATTATGTACTTAGTAATAATAATAATAACAATAATATTGTACGATGGTTTACTTGGTCATCGTATGGTACAGTGGAAAACAAAATGCAAGACAACAATTACGTCGCTAATCACCAGCTTTAATTTTCACAATTACACAGGTTGTAATTAACTCGTACAATATTTCCAGTTAGATTCGTCCACACGCCATAGCAATGTCTATTAATAGAGTTTCACACAATTGTTAACACAATACTACTTCACTTCGACAATACTCATTAAGCACTAGCGAAAATCGCTCACGTAACTGGACTGACAATCCGGCTGCTATGGCTTTATATAGGACCCGCAAAGGTGCAGTACAGCTTTGCCTCCTCACTTCACGTCACCGGCTTAATGGGTATCTCTAAATGTTCCTGGAACTCACTAGAACCACCTACGTAAATGACACACACTGGACGGGGGGAGTAGAGAATGTTCTGGATTGTTCGGTACGCTTCTCGTAACAATAATAATAATAATAATAATAATAATACAAACAAATAATAATAGTAAAAATATAATAGTACTATTATTATTATTATTGTTGTTGTTGTTGTTGTTGTTGTTGTTGTTGTTGTTGTTGTTGTTGTTGTTGTTATTATTATTATTACCGTTGTACACAGTGGCGCCTGCTCAACATAAGGTAGGCATTGGAACTCTTCAGACAAAGGGCGCTATTAAAGTAAGTGGTTGGGGGGGGGGGGGTGCTGGATACAACCTCACCTTTCAGGTACATATGTAACAGAAGGCTTACGTAATTTCCTTACGTCTGGCGTACTGTCTCAGGGATATAAAATGATATAACGTCTAAACAACAGAAAACAAATTCTGTGATAGAAATTATGTCCCCTTATAATGTTTTTAAAAGACATCAGAGAAGAATTAAGCCGGTCACGCACTAACCATCGCCGCCGTCCACCATGCCCGACGTCGGTAATGGATATGCGCACCATACTGTCGTGCAACTCGTCCAGCGCGCCAGACGTTCTCGTTGACAAGATACGTCCCACAGACATCTATTTAATTTATATTTTCGATAAATTTTGATGTTATTTCACGGCCCATTATGAATTGTAATTAAAACAAATTAATAATAACAATATTAAAAATAATAACTGTTAATGATATTTGAATGTATTATGTAAACGAAGAATAAACTAAACTAAATATTAAACTGAAATTTTATCTGAATCATTACTTATTAAATCTAAACTAAAGAATGAGTGTAAGTAAAATTAAACACTAAACATTTATTAACCGAATGTGCTCTAAAAACTTGTACTGTACTTGCTCGAATATGACCATTTGATAGACAGCAAGCGTACGCATGATCAAACATGCACCATGCACGATTCCTAGACATCCGTCAACACTACACACGATCCATCGGCACGTCGTGCGGCTTGAGCTGATGGTCTTGCTGGACTCATTTTTTGTCGTGCACATTCTTCAAAAAATACACGACTTGCGGATGGATGTCAAAGCTACGCACTGTCGTTTGTGACTTGCTGTCCGTCATGACGTCCAGCGGGAATGGTTAGTGCATAGCCGGCTTTACTGACATTAAGACTACTAGAAGGACGAACTTCTTCCATCAGTGCCTTCTTTTATGACGTTCCGGCTATGCAACAAATCTGTAGGCCAAAAGAAACACTAAAACTATACAAATAAAAAGTACTTTGTCTCACAACCGACAGAGAGTCAAAACATACTACAGGGTATACATAACAAACAAAAATTAATAAATAAAACTTATCAACTATGGAATCTATAAAACACCACACACACACAAACACACACACACACACACACACACACACACACTAAATACACGTACAAAACTCACATGAACACGCACGCTTCGAGGTCAACTGCAATCTGCGACAGGCGGCGTTGTCACACTCCTATATATATAGACAACAGGAAGACACTGCTTCGCACCCAAGAATCTAACGACCAACAGACAGTAACACACGCTAACTTACCACAAAGCCTAACCTACCCAACGCTTAAACTATTTTTTCTGATGGAACGAAGACAGATATTTCACTGCTTACTTGACTAATACAGTTACTGTTAGACGTTATGAAAGCAGCTTCCTTAAATCTACGTTCGACCATTTCTTTTGTATACAAATAACTTTCACTTCATCCATTAAGACTTTGTGCTGCGCCTCCCACACATGTTCAGCGAACCTTCATCGTGCTGTATTTCCCTTGTCCACATTCATTCTATGTTCATTCACGGTAGCTTTCAATTTTTTATTTGTAATGTTTTATGTTGTTAAACGGGTTGTTCCTACCTAAGGCAGGTATCGGGTATAGTTCGGCCTAAGATCTGTCGCTTTATGGCGGACTAAAGAGAATCTCCGAGTGGGGCAATCCAAACGTTGCCGACAAGTTGTCGATTCACAGCAACCGACTACGGTCTAATAGCCCTGTTTTTAGAAATAATTTTGAAAATGTGATTTTTTGGTTTGTTTTGGTCTGAAGACGGCTGCGTAGCCGAAATGTTGCTTTATATATTAAAAAAAAGAAGGCGGCTTTTCGTGGAACTGATCTCGTACGGGCAAAAGTTGTTATAAATGGTACTGTCCTGGAACAAGTTAGCAATTTTAAATATCTCGGCTACAATGTGTCTTATAATGGATGCACATTGTGAATATGTTGCATAAGTTCAACCTTATGTGCGGGATCTTTAGGAGAGCCCTTAAGTCAGCAAGTAAAGGAACACTCCTAAAATTTACAAGGTGATGGCCCTTCCCACACTTTTTTAAGGGTCTCAGAATTGAACTTTAACAAAAGGCCAGGCCAGTCGCATCGAAGCAACTGAAATGAGATTTATCAGGCACGTGGCAGGGAATACTGTCCATGATCATCGAAGAAACGCAGATATACGGCAGGAACTGAATATTATGAGTATACGCGACAGGATCGCCCAGTATCGGCTGAATTGGTGGGAAAATCTGTGGTTTAATCCTTGAAGATGATAATGAAAAAAAATTAAGTGATGGAAGAAGTCCGTCCGACTAGTAGGCTTAAAGTGAATAACCCATTCGTGACAACTTTTATAGAAAATATTAAAATTTACAAGCCGTTGCTCCTCTTCCCGTTCAACAACATCTAAATAAATATTAAAAAGTAATATTTAAATAAATATTAAATATTAAGAAAAGTACACCACTGGTGTCTAATTTCTTTCTTAAAAAGTTTATTCAGAATGTCTCCGGATTTTAATTATACGTTAACCTGTGTATCCACATACATGCTTTTAATAGTTCTAACTAATTAATACGGTACACCTTTTATCTTCATGATATTCACCGCAAACAGATGGAGCCCAATCTCACGTATAAATAAAAGTCTCATTAATACTCGTTGCAACAAGTAATATTGTCAATAACACGAGCAACCAATTTCTCTACTTATGACCAATAGAGATATAGAAAATAAAGTGACGAGTTTCACAGGAATGTGTGGAACGATTTGGGAGAACGTTGGAAAATAAATATAGAAAAGAAACCAAAATAAAATTTTATAAAACAATGGCAAAACCTTAACTACTGTATGGTTCTGAAACTTAGGTCATAAAGAAAAAAGACGATCAGAAGATACAAACAGCAAAAATAAAATTTCTGAGATCAGTTAAAAGGTGTAATAGACGATATCATATAAGAAATAAATAGATAAGAAGTAATTTAGATATTTTTGCAGTTATTGAAAGATTAAAGAATACAAAATAAACTTGATTCAACACATCAATAGAGTGGAAGAAAGTAGAAGAAAGAAAGAATACGGCGAAAGATTACAACCCTAGAGACACAAGAAAAGTTGGTAGACCTCAGAAAAGATAGACTGTGGAATAGGAATAGTCCGCTAAAGCATAAAACCGTTAAGAAGATGGTGATACTATTACAACACACAAACATTCCACGTGTTTCTCGCTGTAATGTTGTGTGCGTACGTGATTCTTAACAGGCGCTAGCGAGATTGTTCCAAACTTTGCCGGCCGCGTGCACTGTGGCCGCAAGCAATTACGCTCTAGTGTAGTGTTGACGTGTATTATTGATTATTCTGGAATATCAGCGGGATATAAATATAGGCTTCGTCGTAACAGCGGGGTCCGTCATAACAATACTTTACCGGAGTAGAGACAGGCTGAAAATGGCTATCACTGGGCATATATGACGTAATGCTTGAACCTTGACTGCGTAAATTGAATATCGCTTCGCGTATTCCAAATATTTTACTGTGCAAGATTTCATTGTTTAGACTCTCTCCCACGTACGATGTCGTAAGCGCGCGACCTTACAACATTACTTAAGGGTAATTTAAATAATGTATAACGTATATTTATCCATTAACGTAGAAGCGTGGAGTACGGAGTTTAATGAGATTCCATTCGTTGATATGTAAATATTACGTTCTTGGAATCATACTGTACATGTCTGCATAAACAGCTGATGGATATGAAGTCATGTTAAACACACACACACACACACACACACACACACACTAAGGGCTGTCATTTGCTCAGCAAAGTAGGACAACCCGACAGAATGTCTCCTTCCCAACATACGGCGAATGAATTTAATCAGAGTTAGGTTCATCTTACCTCTAAATACTTGCCTATCTGACTGCCCAGACAGACATTTCAGTTGCAGAGTAAGTAAATTCTTAAGGTGCGTCTAGACATGCAATAACGTATCGCTAAGCAACACCGACGCGCAACTGAACATCGCAACATGACATGGTCAGGAGTCAGGGGTAACAGATGTTCCCAACACTACGCCGTTCCATCCGTCAGTTCTTGTTGAAAACGTGTACAGGTGTAGTGTACGTGTACGTGTAGTGTGCAGGACAAAAATATGGATATGCTGCGGCAGCCTATATAGCCATGGACTATTTAGTAAAAAAGAAGAAAGGTCGGGAAAAACGGTGGTGGTATACGCAGCTGTATAATAGAAGAATCTACTTGTACAGTGGTAATCAGTTACTTTTAGATTTGAAATTTCAAGCAGTTACTGGGCTCAACCAGAATGTCACCGAGTTTTGTATCCCACAATAACTGCGATACACTTCAATAAATTGCAGAGTAAATTCTTCCGTCCACTCCATGTTGCGTACTGATAAAGCACTGGTCACGCAGTTTTGTTCAGACATGCAAAGAGCATGCGTAACGCCGCCGGTGCGTAAGATTCCTTTAATATGACGCTGGAAAACCGACAAGCGACGGAACGCCCCGATGTCGCGCTCCGATGTTACGAAGTTGCGGTTGCGGTGTGCCGTCTGTGACACGCGACGGTGTTGCGTTACGATTCGTTGTTGCATGTCTGGACGAACCTTACATAAATACATAACTTGCCTTTTGGTCTCGCACAACTCCCGCCAACCCTATTTACAAGAACGCTGACCAATCAATATCATTATTCTTCATATAAATCTTCTTCCAATACTTGGTAAATGGAATATAAATAATTGTGTATTTCACACAAAGAAGACGAGTCACAGTCGCTCTTCGTTACCATATATACTAAACAAAGTGTGACTCTAACAGAACTTAGTGAATCGTCGGTTGTTACAGACTTCAGCACGGACTGGCGAGTTTTCGAAAGTTTGCGGCTACAGTTTGTGTTGAATAACATTTGTTTTTCACAGCAACACGTTTGACAAAAGTTTTATAAAGTTTTACTTTTATACACGTTTTGATGCAAGTTGTCGCGTCACTTCTCTCGACTATGTAAAACTGCGCCATTTTTGTTCCAATAATAGCGTCAACTTTATTATCATTTTTGTTGGAAAACTTTCTATAAAACACGCAGGCGTAACATTATTTAGATAGATCGTCTAAAGATGTGTCACCCTATGGTATTACTAACTTTAATTTGTTCTTAACGGATATAAAGGAACAAGAATAGATGTTGAAAATAATTGTAGGATATCACAAGAAACAACTGTCAGTGAAGGTGTTAGACAAGACTGCAGTATATCACGTACACTTTTAACATTAATACGGTACAGCATCGATTATACAAACATCCATTAACCGAACGATCTAGTTTTTAGTTAATTTTATAGTACAGTGTTTATCATTAAACTCTAATGTTGTTTAAATAAACACTTGGTTTTTATTAATTACACTCAGTTTTTAATTCAGTAATTTTTAGCCTTAGTAATATATTACAGTACAGTATACAGGTTGCTGTAATTATATAACAGTATGTTAGAAATGATATTGTTCTAAAAATCTTTGTTTTTGTAAAGAGAAATAATGTTTGAAATTTACAATCTATTATCCGAAATATCGATTATCCGAAAGGGCCGTTGTCCCGACATGTTCGGATAATTGATACTCTACTGTATTGACAATCTGGTAAGAAAATATCACGAGACAGATATTTGAATGTGCTGTTGTCTGCTGACAACTCGCTTGTACTTCAAAATAAATATTCTGCTTTGCAAAACTCTGTTTTTAAGCTTCATCGCATTTGCAAACAATACAATATGAAAAGCTCCACTATAACAACAAAGGTAATGGTATTTCGAAACAAGGAACCAAAAGGAGGCAAGTACAAAAATTATGATTAATGGTTGTATTTTAGAACAGGTGAACCATTTTAATTATTTTGGAAACGATATTGGCTATTATAGAAATTATGATATTGATGTTAAATTAGGTAAGTTCCAGACGCTCTGTGGAACAATCAACAGTATTTCAGAAACAAAGTACGTCGAGATTCAAAAGTAAAGTTTTATAGTGTTATGGCAGTGCTTGTACTGTCCTGTGGGTGTGAATTATGGAACAACGACCAAAAAACAAGAAAGTAAAATACACGCCTTAGAAATGGTGTTCTGAAGAGGACTTAAAAAGTTTTCTAAACTTGACTGTATAAGAAATGAGGCCATAAGAGAAGAGTTGAGAAGAGTTACAATGAATTTAAATGAAGAGTTGAATGAAAAATTACAAGATTACAAACAACTGTGGAAAGAACACTGAGAGAGAATTTCAGATTGCCGACTGGCCAAACAAGTCTGGAAATACAAAGCTATAGGACACAGGTGTGTGGGTAGACCCAGGAAGAGATGGCTGGAGGATCTTTATGGCGGAACAGCCAGCATTTTGCGTATGCCGTGTTGTGAAGATGATGATGATGATGAATTTGTTCTCAATAATTAGCATTTCGTACTCAAAAAGTACAGTACATAGTTGTCCTGAGGCTTTCACAGCCGGTATCGGTTGTATGATTAAAGTTATCCGGGCTGTTTGGCCGTGGTCCATGGTTTATTGCCAAACCAAACGTTTCAACAGCTCCACTGGCTACCATCATCAGTGGAATTTTTAAAAATCCTGAACGTAGGGTGTTCACGTCAGGCCCACAGTACTGTGGTATAGGCTTATACCACGTCACTGTGGGCCTGACGTGAACACCCTACGTTCAGGATTTTTAAAAATTCCACTGATGATGGTAGCCAGTGGAGCTGTTGAAACGTTTGGTTTGGCAATAAGCCATGGACCACGGCCAAACAGCCCGGATAACTTTAATCATACTACAGTACATAGTGTTACGCTGATGAAATAAATAGTACCACATCGCTGGAGTGCGTAATTGATTCTGGACACACGGTGAGCGAGACTGTGCCAGACGTTTCAGACTGCGCCGCAAGTTGCGTAGCGTTCTGGATTCTTCTCGACTGCCTGTGCCCCTTCCAGACGTCCAGTCTTGTCCACGCCCCCTACAATGCGAGGCGGCGGATGTATAAATACTGCATTTAGGATCGGCCTTATTCAGTTAGAGCTGGCGTTTTGCTCAGTGCAGAAGTGATTGTTGCGGATTAGTGGAAAGTGAGTATTGTCGTAATATTAGTGTAAAACTGTATTAAAGTGGCATTAATCGTTGGACAAACGTAACTTGAATTCTTGTTTAAGAGTGTTTTGTTGATTTATAACTGTTGTCTGTGTATAATTAAAGTTTGTAACTTCATTGATGTCAGTTATTCTATTTCCACTGAACAACACTACGATCCGTGTCACCGTCGTAACAATAATTAAATTGATCACTGTTCACTGTAATCTGATCCCATTTGTATCGTCATATTTTAGCTCTAATATTTCACAGCAACCCCTGGTCTCACAGCATGGTATTCATAAATAACTGACATCTGGACATTGTAATTCTTACAAAATTACATCTTGGAACTTGGTGCGTCCTAGGATCAACTAAACAGGAAATTCCTAAGTAACATTCACTATATTTAAAGTAATATGATGTGTAAAATCGTGAGGATTTCTCTGGTACAGACAAATGGATTTGTTAGTCCCTTTCACACACAAAATTAGAGTACAGACGTTTTTCCTACAGAATAGAAATTTGTTGACGCGTTGGAGGACACGAGTGCAACGTATTACTAGACAAAATTAACAAAAGATGCTGAAAAATGTGAACTGCGGAGTTAAGAGAAAACACGCAAGCGCGACTCACACCTCCGAGCAGTCTACAGTCATACTCAAAAGTCTGTCATTTGAACGTGTTTCCCAGCTGTGAATATCATGAGAGTCGATTTGTATTACAAATATAGGCTAATAATTTTGCGTGTTCGTGTTACAGAGTTTGTCATTTGAATGTGTTCTCAGACTACGAGTATCGTGAGAATCGATATGTTGTATAATTAATGTTTTTGCTTGTTCGTGTTCCAGTTTTGTTATTTGAATGTGTTCTCAGACTACGAGTATTGTGAGAATTGATTTGTTGTATAATTAATATTTTTACGTGTTCATGTTCCAGAATTTGTCATTTGAAGTGTTCTCAGATTACGAGTATCGTGAGAATCGATTTTGGTATAATGTAACGTATAATATGGTATAAATTTTTGCGTGTTCGTGTTCCAGAGTTTGTCATTTGAATTATGTTTACTAATTATGAGTATTGTAAGCGCCGATTTGCTTTAGGCCAATAATTAATATTTGTGAGTGTATTTAAATAATTACACATTTTTGAAACTATGTAGAATGACAATTTTGACACCATAAAGTTTAAGCATTAAAATGCTTTAACTTTAGCATGGGATGAGTAAATTTTCAAGTCGCGTATGAATTTTACTTTGACTGTACAAACGCTAAGGAACATAGGGGAACGTACTGTATCCCCATCCAACTGGCAGTGCCAGTGCTGCTACACTTCCCCTCTTCGGATACAATGTTAACGTACCCGTGTAGTAGGTTCCATACTGAGAACAATAAGTCACTGGCCTCAGGGTCTGGGACGGCTGTTTAGCTCAAAACAGTATGGAGCCGACAATGGGTTACATTTGTCAGCCAGTTGGCATAGCGTGTTTGTGAATCCATTGTTGCAGCGTGTCGCAACAATCAATAGTGTCATAAGCTCAATAACAATCTCACTCTCTCACCTCTGTCGTCAGTATCAAAGTCAACTTGCACGTGTTAAACCAGCAAAGCTTGTTCGAACCCTACGTTGTTACCGTATAAACATGTTTAGCAAATTAAACGTCTCCTGGATATGCTAGTAGCTATTTGCAGAATGACGCGGGATCGGTTGAATTTTTAGCCTCGTGTTGTATAAATACCAACTAGTGGACTGTCCCAAATGATATGTGATTTGATAATGAAAAAAGCTAAACGCTCAATGAAAAAGTAAACATTTTAAACGCCCGTAAAACTGAAACTTTTAACAATTCTAAATACGAACAGCTCTACTAAAGCTCCATTAATATTGTTACGTCGGTCTCACGGATCGACGTATTGTACAGTGGAAACAAAATACAGACACCAATGAAGTCACTATTTACCACCTTTAATTAGTCACGAATAACAACTTGTGACCAACAAGATAGTCTCATACAATAATTCAAGTTAAAGTGGACCACACGGAATAATAACGTCATCTATAAGAGTCCGCACTAATTATAACACAATAATGATTTTCCGCTAATCAGCAACAATTACTTGATCTACACTCTACAACTGCACTCATCGCCAGGTGTAACTAATTCACTAAGCTGACCGCTGTTGCTTATATAGGTGGCGCAGAAAAAGTTTTCATTCTTTTGGCGGCGTGCCTGCATAATTTGCATAGTTACAAGCACTCGAACAGTCTGGAAGCTACTTAACTGCACGGCCTTGGCACAGACGCCGCACGCCGGGCTAGTGGAGAAACGTGTAGAACTTTTACATAACTGCAGCTCCCGACGTTTCGAGAGCGTCACGTAATTGGCGTAGCAGTATAAAACAATAGCGATTTTCAACCAAAAAACACTTCTGCAAACAACATGACTGGCGATGTATAAATTGCATACTGTATGCCTCACGGAAGTAAGAAAATACGTGATAAGTATGGTAAGTATATTTTGTTTAATTAATTAATACGTCCACAAAATTAACTGACTAAGTTTGTGTGTGTGTGTGTGTGTGTGTGACGTGACTATTATTAATTTACTTATTCCGTGAATTTAACTGTGTACATTCCACAGACTCGACACCCCGCTTGAACAGTAACACAAGGTGGGCAACCTTACGACACTGTATATATCAAACACCAACGCATTAGCAATTTATCATATTATATTTATCTAGTAACGTACGAGCGTTCGATACCGATTCTAATTAGATTCAAGTCCTCGCGATTCATACGCAGCTTCTGCATACTGCGTACACGGTTGGTATGTAAATATTGCGTCCCTGGAATCATACTTTGCCTGAAGTCATACTTCATACTTCTTTATCTCTATCATACTTCACATAACTAGTGTATACGAAGACATATTAAACTCAAACCCACGCACTATAGTTACAGTCTGTTTAGTAATGTAGGACATTCCGACAGAATCCTTGACACGTGACAAAGGATTTAGTCTGAGTTACGTTCGTCTTAATTATGCAAAGTATGCAAAGTAACTTAATCATAAAGTTATACAAAAACATCTTGCTAAGGTACGCGCCGACAAGGAGTTCCATACAGCTGTTCTTAATACAGAAATTACTTACTTTTTCTTGTTTGAAACAACTAAAACTTACAAACTTACTGCTGCACACCACTATAGAAAAATTATTCTGATTAGCGCTCTCAAGCTTCTCAGCTCATCGTCAGATCGGAAATAACAACAGAAAAACAACCTCTTCACACCCTACCCGCCCCACTGACCCCCCAATCAAACTATATCACACCCCCTAAACAAGCTGTGTGTGTGGACAATGGGGCGGGTGGGGATGTGAAGAGGTGGTTTTTCTGTTGTTGTTATTTCCGATCTGACGAGGAGCTGAGAAGCTTAAAAGCGCTAATCGGAATAATTATTCTATAGTGGGGTAGAACAGTGATAATTCTGTTTGTGATTATAACTATTAACACAACTTTCTTAATTAAACTAAAACTTAGTTTTTTAATTCTCGTTTACTCGTTTTGGTTTCATACCGTAAATTTTATTTTCATCAAATATTATGAAAATACTTCTGGCTTAAACCACAAAATCTTACATTAATTACTACAAATCTTAGATCTAAGTACATAATGCTGTAAGGCGAAAGGGATTGTTTTACTTTTAGAGTGACACTTCTCGATCAAAGGCTGGTTGTAGATGACAAAAATATTGAACAAGTATTACACATATTAGCTATTTAGTATCGGATATGTCCTTTGTCAAAAATAAGGTTACTGACAGAAAGACGACCGAATTTCAGAGAATTTGTTGTCACAATAGATCAGAGAGTATAGTAGCAACAGACGAAAAATTAAGATTTTTACAGAGTAATAACATGCCTAAAGTAAGGAACACGTCTAAAATTCTACAAGGTGATGGCTCTTCCTTCATTTATATATGGGTCTGAGAACTGGACTTTAACAAAATTCCACCCCAGTCGCATCCAAGCGGCTGAATTGAGATTTCTCAGGCACGTGACAGGGTATATTCTCCATGATCATAGAAGAAACACATATATACGCCAAAAACGGACTATTATGAGTATATTCAACAGGATCGGCCAGTATCGGTTGAATTTGTGGGAAAATCATTGCCGAATGGACGACTGCCGCATCCGCAAACAACTCTGGAACTATAAGCCGAGGGGACGGACAGGTTGGACGTTCGAGGCAGCGCTGGCGTGATCAGCTCTAATCTTTACCTATTTGAGACCGGAACAAACCACCCTAGGTTTAATCCTTGAAGATGATGATGATGATGACAGAGCAATAACCAACCCGGTTCTGATATTTGGTTACAAAAAATGTATGTACCCATATAGAAATAACAAGAATCTAAGCATATGAAATGAAAATTTTAGGTAGTGTGCAGCGTTGCACTAATGGGATAGAATAACAATCAAGACCGAAAGTTGGTATTTGTAACATTAATGATAGAACAGACGACCGTAGTGAGAGGGAAAGGAACACATCGATAGAATGGCCCTACACTGACTATTACAGATTACAGTGAATTAAAAACCAAGATTTTGACGGTCAAGCTAGACGTGCTCTTTTCAAAGGCGGAACAGGCACTGTCCCGAATCCCTTGAATGAAAAGGCGGGGAAGAAAAGGAACAATAAATATAAGGCGAACAGGAACAGGAACAGAAAGAGGAACAGGAACAAGAACAGGAACAGGAACCAGAACAAGAGCAAGAGCAAGAGCAAGAGCAAGAGCAAGAGCAAGAGCAAGAGCAAGAGCAAGAGCAAGAGCAGGAGCAAGAACAAGAACAAGAACAAGAACAATAACAAGAACATGAACAATAACAAGTGCAAGTAAAACAGAAGAAGGATTGCGTATTTAGATTCATAAAATTCTTACGCCAGGCTGCGACGTATTTAACTTAATCTAGTAAATAAAGTTACGTTAATATCGGCTGCTGCTATTACTCGTTACAGTGAAAAATCCACAGACACATAGGCCTATTTATAATAACTGCCAGTATGTCAGCCATCTGCTAACGTGGATGTAGACATAAATTACGATAGATGTCTGGTATTTCTTTTAGTCTAAACGTTTCTTTGAATATTTTTCGTTTGGATACCTCCTGTTCTCTTATCTCATATTACAGCGATCCTTTCACAAATGGAAAAAGTATACATTTTTCTTTAAAAAAAAAAGAACACGGAGGAAAGATACTGAATAACTAAGTTGCTTCAAAGGAGACTTTTACTCTTGTTTTTCATAATATGTAGAACAGTTCGCTATGTTATTTAACGTTTCAGATTAACTTGATAGCTGCAAAAAGAGACTGGTTTTAAAGCGGCCGAAACATGCACAGCGAGACTTATTTTTGGTATTATAATTAGCAACATTACTCAATTTGTATTAAGTATATAAACTAATACTAATACTATTGCTAAAAATACTTTAGTAGTACATAACTAATACTAAATAATTAATACTCCGTCATTTAGCTTCTCATAATGTCGATTATTGTTAGTGAGTTTGTGTTTTGGTTTTTATTTTTACACTGTGACATAAATATGTATGTACGCTATGATTTGTTATACTGTTATTTGTACCAGTGTTTTTGATAATTCTTCATCCAGCTTTGTCATTATTTTGTTTTTATTTCAGTTGTATTTAAGCCTAATTTTCTATTTTTAGTTGCAGGCTCAAGTATAATCTTGATAACATATTTTTTCAATGGTTAGTGAGGATCGGTCAATGACCGGTCCTCACTAACCTCCACTGAAAAATTCATTGATTGACGGTCACTACGAATTTAAGGACTTGATAACACAAATTACGTAGAATTTGAAGTGGCTCGGTTTACAAAAATGTTTAAACTTGAAACGTTTGAACTTTCAGCAGCTAGATAATGAATTATAAATATTAAAGCATTCTCATGTACTAAGGTCAAATTAAAGGAATTAAACTTTTCAATTTAATAACACAAAAATAAACAATTTTGGTACACAAATAGACTTGCATATATAAAACCAACATTCTGCACATATTAGCTTATTGTATTGCATTATGAAAGCTAAAAAATAAATTAAATTCTTTAAGGTCTACACATCTTTACTCAAGTTCAAGAAACTGCTATACTTATTGGTTAATTTTTGGATTATTTTTTATTTCAATTTTTAAATGTATGTTATTCCTTGCCTTACGAATTCATTCAGTATAACTACATTAAAATTTTTGTACCGATGATACATTAATGTGGTTTAATTCTGCTTCTAACAAATAATCACTAGATTTAGTATATTTTGACGGAAAATAAATCAGACGTGATGTTCAAATACCATGTTTTGACTAAAAAACTTCTTATATGATATTGTGTAATTTCCACCAAATATTCTCTTGTTTGGCTTTATTAATGATACCACAGTCAATGTTTGTAGTACCAATTAAACAAAACAGGTAACAATACAAACACTTGCTTGTATTTGTTTGATATTAGGTCGTGTTTGACCTAAATATCACATTGCCAAAACATTTATAAAAATAAAGCTCCTAATTTGTAAAACAAACTTATTGGAGTTTTAAATTTTACACACACAAATAATTCAAACGTGCTTTTAAACTCTCCGTATAACGTCAAAACCAATAATGTTAAATTGGATCAAAGAGAAGACACTTTTGTTTTCGCAGAGACTCGAGGGACGTGTTTAACAAAGCGATAACAGTGGCAGCGTTAAATAAATAATTCAGACGGCTGTGGCCAAAACAGAAACCGACTGCCGCAGTTCCGCTGCCCGTTACGTAATTCCCTTTGGCAGGTCTCTTTGTTGTATACATTAACAAAAGTGTATCACTCCCTTTAAAATAAAGTAAACAATTTTGTTAGCGTTTTTTTTCCACTTCATACAAAACTCAAATAAAAAATTTAATAAATTTGTAAAAAAAATAACACCTCTCTACAACACGTTGGTATTGGTCACGGTTCCTTGACAACATCATCCAGTTTCAAACACTCAAGCTTTCTCAGACCACCTTCAACCCCGTCTAACCACTTTTTTTTGGATCTGTCACGTTTCTTATACTTTTCTGATTGTCTCATGTATGGAGCAGTACGTCCGACTAAATTAAAGCTCGTTGATTTTATAAACCGGGTTGCCGATGTCTTCAAGTTATTCCAATCTAAAAATTTCTAACGACTGTCAATCAAACTATGCTTGATGACTTTGATTTGTCAATAGTAAAAATCATTGTTGGATCTCACGCAGTCACGCTCAAAGGACAGTATACACAGATTACTGAAAACGCAAATTACCCAAAGTCTTAATAAAGTATCTGAGGACAGAAGACTAAGAATGCTGCTGCTAGAAAACCTATTTCGCATTATTGTCCATCAAGGTGTCTAATCAGAGACACTTTTCTTAGAAACTATTTAGTAATATTCATTCAGTGCATTAAAAATTTGCAACATTAACAAATTATATACTAAAACCAAAATTTTTAAAACCATTGTTAGAAGTATCGTGACTTACGGCTTAGAAGTTTGGACTACCAATAAACACACAAGAACAAAACTAATGACAGCAGAGGTGAACTTTTGGAGACGTTCTGCAAGAGTACCCAGACGTGAGAAAATTAGAAATAAAGTCGTTAAGGGTAGAATGAATGTGAAAAATTTAGTTGTTGATTTTGTCCAAACAAAAAAATTACAATGGTATGGACACACGAAAAGAATGGCACAGGAAAGATTGCCAAGGAGAGTTATGGAATGGACCCCACCATGAAGAAGGAAAAGAGGAAGACTACCATCACCTGGACAGAAGAAATTCAGACTGTATTGTGCGAACGAGACATTGAAGATCTTTGGATGGACAAACACCAGTGGAAGATGAGAACTCAATCACTTCTGTAATCTTTGGTTCCGGAAAATGTGTAAACATTGTACAGCCGGAATAAATAAACAAACAAATTATTTATGGTCTTAAGTATTAAATAATTAAACGAATTAAAAATAAATTAACGAACATAAACATTTTTAGCTATAAGAAAAACACGTAAGTATACTTATTTCCCCACTTTACAATATCTTTATTTTAAGTAAAATATGTCAAAACTATCAACCAACTATTAAAAAAAAAAAGTTTAGCAGTCATTTTATATCGTCGGTTCTTGCGGAATAATCCAAGCGCTAAATTTATGTAATAAGGATTTTACAGCCATTACATAACAATTGCCCTTGTCAATCTGCTAATTTCTCACTTATAAGCAACTTGCAGTTATTATTTAACTTTTTTGCCTATTATTACACTAATCCATGGGAGACTTTAAATCATCGCCTTCTTCTTCTTCTTCTTAACGGTTTTAGGCTTTAGCGGCACGTTCCTATTACACGGTCCACCTTTTCTTAGGCCTAATAACTTTTCTTCTCCCTCTAGGGTTGTAATCTTTCGCCATCTTCAGTATTCTACTTTCTTCCCTTCTCTTAATGTGTTGAATCCATTTTCTTCTTTAAGTACATAACAATCGCCATTGTCAACCTGTTAATTTTTTGATTATAAACAACTCGTAGTTACGGCTGAGAATACTATTATTTCATTTTTTGCCGACTATTGCACTAATCCATGGGACACTTGGATATTCTATTTTCTTCCAATCTATTGATGTATTGAATCCATTTTCTTCTGTATTCTTTAATCCTTTCATTAACTGCAAAAAATATCACAATCACTTCTTATCTCCTCACTTCTTATATGACCGCGCCTATTACACCCTTTAACTGATCTCAGAAATTTCATTTCTGCTGTTTGTATCTTCTGTTCATCTTTATTTTTGTGACCCAACTTTCAGAACCATACAGTTGTGTAGGCATTACCATTGTTTTATAAAATTTTGTTTGGGTTTCTTTTCTACATTTATTTCTCTACGTTCTCCAAATCGTTCCACACATTATTGTGAAATTCGTCATTTTAATTTCTATATCTCTATCTTGATCATAAGTAATGTCACGTCCAAGTTAATTAAAATGTCTTACTTGTTCTATGGATGTGTTGTCTATGTATATTTTGGTCCGAACCGGTTCATCTCCTATAAAGGCCATTAGTTTTGTCTTTGATTCAGAACATTTTCTTTTATTTTATGTAAGATGTATATTGCTCGCTGGAGATCGCCTTCTGAAGTGGCGAATATAGCTTGGTTATCTGCGAAGAGAATGGTTTTCAAGCTTTTATTTCGGTGGATTTTAATTCCGTCAGGAAATTGTTCTTCCCATTTGTTCTTTTTTTATGAAATCATTTAAAAAAAGGTTAGGCCTAAAACATAAAGAAGACTTTAAATTCATTTATTATTTTAAAATTTCCAGACAAAATTCTTTAAAAATTATGTTAACTTTACATAAATTAACTTGTAGTTACTGCTGAGAATACTATTATTTAATTCTCTTGCCAACTATTGCACTAATCCATAAGAGGACTAATAATCTAATAATGATCTAATAATAAAAAATCTCCATACAAAAGTCTTTAACAATCACATTATCTTTTCACGGCTTAAAAAAAAAAAAAAAAGACGTGTTGCGGCCTAATTTCTTAACATTATCCCAGTCAAAGCCCGATGAACGCCAGATTGAAACGAGTGCAACATCTTACTAAAGTTTATTAATCAGTTAAATAGTTGGATGAGGTGCGACTACTGTAACACATGGCGAATCTCAGTAATCGCGGACAAGACCCAAATCTGTGTTTTCAATTCCACAGGACGCAAAATGAACCACTTCTTTAAATCTCCAGTCCGAGTAGGCCCATCAATAGTAATACCGATGCATGTATGCAAATATCTTGGCGTCACGCTTGACTCCAAACGTAGCTGGTGACGTCACATCACAGGAACCTCAAACCAAGCCCGCAAAAGAATCCGCTCTCTCAGTACTCTAAATAGCTACGATAGTTGCTCCAGCGGACTACTTAGCTGCATATACACCACATGTATCCGCCCGATTATTACATATGCGCATCTCGTACTTCTGACCGCCTCAAAACCTACCGAGTTACCGAACGGCGATCTCTACGACTGATATATCGCAGACCTCCCATTACAAAACCTCCAACAGCGCTCAGTATCTACTAAATACACTTTTCCCTAACCTCAATTCCTTCCTGTATAAGCTCAATTGGAAGTACTCAAAACTGCTACACAACGCACTTCCCTACAATCCATAGCCACTTCCATCAACAGAACAACTGGCAACACCCGCAGACCTTCGTTCCTCATAAACAGTCTCCTTACCATAGCCGATGAACCTTCTCTCGGAACTCCTCGCCGCCAGCGTCTGAGAAATAGAAACATATAGAATTACTTAATTCCAAATTACAAACATACTCAACCTGCCGTCCTTCCTTGCCTGCCATCGTTCCTTGTTACGCAATAATTTAAGTTTCCCTACATTCTTACCAAGTCTCTAACCCTCTTCTTTGTGTCCCTCGCCTACCTGGACGCCTCTCTGTCACCTCCTTTCAGCTTTGGCGACCTGCGCTACACGTCCCTGACTTGGCCGCCCTGAAAACTAAAATATATAATAATTAATACACCATAATATTATATAATATTCCATCATGCACCTCCTTCGCCTATATGGCTACAAACTACATCTACACAAAGATAAACACACACGTACTACTCTACCTTCAATGTGCTGCCTCCACCTTCCTCCCTTCCGGCCTGCGCTGGCGTGCGTCTCCTCACATCCTACCATCTGGCAAAAAGGGGCTTGCCCCAGATCAGCGCGAGGCTTGTACTTCCCAGACAAGTCTAAAACAACACTAAAAAAAGATGAGGTTCCATCGTGGTTCCTTCAAGGACAGGGGCGTAGAGCAGTGCGGCATGGGAGTTGGCGTCGAACAGTGTTTTCTACCATTAGCTGCCGCGCCCAGGCAAATGGCTTCCGCGAGGCAGCGCTTGCATGCACACCTCAGCCGAGGAGGCGACTCTTGCTGGAACTATCTGTCTGGCTTTGCTACTGTCAGACACTGGATTAGCAGCAAGCGGCCCCTTAAGGAGTTACTTGATTTGAGCCAGGTTAGCGGGAGGAGGTTTAAACGGAATCAAGTAAAATAAAACTGTATTGCCTCCAAATAATCGTTATACACAGTACGAGGACTGTGATACTGATTATAACTGTCGGTCATAAAGTAGAGAAACCAGCGCGTGACACGAGCTAATACACTAATGCACGTTCAATGATTTATGTTACTTTCGACAATACAGTGGCATTAACTGGTAGCAGTAACATACGGATATGCATCTGTAATCCCAGAGTGATTGAGCACCCAGCTGGTGTTAATTCTCTCCAATGTGCTGAGTATACTTATGTGTCTATAAAACGTAATTACGGGTAAATATGTGAGCTAAATATTGTAAACAATTGGAACGTATATTGTAACCTAGATTTTAACGAAGAGTTACGTTTTATTTAACTTGAATAGAAACACATATTGTTAAATATTTGACGCAAGGCTAGCCATCATGGAAAATGTATTCTGAAAGTGATGGTCAAAAACATCATATTAGTTCAGTCGCTATGACTGGAACTAACAACACTTTACAGATGAAAAGTCACTATAATTATGCTCAAAAAAAAAGTTTCAATTTCTATGGAAACAATAGGTTTTAACAGCAATGAGTGACAGTATTGAGGGAGTTTTGATAGTAGAAGTACGTATAGTACACATATACGCGAGCGCGCCATCACACACACACACACACTAAAAATATTGAAACGAAGGAACCCTCTAGAAAAGCCGAGCGCGTCCTTCCAGCCGTCCCTCTAATAGCTTAGTCTATTAGTTGTAGCTTCAGTCAAGGCCGCACTAAAGTACATTTGAGATTATTCCGGAAAGCAGTTGAAATACCCATTATCCTGGCATGCAGTAAGGATAGAATGTTATTCTAGAATACGTGCTCTATGTATATAAAGGACAGAGGCTGTATTTGTCAGGCAGTTACATTGAGCGATTTCCTTTGCGCGGATCGATTCATTGTTGAGGCTTAGTGAAAGGTAATACTGAGGCTTACTGTGTTATACGAGTAATTAGTGTGGAACTCTGTTACTTGACATTGTTATTGCGTGTAGATAAATTTAACTTGAATTATTAACCGATTATAATATTGTCGAATAATTTGTTGATTGCAAACTGTTATTTGTGATTAATTAAAGCAGGTGATTAGTGATTGCATTGAGGTCTGTATTTGTTTCCACTATACTATACGACGATCAGTGAAATCGTCGTAAAAATATTTTCAATACACACACGCAGAGTCAGATGTTTCAATACAATTTTTTTAATACTTGAATTTTATACATAAATATTTGTATGTATAAATTCCTTACAGTTACGTTTTATTTTCCTTACAATTATTTCACCAGTACGGCAGCTTCAGACGTTAGGTCTGAACTGAAACATTTGAAATTTTTGTTAGGCGGTGGAGGGTAGAGGTTGTGTATTAGCTAGGGCAGAATTGGAAAATCCTAACAAAGCTGCGTGTTTTACATTTGAACAAAACGTGCCGTTTCCAAATCTTTGGGGAGAATGATCTGATGACATATGTTTTATTGACGTCGTGGGTCAATGACCTATCGGCATAAAGGGAGGGGAAAGTGAACGACCTTGTCCCCGTAGTCCCTTTTATGTACTACTTGTAACTATACAGATTACTACTTGTTCTAATTGCCATCGTCTTCTGCCCGTATAACATTACCATACGGATGGTTCCAAGTGGCATCGTTTTTGTAAAAACGACACGTGTAACCTTACGAATGATTTAATTTGGCACCGTCCCCGTAAACAATAGAATGTCACTGTACGTACAATTTCAATAGCCATAATTTCCGCAAATAAATACTATGTTACCATATGATTGATTCTAAATGGTACCGTTTTGCAAAACGACATAACCCAACCATATGTATTTGACCACAATGTTCTTAAAAAAACGGCAAAATGTAGCTATATGGATGATGCAAATTTGCATCGTTCCAATAAGACGATATAATAAAACCATATGGATGATTCAATTTGACATTATTCTGTAAAATAAACGGCGTACTCAAACAATACGGATATTTGTAACTGACAACGTTTCCGTGACAATCATGTGTTACCATAAGTTTGATTCCAATAGGCACCATTCCAGTAAAAAAATCTGTTACTGCATGGACGATTCCAATTGGAATCATCATACACTCATATAACATTAACATATTCCAAATGATATCGTTTAGATAAAAAGATATAATGTAACCATATGGATTATCAGATTTGGCATATGGATAACCATATAACAATATCATGCATGTAATGTAACAATATGGTTTACTCCAATTGGCAGTGCTTCTTTACATAATTGATTGGTTACCACATGGAGGATTTCAATTAGCATCATTCCAGTTAAACAATAAAATGTTACCATGTAGATAATTCCAGTTGGCATTCTACACCTACACAGTAAATCATTACCACATGGATGATTCCATGTGACATCGTTTGATAAAAGAAACGACACAACGAAAGCTTGTAGATAATTCCTTTTTGTATCGTTCCCTTAAACAATTCAATGTTACCGTATGTATGGTTCCACTGGGCATCATTCACAAAAAGAAAATACAATATTATCATATGTATAGATCTAAATGGTATTGTTTTGTTAAAACCCATAACGTAATCATACGGATGATTAAAATTCGTATGATTACCCACTTTTCCTGAAACATTACCATATTAATATTCCCAATTCCTTTGTCTTGAAATACGGTACAATGTAGCCAATGGATTATACAATTTTGCATCGTTCCCATAACACATTATAATACAACGTTATGGATGATTACTTTTATCATCGTTCGGAAAGAGAAAAGCCACGATGGAACAACAGGGATGATAGCAATTGACAACGTTTCTGTTAACAATCCTATGGTACCATAAGACTGATTCCAATTGGCATCCTATCGTACCCATAAAACAATATAATGCAAATATATGAATGATTTTATTTGGCATCGTTTTGAAAAGTAAGGGCTCAATGAAACAGAAATTATTCCAATTGTCATCTTTCTCCTTTTTTTCGAAAATATATTGATGACTCAAATGGCATCGGTTTAGAAAAACATGCAATATGGATGATTTTAATTGGCACCGTGTCATAGAAAATACGTCATTAAAAAAATGGATGATTCAAAATGGCATAGTCTGCCAATCTACAATGGCATAACTTTGTGTGCTCTTCAACCAGACATTGTATTTCTTTATCGGCACAACATTCTGTTAAAAGCCTTCTTCTTCTTCTTTGTCTTTTTCTTTTTCTTCTTTAACTTCCTTGTTAGGACTCTGTCTTGTTCTATAACAACGGTCCTACACGCTGTCACTCCATTTCTTTCTTGGCCGACCAATGGTTCTCTTCGTGTTTGGTTGGCTATCTCTTGCCTTTTTCACAAGCCTCGTGCTATCCATTCTTGATATGTATTCATTCCATATCTTTCTTCTTTCCGCAGTCCAAGAAGTAATATCTGTTATATTACACGATTCTCTTATTACTATTGTTTGTCAACCTATCATACCTCGTCTTTCCTAGTACCCTCCGTAATATAGTCATTTCCATAGTTTGTCGTTTTCTTTTAGTTGTTGCTGTATCTGACTTGGACTCTGATGCGTAGGATATTACTAGACGTATTGTGGTTTTGTAAACCATAGTTTTTGCTTCTTGTATGAGGTATTTATTGTTCCATATAAGGTTATTCATGCATCCACGAAATATTACTCCTTTCATCAATTAATGTTCTATTTATTCATCTGCCCTATTGTTACCTGTAAGCTTTGTTACTAAGTAGTCTATCTGCATTACTTGTTCTATTATCTTATCATTTATTACAAGCTTGCACCTTAATGGGTCACGTGAAATTGTAACTGATTTCTGTTGAAAGTCAAATAAAAGAAAAGTTTGGTAAAGTAAAGCCAATGTAGCCATCGTGGTATGAAAATACGTTACGACCTCGAGAAAAATATTAAGAAAGGTGAAGGGCCTCTTGTTTTCTGTTTTCACAAACTACAATTTTTAAACCACGATCTTAAGAAGAAATATTTAAGAGAACTGGAATCTCTAAGACTATTTAAAATATCTTAAATAAAATTCCAGTTATTTTAGTGCAAATGGAATTGTTGAGAAGACACTAGTTTTAGCTGATGATCAACAAATATTGCTGACGATAAGGACACAGCTTAATGTTCGAGTAAGCAGTAAACCTCTTGACAGTACAATAATATACTAAATAAATTTTTTTTTTAATTAAATTATTTTTTATTTTTATAAAAGGCAGTTGTTGAATTCCTTGTATCGATCACTTGTTTTTAAACGTCTCTATTATGTCTTTCGATCTCTTCACCTAATTCTTTTCTCCTCCCTTTCTGCTGCTAATCGCAGGACGCTTTTTCTCCCTAACCATTGCCTAAATTGGCTCTCTATAGTTCTCTACATATTGTTACAAAGTTACGTAACGCTCTCGGCAGTCGACAGGTAAAACTTCTACCCGTTTCTCGCCAAGCCGAGCAGGTACAGTGTGTGTGTGCCAAGGCCGTGTAGTCAAGTAACTTCTAAACTATTCCAATACGTGTAACTAAGCATATTATGCTAGCAGACCGCCAAAAGATTGGAAAGTTATTATGGAATATCTGCGGGACCTATATAAGCAACAGCGGCCGCCTTAGAAGTTAGTTACACCGAGCGAGATTGTAGAGTGCGAATCAGGAGGAAATGTGATTATTGTATTATAATATTAGTGCGGTATTTTAATAAGGTGACATTATTATTGCGTGTGGACAAATTTAACTTGAATTATTGTATGAGAGTACCTTGTTGATTTCAAATTGTTATTTGTGATTAATTAAAGTTGGTAATTAGTGACTTCCACTAAATTGGTATTTCGTTTTTCCACTCTACACTACGGCGATCCGTGAGACCGACATAACAATATATTAATTAGGCATAATGTGTGTTTCCTACATCATCATGCAGTGTGAGTGTTTCTCCATTTCAGATCATCTTTGCATACCTTTATCTTCATTTGAATAATTCTACTTTCCTTCCAACTTTATGATTATTCCCAGGAAACCCGTTTCGTTTATCTAAGTTTTATTTTATTTGACAACAAAGTTTCTGCTCATAAATAAGCATTTATTACTTTTAAAAGGACAAATAGTAAGAAAATGGTGTTCCTACAGACACTACACTTTTACAACTATAACATTTACGTCTAGCTTTTATACACCCCACTATAAGTGCATTAAATAGGTTTAGAAAGCAAACAAAATATGCACACGGCTGAACAGTACCGTAAGTGTTCCCCAAGGTCACATTAAGCTGCATCGTTGCCTCCACAGCCTTCCCTTATTGGCCAATAAGGAGCGCTGAATACGACACTGCAATGTTATGTTACGCTCCCGTACTGCAGTCATTTTCATGGGTTCGAGACACAATATCACATCACGCGAACACACGTTGTTTTCATAATTTAAATTTATAATTTGTTGACACTTTGTTGTTTGCGGACTATCAGGCTAGTCTGTCGGACAGATTTCAGGTGGGTATACATTTGTTAAATCGAATTTGCAAAGACTCTGGATTGGAAATATCCACACTTAAGACCAAGGTGATGGCTTTTCGTGGAACTGATCCCGTTCCGGCAAAAATTGTTATAGATGGTACCGTCCTGGAACAAGTTAGCAATTTTGAATACCTGGGCTACAGTGTGTTTTACAATGCAAGCAACGACGTTGTGAATAAGCTGCATAAGTCCCAACCTTATGTGCGGGACCAATAGGCGAACCCTTAAGTCAGCAAGTAAGGGACACGCCTAAAATTCTATAAGGTGATGGCTCTTCCAACAAGTGGTTTATGGGTCTGAGAATTGGACTTTAAAGAAAGGCCAGGCCAGTAGCATCCAAGCGGCTGAAATGAGATTTCTCTGGCACGTGGCAAGGTATACTCTACATGATCATAGGGGAAACAAAGATATACAACAGAAACTGAATATTATGGGTATACTCGAAAGGACCGCCCAGTATCGGCTAAATTGATGGGAACATCTTTGCCGAATGGATGACTGCCGCATCCCCAAATAACTATAGAACTATAAGCCGAGGGGACGGAGAGGTGTGGGACGTCCGAGGAAGCGCTGGAGTGATCAGCTCTAATCTTTGCCTATTTAAGAACGGAACAAACCATCCTTGGTTTAATTCTTAAAGATGATGAAATTTATAATGTTTCTATGGGATAAAAAAGCAGAATAAAGGCGTGGAGAAAGCCTCACATTACATAGGGTTTGACATCCTTTGCTGTTCGACCTGTAGGGTTGCGCTTGCTTCTGATTAGCTGATGGTGATTTTCAGCTGACTTCGTGAAAATTCTAAAAATGTACAGTATATATGGTCCTTTTTGGGATCACTCAGCCTTTGCGCCACCGGTCTCGGTCAGTTGAGACAAAACAACGTTTTTACCTGTTCTTATACGGTGAATTGCGCCCCGCACTTTCACTTACTGACCGAATCTGTCATTTAGAAACGTCCCTATTCTGAACTTCGATTAGATTTAAATTCTACAACTTTTCATTTGTGCGAGTAACCTCTTTCTTCCAATATTTTTGTTAGGTTAGGTTAAGTTAAGTCAGGTCAGGTTAGGTTAGGTTAGGTTAGGTTAGGCTAGAAATGTTTAGAAATATAATGGTAATTTCTGTATAATAATAATAATAATCCTTAAATTTTTAGTGACCGTCAATCAGTGAATGTTTTAATGGATGGTTAGTGAGGATCGGTCAATAATACAACTTTAGTTATTTTGCGTCGACGTTTCGACAATATTCATTGTCATCTTCAGGACAATTGTTGCTGACGCCAAACACACAACTGTTGTGTGTTTGGCGTCAGCAACAATTGTCCTGAAGATGACAATAAATATTGTCGAAACGTCGACGCAAAATAACTAAAGTTGTATTATTGACCGATCCTCACTAACCATCCACTAAATAATAATAATAATAACATAAAAATGCAATTGACTGCAATTGACCGGGTTCAAATTTTTACCTGAGTCGCAACTTACCGGGTTTTCAACGACTGTGTGGTAGTGTCGCAACTGACCGCGGTCCTTTGCCTTAGTACTGTGATTTACTGACGCACATCTTGTTGGTAGTTTCGAGAACCTTTCACTATAGATGGCCACCAGAGGTGAGACCGAAAAGTCTGATTACATTATCAACATTAATCAGAATGAAAATTTTAGAAGACCTTACAGCATGGATAGTAATTTAAATGATTATGACGCCGGCCGTGAAAACATAAAAAATAAGTAAGTTGTTTCGTTTGAAAACATATAATATTATAGTAATATCTCCCCAGAAAATAAAAATTCATTATTGAATACTGTTACCTATAAAATGTTCTTATTTCTAACTACAAGAATTGAAAAATATTTCAATATACGCCAAATAACGGTTAGAATAATGCGTTTGCCTCTGTAAATGCCAAAGTGTTTATTACAGGTCTTCCTGCTCTTCCTAATTCTTCTTCTTCTTCTTCTTCTTCTTCTTCTTCTTCTTCTTCTTCTTCTTCTTCTTCTTCTTCTCCTCCTCTTCCTCCTCCTCCTCCTCCTCCTCCTCCTCCTCCTCCTTCTTCTTCTTCTTCTTCTTCTTCTTCTTCTTCTTCTTCTTCTTCTTCTTACTTTTGCCTTCTACAAGAGAGTAGACGAATTGTTTGCATTTCTCCGTCACATTCCTCTACAGCGTTTTCTTTACCTGCACTACCACAGGTTGTTAAGCTAATTTGTGAATCAGAAGTTGGATATGATGTTTTCGTCTTAGTCTGTTATGTCAAAGTGTACATTTTTTGCATGTACACTATACTTTACAATGAATCTAAATGATAATACAAATAGTTTCTTTATATTTCTTTATAGGCAGATAATGTATTCCAGTGGGTGATCAGACAAAATATCGTTCAGCCGTTCCCTTGAGAGTGTTTCTATTACAGTCTCATTTCCAGTGAGTTCTCTTGTTTGCAGGCAGTGAGTCACAAGCGAGTTCCTGTGGGACTAGGTATTCCTTCAGGTTAAAATATTAAGCCTAGCTAAAAGCTATACAACGGGAGATATCGTATTACGCCAAGAGCATACCACACACTATTCCACCTTGCGCGTTGTTACGTAACACTTTGGATATTACTCTTTTTGCAAATAAAATATTTATAAAATTGAATGCTTAAAAATTTTTTTAATATTTATTAACTAAGAGGTAAGTAAAAATATGAAATCCCAAGAATACACGAAAAACAACAATACAAAAATTTAGATAAAATTTGTACATGTATTTAAAGAAAGAAAACGCAATTGTCTTCTACTCCTCCACCTCCTTCTCCCTCTTCATCTCCTTCTCTCATCCTCCTTTTCCTCCTCCTGCTCTTCTTCCTCTTTTCTTTTTCTTCTCCTCCATCTCCTCCTCCTCCTCCTTCTCCTATCACTCTTCTTGTTTTTTATTATTTTTCTTCTTCTTCTTCTGCTTCTGCTTCTTCTCCTTCTTTCTCTTCTTTTTTTATTCTTCTTCTTCTTCTTCTCCTTCTCCTTCTATAAGGGACTAAGCGAATCGTTTGCACAACTGATGACCAAAGCACCTCTCCGTCGTATTGCTCTCCAGCGTTTTCTTTGTCTGCTTGATATTCTTCTGAACCTGGATTACCAATGTAATGTTTATTTTGAAGCCTGTATGCAGCAATATGTTGATTATCTTCATACTCAACTGCACACACCTTCGATGTCATCGATGACCGAATGTGTAACGCTTCTTGCCTGGTCACTTCTAATCATTTCTCTTCCGCATCTACCGGCTGCTCAACTCCAAGACTCAATTTCAACTCATTGATTTTCTTAGGCAGCGCCACAAGCGCAGGGTGAGTTTTAAGGTCCGCAGATCAACTCAACCTGTATAAATAAGTACCCGAAGTGACACCCTGGGACCACAGCAGGCGAATAAAACGTAGTGACGTCCACTGAATGGCGTACAAGGCTTTGGTTCCCCTACGCTACTTCTAGGTGCTACGCAAAGGAACCATTATTGCACTACTATGTTAGTGTCTTGTAAACTTTGAAATAAAGAGAAATATTAATTGCAACAAAGCTACGCATCTTTAAGACCAATCCAAAGCTGTTTTGTTGTATGGGAGCGAGACTTGGAGAGCCACGATGAAAATTACCAAGTGTCCGCAGGTCTTAATCAATAAGTGTTTGAGGAAAATACTTCTACTTTCCTGGTCAAACGTAGTTTCAAATGTACATCTCTGGAGGAGGAGAAAAGAGGAACCCACTGCCACCCACATCAAAAGGACATCAAAATTTTGGCTTGGGCACACCTTGCGGAAAAACCAAAATGCAATTGAGCGCCAAGCCCTCTTTTTGACACCTCAGGGAAGAAGACGAGGAGGATCAAGAATTTCGTAGAGAACAACTTTCGAGATTGAAGCAGAAAAGGAATGGAAGTCCTTCGGAGACCTCAGAGTCCTCGCCCAAAATAGAGTCAGTTTGCGTAGCTTCGTCGGGGCCCTATGTTCTGCAGAATGCAACAGGAATTAAATAATAATAATAATAATAATAATAATAATAATGTTGGTCTCTCATAATGCCGTCCAATCGAATACCGTTGTCAGGTTAATGTTTTCCTTCCCAAACTATTTCTTTCATCGATTGCAATATTTACTAAATATGCAATATCAATTAATTCTTGTGATCTTAACTCTCAAAACCAGAGCTTAATCAGATTTTTAGTTTAAATTTAAACAAAAATCTTACGGAGTTAAGGTAAAAAAACTACGATTTAAAATATTTACCAGTAAAAATAATCAAAACTTTGGCTTAGTGTTAAATTTTATGAAAATATATCGACAATTACAGAAAACGATAAGAAATACTGAATATTAATTTGCATCTGTGACGTAAGCAGGTCAGATTCAACTGTAATGTATTGCAGTCCACTGCTGCACTCGCCTGACCATTACTCAATGTCCGTCATTACACAGACGTACGTTTCTCCGTTTCTTTACAAATTTGCTCCACCACTATTCTCTCTCTTGCCACCGTCTACCATTTATCATTCTGCACACAGACTTGCTTTCTTCAAGAATGTAAAAACAAAAATACGTTACCGGTTAGACAATTTGTTGCAGAAAACAAGACAACAAACCTTTATTCTCGACTGTGATCAACCGTGCTCAAAATTGGTTTGAGCAAATGTACAAGATTTGATCAAAACCTTTGTGAAATTTTGCAATTTCCACCGCAACAAGTGTCCGGTTAAAAAACTGTTTATATTTAATGTTTGTTCACATGTTAGTGACAATTGTCTAAAATTGTCTTTATCCTTATTTGATGCATATTTTAGTTAGTTTATTTCACAACTAATTCAGTAAGTCGTCCTTAGGTGTACTAGGCGATTTTTTGTCATTCTTCAATGCAAGATTGGGGACCATGCATTAGATTTTGTGTAAACTGTGAGATAAACTGCTCTGAGTTTAGAAGACTTCTGGGGAGACTGCTGTGCGTGAACAAGCGGTTTACAAGCTTCAAAGACTCCTGTAAATGAGTTGACGATCGTGGTTGTCAGATTAAGATTATGTTTTTGATTTCCGCGAAATTTCAGCGCTAGGTGTAGAGGTAAATAAAGAGCGCTCTTCGGAAAATGTTATGACATTTATATGAAGCTATATGTAGAAACGACCAGATTTACGGAAGAATAATTTATAAAAATTGCAACCCGATAATTCGCCTGGACGCACGTCATTGCTTGTTAAGAATTTTGCCAGGCTAGGCAAAAGAAAACGCCATAATGATGACACGGCAACTGCCGTATTCACCAGATGTTTCCCAACGCGATCTTTCCTCCTCCCAATAGTTATAACTTTTAAGAAATGACACCGATTTGCGGCTGTTAAAGACGTAAAACTGTTGACAATTGCTAAGCAAGTTCAAGGCTGTACCAAAAAGTGTATGCTTAAAATGGTTGAAAACTGGAAAAAGGCTGGCTTAATCGTATTACTTTCAACTGAGACTACTTTGAAGTGAGCGGCAAAAACGTCGATGAATGAAAGCATAATTTTTAAAGTACACAAGAGCTGCCTAAACTTTTTGATCAAACCTCGTGTATGAAAACTGGGTTTAGTTCTGACCCACATATTCTTGTTAGATGCCAGAATTATGGTATTTATTATTTTCTATATCAAAAAAAGTTACATCAATTAAACGTGTTGAAAGGGCAGATCTTACGGCGAGTGCAGGAGGCGTGAACTATATGGGTATAAAAGAGCCGCTAGCAACCTGGTTCATAAAATCAATAAGGCTTACGGTCACCATACGGTCCGCTTGCTGTGCTGAACCAGATAGGACAATGTGGAATATTCAAACTGAAATCGTTAGATGGCACTGAAGACGATCTCAAGAAGTCTTTTAAAAAGGTTGTTGATGGAACGGAATCGTGACCAACCACAGATATGTTGTTGAGCAGTCCAAGGTTCACGTAGATCTGTAACGCTAGAGAAGAGGAGAAGGGACAGTTATAATCTTTTATTTATTATGTAATTCAATATTTTAAAATTTTATTTTATACATTATTATTGCATATTATAGGAAGCAGCGCTAACAAAATTGTTTTTGTTAACTTAAAGGCAGTGATACGTTTGTTAATGCAATCCGAATTAATGCAACAAAGAGAACTGTCAGAGTAAATTATGTAACCGCCGACGGTCCCGCGGCAGTCGGTTAGTGTTTAGGCCACAGCCGTCGGAATTATTTATTTCACACTGCCACAGTTATCGCTTTGTTAAACACGTCTCTCTAGTCTCTGCAAACAAACGTGTCCACCCTTTAATCCAATTTAATATAGGGGTTGATTTGATACGGAGGCTTAGAAAGCACGTTTGAATTGCTTTAGGTAATGTATAATTGAAACTGCAAAAGTTTGTTTTACAAATTAGAAAGTTTATTTTTTGAATTGTTTAGCAAAATAATAATTGCTTCTGTCAATTGTTACAAAGATAAGTAAAATATAAAACAAGAGTTTTTATTGACACCGACTTTCTTTGACTGATACACTAAAAGCCGCTGCAGTATCAGTAGTAAAACCAAAGACATAAATAATTTTGCAGAAATTTAAAAAACATTTCATTGGAATCTTGCTAGTCAAAAACATGATAATAATTGGACAGGCAAATTGTCCTAAATTTAACGGTTATTAGAAGAAAAATTGAAACACAGAGGTGCATAAGCGGTAATTGTACAGACGTGCATAAAATGTAATGTAATTTTACTAAATGAATATATAAAATAAGAAATAGTTTTAATTGATTAAGAAATATCATTTGCTAAGTATATATTTTCCAGTAAATATACGAATTAATATCTTAAGCGTGAGGATTTACCGCTTGCAAATTTACATAAGTAATGTAATTTTTAATTTATACATTTCAAAGTGCAATACAATAATCTAATATGTGCAGAATGCTTTTTTATTTAGGCTAGTCTAATACATGTGTTAGTTGATTATAGCGTTTACTAATAAATTAGTGTATGAAAGTACTTTAACATTAATTATTCATTATCTACCTACATGTTTTATAATTTAAACTTTTTAATAAACCGATACACTTCTAAAGAAATGGAGACGTTAGACAAGGATGCTCTTTATGAACCGCTCTTTTTAACCCGTTTCTGGATGTAATTGTTAGGATTTGGCTTAACAGTTGAAATGGAGGAATCAGAGTTGCGGGCAAAATACTTAAGACTCTGATGTTTGCAGATTATCAGATTTTATTGGCCACAGATTAAGATGACCTGCAAAGGATGCTCCACTCCTTACATAACATTGAGAAATAATTTAATATGGAAATATCAGACAAAAAACAAAAATTGTATGGCTTTTAAAGGAACATGGTCAGTTGGATCTAAAATTGTTTAGGATAGTAAAATTATAGAACAAGTCAAATAATTTAACTATTTAGGCTGTAAACTCTCATATAAAAACGAAGAAGACATTAATGGGAAAATTAATAATTTAACTACATAACAGAAATTCTCTGACGTGCTCTAAAGATAATGCAAGAAAAGAGTCTATAATAAAATTATACAAATTCATGACAGTTCCTGCTCTTACTTACGGCTCACAAACAACGTGGACAATGCCTGCTAGACAAATATCAAGGGTACGGAAATGAAATGTTTGCGTTCCATAGCTGGGTGCACAAAATTAGATATGAAAAGAAACAATCAGTTAAGAGACGAACTGAAAATTGAAGAAGTAAACGGAATCATCAATAAGTATAGAGAAAGCTGGTAACAACACATTAGCAGAATGGGCAGTGACAGATTCCTTAAGGTAGCCTTACTGTATTACCTGAAAGGGAAGAGAAGCCTGGAAAGGCCCAAGAAGGGATAGTTTGACCAGTTTGAAGCCGGAACAGATTCCAGGACCACTCTAAGCCGTTAGTCTAAGCTGGTAAGTTTGGAGACTAGTCTAAGCCATGAAGAAAGGGAAGAAGAAGAAGAAGAAGACGAAGAAACACTCATAGTGATATGTAGTTGGTGTTATAAAGGGAGAAGTGTACTCTGAAATTAAGAATTCAAGGTGCATCCTAAATACAAATTACAATAAAAATAAGGTAATAATTAATAAACCGGGATTACGAAATATCGAGGAGGACTGAAGACAGCAATGATAAAAATAACCATTGAATGTGTCACAGGTGTATATACTACGTTTAAGACAAATCGTAAAATTGAACAAATAAAAGAAAACTGTAGAAACAAAACGACGTATCCGATTGATGAACATCCTATGACAAACTAAGTTACGTTTAAAGAAATAAATAATGTCAAGAGTAAAGTATCTGACCTGTGCTACTCATGTATGGCTCACGGCCCTCTGAACATTTACGAATATCAAAAGAACAATAATAAAGTAAACGTCAGTAAAAAAGTATAATCAAAAATTTACTGGGGATGCAACTGGAAAACTTATGGAGAAAGAAATGAGTAGTGTAACCCCGCTTTCCTTTTATGTCTTTTTAATAAGTATAAAACAACTTCTTTTATTTTAATATTTTTTTTTGAAAGAGAAGCCACAAGTCAATTAAGACTAGGCCGAACCCTAGAGAAGCAAAAATCATGCCAGGTCCAGTATGACGGGACTTGCAATGAAACTCAGCTATAAGATAACAGTAACAAGTTTATTGTTTGCAAGGTATTCATAGATGTAAGCCACTTCTATGACACAATATAACAACAGGTGTACAGCCTAACAAATGTGTGTAAATTCAATGAACATATATACATAAATATAGAAATATAATAACATCACAAGTGTGTATAATTCAGTAACCATCTATATACATATAATAGCATAACAAATGTGTGTAAATTCAATGAACATATATACATATATAGAAATATAATAACATCACAAGTGTGTAGAGAAATTCAGTAAATCCATGCACATATATACATATATATATATATATATATATATATTGTAGCGTGACAGAAAATCCACTACATTGTAAATCATATGAAATGATAAAATTTAATTACATCAAAAAATGTTGTAATAATATTAAATGACATTTAAATAAATCAGAGGAATGAAACACAATAAGATAAAAATCCTCACTACATAATATATAAAAACCACTGTTAAAAGAAACCAAAGAAAGTATTGAAGCAACTCATCAACTCATAAATAATACCAGTACGTTACCCAGGAAGCTCAGAGCAGTAAACCAGTTACATGAGACAATATCCCGAAAAAAGAGACTCAATCAAAGAGTGGTGAATACCAAAATACTCTAAAAACAAATAGAAGAATAAAGTCAGTTCAGTGAAGAAATTCAATACTCCAAACTAAACCTCAGTCGTGATAACACCAAGTACCTTGGTTTACCCAAGAATGAGGAAAGAAGAACAGAAGAGTGAAGACTAGACGAGGGACAAGAATGAAAACTAGAAGAGGGACAAGAATGAATACCAGAAGGAAGATCGGAAGAAGGACAAGAAGGAAGACAGGAGGAGAGGAAGACATAGTATGAAAGAAACACCGTAGTAAAACCTATTATTATATAAACTACTATCAATCCCAAACCCACAAAAAACTATGCCAAAGAAAGTATAACATCCCCAAAATCTTATAAAAATGTAATTATTGAGAAAACTAAAGTGTTGTATAGCGTTATAAGAAGTGCACCGGCTAAAGCTATTGTGTAATAAAGAAAATAAACTAGTCTTAACGGTCCATGATGACTAAAGGTCTGGTCTGAGATAATAAGACTCAGAATATCAAAACCAACAGTGAAAGTGAATTTGTATAAGTGTTTTTTAAAAAATGCAATAAACTTAAAGTTGGTGATACTATAACTTAGTAGTATGCTATATCACAACTTTAAAGTCTAATAATAACCAGCATGATAAAATAATAAAATGGAAGGTTTCCAGTATTTTATTATTTTTATGTAAATCCTTATTTAAAAGACCTTTGTAAAAAAGGATGATAATAAATAGAGTATGGGAATTAATGTTTGCTGATGTGGGGAATCACAATAATAATGATTTAAACCAAAAAGGACTGGTACTAATATAGTATGAATAAGTGTAACATGTTTATATAGACTATTATTTCACAGTCCTAAAATCAATGTATTAAATAAATGTATTTGTAAGGTTTATTAGAAAATAAGATTTATGTTATGTATTTTAAAAAAGAATTATGTTTGATAAATAATAACCTACATACCAGTAATAATGTACTAAAAGGTATGCTATGTTAGATTGAAAATAGTCAAAAGAGATATGTTTAAGCTGTATCTGCAATATGTTAAATTGTGCAGATTAATAAACAATGTTCATAATTAATTATTTTAATAACTGTAGTGTTAATTAACTACTACACAAAACAATAAGTTATAGATCATGTTATTTTCATATAATTGTAGTTATGTAAAGTCAGAGGAGGAATCAAGTTTAATTTATTGAGAAAGAAAGAAATATAAAATTCTAAAATCTAGGCCATTTGGTGAAATCAGAGAATCAATATAAAATAGTATAATTCACTAATAAATCCTGTAAACTACCCAGAATTATATAAGATAACACAATTAACTACTACTAGGAATGATCCTATGAATTAAAATGACAATAAGGAAATATACCTTAACATTTTATAAATTGTCAAAATATATAAATTAATTAATTTTAGAGAGCAATATCAAATCTACAAATTAACACAAAAAACCAGTTCAAAGGTGTAATTTATATGTATTTAAGGAAAGGAAGAGAAATATGACTAATTAAAATTTATTATAATAGTATTAATAATATTTAAAATGGAAGGAATTTTATATAAAAACGGAAATCCAATTTTGAGCCTATATTTCCAAAGTGTGAACAAAATTAGTTAATTTCCACAAAATGTCTACAGATATGGACTATAATACATCAATTTAAAGGGAATAAGATGATTAAACTAATAATAAGATTAATAATTCATAAAAGTAAGGAATAAAATAGAAAAATTCCATATATAATGTAATATTTTCTAATGTGTATGAAATCGAAAAATGTTAACAATACTTTTTCAAGGATTAACTGGGCAAGATTTATGACCAAGTTAATTAGTCTTTTGTTGAATATCAAGCTGAATAGGTGTGTGACAAAAACGTTCTTTAAACCGAGTCGAACATGAAGCTAACGTTTTAGCCATTGAAATCAGTGAACGAGAGTTAGACAAATTAAACACTTTTTGAAGCCAATACTATAAAAACATTCACGACAATAGTGAAAACAAACCTCTAACTTCACTATACGAGTGACAGTAAACGGTAAAACATTATATTACAACTGATTTACTCTACAAACCTAACCGCAACTTGAAAACTTAACCGTAATAGTTGAACAAAATAGAAAATAAACTAACTAACGCAAGTTTACACTGAACACTTCACCAGAATACACTAAATAGATTAACAGACTTATTACACCAGTGCGGGGACATTTTAGACCTTGATGAAGGTAATTTTATAGTAATTTTCTGACTCGACGCATATACAATAGCCGAGACCAACCCAAGGAGCGGCCATCTTGAAAACGAAACCTGCCTACTACATCATAGTTACTGACGTCACAGCAGTCTTCATTGGTTCGACAAAACATTTATTCTAATATCATAACTTGAATTATTTAAATACTATTAAATAGTAATTATTGTATTTATATGTGTTAACTGTTAATGTTATACTTTCTCGTCACCCTTCTCTGACTATTAATTCTTAATCGCTCAAAGAACCTGTCTTTAATATAATATAACATAAAATTTTGTTCTGTATGACAATCGATAATTCCTGAGACAGAGTCGATAATTGCTCTCCATCGATAAAATATCGATTATTTATCTAAATTTGTCAATAAATCTTTATATTTCTATTATTTTGTATCTGTATTTATTTCACAGGGTAATTTAAGGGTATTTATAAGGCTGAAGGTATTAAGTGAAAAGAATATACTCTATTTTGAACAAGATATTGGACCAGTAAGGAAAGTCACCAATCGATTATTACCTGGAGTTAATATATTTAACTCCAGACTTGGTGCAAATCTTCAAAAGTGCTCAACGGTCAATAAATACTTACCTGTTATTAAAATTTTCACAGAACCCTTTAAAAAACAGATTTATCTAGTATACATACTTCTATAAACATAAACAAAATTATTTTATTGTTTGGAAATTCTAATTATTGAAATTTCCATTTTATTTTTATTCTTTTGTAACGACCGGCATACAGCGGTCTGGTGACCAAGTGGCTAGCCCAAACAGTGGGATTTGATTTGATTACAGTCATATATAGGGTCTTCTTACAAAGCGACAACCCAACGCTGGGTATTAAACAAGAAGACAGCCACCGATAGGTCACGTCTTGTTACAAAGTGGCGTCCAACTTAGAGGGCTTAATAATCTAAGCTTGGCAGCGATTGATTAATAGACAGCAGAAAGATGCAAAGACGAGCTACATCCAAAAAGAGGGCGGCAGAGGCCGAGAAAGAGGTTGACATGGGGGTAAGGAGGCAACACCCGTTGAAGATCCGGAAGTGTTACTAATCCAGGTGGAACATAAACAACTTGAACCACCAGAGGAACAAGCTGAAGTAACAACGCAGACAGTGGAAGTCAATGTCCCAGAAAAGGAGAAACCTTCACCGACCAAGGATAGTAACATACAGGAGATGATCAGAGCAATGATGGAAACAATGGATCAGAACAGGAAGAAGGACGCACAGTCTTTGAAAGAAGATATCATATCCAGCATGGAAGAAAATAATAAGAAGTTGAGTGAAGACTTGAATAACAAACTGGATTCCACCAAGGAAGATTTAAGGGAAGACAACCGATCCACTAAGGAAGAATTGGGGCATAAGATAGAAAATACCAATAAGAATTTAGAAGAGAAAATGGAGGAAAATAACCAATCTATGAATAAGAAAATGGAAGACCTGAAAAAGGAAAACCAATCTTTGAATAAGAAGATGGAAAGGAAAATGGAAGAAAATAATAAGAATTTAGAGGAGAAAATGGAAGAAACCAGTAGGAAAATAGAAAATGACAACCAACAATTAAGGGAAGAATTGAGAGAGGATAATTTACTGCTGAGAGAAGAATTAAGAGAAGCGAACCAAGAGAACATGAATAAGTTAGACGAGAGGATTGAGTTAGCCAAAGAGGAATTAAATAAAAAGATAACAGAGACCAAGAAATCAATAGTAAAGAAATTAGAACAGGAAGTTGTGGTTGTTAACCAGCAGATCCGAGAAGTAGACGAAAGATGTCGGCTAACAGAAAACGAAGTGCTGGAAGTCCGTGAGGTAATAACAAAGGAAATTACTCAGGTCCAAGAACAGCAGAAAACAAAAATAGAGGAGACCAAGAAATTTGCTCTGGAGGAAGTAAATAAAGTAAGAACCCAAGTAACAGAAAGATGCGACGGCGTGGAAGCCGCCATGGTAAACATAACTGGACAGATGCGTCAGAGTAAGGAGGAGATAGAGTCAATCAGAAACAGACCATCGGGATATCACAGTTTCCCCATGTCAGAGAACCGAGAATGGCTGAATTTCCGACAATACAAACGGAAGCCAATGGAGTTCTTGGCACGAATAGAGGAGTACATCCAGAAACACCGAGGGAACCGATGGGTTCAGAATAGAGAAATCCTTGACGAGTCGTTTCGGGAAGTGAATGACCATTGGTGGATGGCAAACCGGAGCGACATCAATAACTATGAACAGTTCAGGAGCATGTTCAAAGCCAAATACTGGTCAGAGACCACACAGAATCTCATCAGAGATAATATCTGCCACGGCCGCTACCAACCACAAGTCGGCAGCTCAATGACAGCGTATTTCCTCGGCAAAGTGTGTATGGCCAAGCACTTAGAACCAGCCATACCGGAGGAATGCTTAATTAACAAGCTGTCTTATCATTATGATGAGGAAGTGATTCGCGCTAGGAGGGGCAGCCAGATAAAAACCATCCAGGCAATGACCGAACTCCTGGAGAATTATGAGAACGAAGATTACTACAGGCAGAGTCGTAAGAGAAGTGATGGGCCCGAACCAAGGACGTACCAGAATAATAACCAAGGTGCGAACCACATAAATAATGGGTACCAAGGAGTTCGGACATACCCGCGAAATAATAATTATAATAATGGAAATACTGGAAATAATACCAATTACAATGACAGTAATAGAACGGGTCCCAACCAGCAAAACCCGAATCGACCCTCTAATGGTTATCAGGGTAACCACAATCCCAACCCTGGTAACGTAAACAGTCAGAGAAGCCCCAATTATGGTAATAGTCCTTACCATAATAATGCTAATCGTGTGGGTCCCAATAATAGTAATTTTAGTAATAATAGGTTTCCTCGCCCAAGAGTGAACTTCATACGGGCCACAGATGGAAGACAGCGAGGTTTCAACCACCATAGAGGGAACAGTTACCGAAGATACGAAGAAAGGCGGAGGAGCGTAGAACGGGACCAACCGAGGTACTATCCGGCGCGTAGGAGTAATAGTTTGGACAACACTGAACAGAGGTCGAACCATGAACGACCAGAAGACCATAGAACAGATCGGCAAGTAACCACCCTGAGCATCCCGAATGAGGCATCCAATAATATGGCTCAAAGAAACAATGATGCCGAGCCTTTAAACGGGCACAGGCAGTAAGAAATAACCAGAACCCATTACTGCTTCTGACTACTGGGTATGATAATGAGAATGAGTGCAATATAATAAACAATCACAATCGTATTACAATCATCGGATGCAACTACCTGAAAGACATCAGACAGGAGTTATTGGAAGAGGATAACAGGAGTCCCACCAATAACTTCAATAATGAAATTATACATGTTATGTATATATAAAATATATAAAATATATATAAAAAATTTATGATGAACGATAACTGCCGCACATTCAAACAAAATCAAATATTTTTTTTGCATAAGTTCATCAATTGTAAAAGACTGAAGGCCTGTTGACTTTGGTGAAGATCGGTTAAGGGAAAGGGATAGTTTACCGGCCACATTTTATGTTTTAACAAGAGTAATTGTTTCTATGACGAACAATAACTGCCGCACATTTAAACAGAATCAAATAATTTAGTGCATACCTTCTTCAATTGTAGATATCTCAAGGTCTGTTGATTTTGTTGAGGATCGGTTAAGGGAAAGGGTAGTTTACTTGCAACATTTTATGTTGTAACAAGAGAATTTTTTTCATGAAGAACGATAACTGCCGTAAATTCGAACAGAAACAAATAATTTTTTACATTTGTGCCTGAGTTGTAGAGGACTCATGGCCTATTGATTTTGTTGAAGATCGGTTAAGCGAAATGGGTAGTTTACCGGCCACTTTTAATGTTTTAACAAGAGTAATTGTTTCTGTGACGAACGATAACTGCCGCACATTCAAACAGAATCAAATAATGTTTTGCATGCATCCCTGAATTGTAGAGCACTCAATACCTATTGATGTTGGTGAAGATCAGTTAAGAGAAAGGTGGAGTTTACCTGCAACGTTTTATGTGATAATAAAATTAATTTTTTCTATGACGAACGATAACTACCGTAAATTCAAACATAATCAAATATGTTTTTGCATACATCCCTAAATAGTAGAGTACTCAAGCTCTGTTGATTTTGGTAAAGATCAGTTAAGGGAAACGGGTAGTTTACCTGCAACATTTTATGTTGTAACAAGAGAATTTTTTTCATGACGAACGATAACTGCCGTAAATTCAAACAGAATCAAATAATTTTTTACATATGTGCCTGAGTTGTTGAATGACTCAACAACCTATTGATTTTGGTGAAGATCGGTTACGGGTAAAGGGCAGTTTACCAAAACATTGTAAAGTACTTAATTTTGATAAATAAAGTATCCTGATAAGAAGATCTTAATAATCCACTGTAGAAACGTAGATGAAATATCTATAAATGAAGAGGCTACTTGAACGGGCTGGGGGTAATTTTCTATAAATGAAAATTATAGTTGAAGGTGGAAGGGATATTTTTAATATGTGTACTACGCTATCGGCAACAAAGTAGTAGTTTGTTTGTTAAAATTCCTTTCCGGGCTGGTTGGCCGTAGTCTAATGTTTTCTGCAAAACCAGACGTTTCGACAGTGACGTCGACTGCCACCATCAGTGAAAATCGAGTGTGATAACGTTTGGTGGTGGATCACGTTAGTGACCACAGTACTGTGGTTAAGGCTGAAGCAATAAGTGGTAAGAAGTAGTTTCTATGGAAACATTTCATTTCGTAAATTATTTTAAATATAAATCTTAGAACATGGAAGTCATGTAAGGTTCTCCATACCGATATTAGAACATGGAAATCATGTAAGGTTCTCCATACCGATATTAGAACATGGAAGTCATGTAAGGTTCTCCATACCGATATTAGAACATGGAAGTCATGTAAGGTTCTCCATACCGATATTAGAACATGGAAGTCATGTAAGGTTCTCCATACCGATATTAGAACATGGAAGTCATGTAAGGTTCTCCATACCGATATTAGAACATGGAAGTCATGTAAGGTTCTCCATACCGATATTAGAACATGGAAGTCATGTAAGGTTCTCCATACCGATATTAGAACATGGAAGTCATGTAAGGTTCTCCATACCGATATTAGAACATGGAAGTCATGTAAGGTCCTCCATACAGATATTAGAACATGGAAGTCATGTAAGGTTCTCCATACCGATATTAGAACATGGAAGTCATGTAAGGTTCTCCATACCGATATTAGAACATGGAAGTCATGTAAGGTTCTCCATACCGATATTAGAACATGGAAGTCATGTAAGGTTCTCCATACCGATATTAGAACATGGAAGTCATGTAAGGTCCTCCATACAGATATTAGAACATGGAAGTCATGTAAGGTTCTCCATACCGATATTAGAACATGGAAGTCATGTAAGGTTCTCCATACCGATATTAGAACATGGAAGTCATGTAAGGTTCTCCATACCGATATTAGAACATGGAAGTCATGTAAGGTTCTCCATACCGATATTAGAACATGGAAGTCATGTAAGGTTCTCCATACCGATATTAGAACATGGAAGTCATGTAAGGTTCTCCATACCGATATTAGAACATGGAAGTCATGTAAGGTTCTCCATACCGATATTAGAACATGGAAGTCATGTAAGGTTCTCCATACCGATATTAGAACATGGAAGTCATGTAAGGTTCTCCATACCGATATTAGAACATGGAAGTCATGTAAGGTTCTCCATACCGATATTAGAACATGGAAGTCATGTAAGGTTCTCCATACCGATATTAGAACATGGAAGTCATGTAAGGTTCTCCATACCGATATTAGAACATGGAAGTCATGTAAGGTTCTCCATACCGATATTAGAACATGGAAGTCATGTAAGGTTCTCCATACCGATATTAGAACATGGAAGTCATGTAAGGTTCTCCATACCGATATTAGAACATGGAAGTCATGTAAGGTTCTCCATACCGATATTAGAACATGGAAGTCATGTAAGGTTCTCCATACCGATATTTTCGAAATGCTTTGATTAATTTCGATATTGCTCTTTTTCATACAGTTCGGAAGCTACGTTTTCTAGGTGTCTCCACTGGTGTTAGAATGTAACGTGTATTTTCAGTTGAGAGTTTCTTGTTACCATTTGTACAAACTTTTGAATTTAATAGTCATCATCATCATCTGCAAGGATTAAACCAAGGACGGTTTGTTCGAGTCTCAAACAGGCAAAGTCTAGAGCTGGTCACTCCAGCGCTTCCTCGGACGTCCCACACCTCTCCGTCCCCTCGGTTTATAGTTCCATAGTTGTTTCGGGATGCGGCAGTCATCCATTCGACAAAGTTGGTCGCACCAATTCAGCCGATGCTAGGCAATCGTCTCAAGAATACTCATAATATTCAGTTCCTGCCGTATATATGTTTCTTCCATGATCATAGAGAGCATACCCTCTTCAGCATCGCTGACCCATATCTTTCTTGGCCTTCCTCTTGATATCTTACCTACTGGTCTCCATTCTAGACTTTTTCTAGAAATCATGTGTTGATTCATCCAGCCCGTCTACCCGTCTACGCATTACAAACTTTATTAAGTTAGCTCAGCGTATTTTATGATTCCTTCGTCTTCTCCATAATCCGTCGTTATTTTGCATTGAACCAAAAAAATTTTCAGAGTATTTTCGTTCTAATATTCTTAAATACTATTCATCGTTTTGCGTTACCACCCAGGCTTTACAGGCATATGTTGCAACTGGTCTAATTATGCTTTTGTATATTTTTAATTTTATTAATTTGTTTAGTGGGTTTGACTTCATTAATTCTGAGTAGGCGTAGTAACATAGGTTACCACTAAGAATTCTTGCCTGGATATCATTGCTTGTGATGTTCGTTTAGTATACTTGTAAGCCTAGGGAGGTTAAAATTCAAGTATTGTAAAGTTTGTCTATTACATGATGTTCTTTGTTATTTCTATGTATTTCCTTTTATTATATGAGGTACTAATATGTACCATATAATACCATATAATAGTACCACCCATCACGTAACCCCTACCTGGAAGGTCGGTGTTTTAATTTTATGGTCTCCTTCGCTTAGACAGGTTGCCTCCACCATGGCTTATGAGGCCTGTCTACCCACGCAGTAAGCCTTCTAACTCAGCTTCGTATCTGCCACCGTACTCTGCCACCACATTAGACGTCTATCCTGCTGCCAACAGACATCATCCTGGTAGATGCAAATCTGCCAGAACCCCCTTCTCTCTTTTGCTCGTCGACCCATTCCGCCAAAGGGATTGGTTACCACAATCTTGGAATTAGTTACTCGTATTAACAGGGCCCGCCAACGAGTAGATGAGAGTGGAGTTGAAATGGAAAGTTTAAGAGACATTCTTCATCAGGTCTTGAGTCATATCCATCTCCTTAGACCCCACTGGAAGGAATAGGAAGGACCATTTGGAGTGTATGGATGATCGAAGACTATCAAAAGCGGCAAGTAGATACAAACCAGATGAGAGAAGAAGCGTACGGAGACCAAAGGAAAGATGGGAATAAATCCTACGAAACCGGAGCAGGTCACCAAGACCTAATCCTTGTTGTAGAAGAAGAAGAAGAAGAAGAAGAAGAAGAAGAAGAAGAAGAAGAAGAAGACTAATCAGTAGGAAATGTGCAGAAAAATAGAACTTGTCAGGATGAAGGTTTTAAGATATTGTAGAAGGCTTGCTCTAATCACGAATGCACTAAACATAATTTTACGACGGTCTCACTGATCGTCGTATGGTACAGTGGAAAACAAAATACAGACACCAATGAAGTCACTAATGACCAGCTTTTAATTAATCACAAATAACAATTCGTAATCAACTCGTACAGTAATTCAAATTAAATTTGTCCAAACGCACGAATAATGTCAAATAATAGAATTCCACACAAATTATAACACAATAACACTTCACACAATACTTCGACAAACACTCCATCCGCGCTAAGGAAATCGCTCACTGACAACTTATCCACATATCCACAAAGCCATCCACTGTCTCTTATATACGTAGTGCACGTTATAGAATCTTTCCATTCTTAACTGCACGCTACTTAAATGCGTAATTCAAGTGTTCTCCAGAGGACTCTGGAACGTACTTGAGCGCGGCCTTGACTGGAAAACACACCTACTCGGCTGAAGAAGGGACGGACGGAGGACGCTCTAGGCTGTTCGATAGGGTTCTTGTTACAATAATACAAATTAAAAATCTTTACAGTAAGTGACAAAAGTTAATCAATATACTCGTCAACTGAGAGAGCATGTCAGTTGAAAGTAAGATTCCAGATTACCTAGATTACTGACTATCATCCGAAGGGATGGTATCGGGTGGTTGAGAAAAAGACAGTCCATGAACCAGAGCAGTAGCATTGTCTAACCCATAAAAATATGACGGTCTTGAGTATTATCATTAATGTGTTTATAGTTATTATTTCATTTTAAATATAGCACAACAGATATATCTGACGGAGAGACTCCTGTTGGACACACTAATAAGTATGTGTGTCTATGACAGGCAGAGAGAGAGAGAGAGAGAGAGAGAGAGAGAGAGAGAGAGGGAGAGAGAGAATGGACATTCCCATGTGTGTCAGGACGCAAGACGTGTTTGTCGCCAGCACGGGGTTGATCAGGCTACATAACAATAACAGTGGCGTATTACTGTTGCTATAAATCATTGTCATGACAATTTACGTACATACGTGCTCGCACCTGTGAGGTCAGTCATACGTCTCTGTACATCTCACACTGACAGTTCAACACGGCTTTGCACTATGTTGGTCTTTTAATTAGCACTCACTGCTTACCGTGTGCCGTAACATGTCCCTTCTGCTTTTGTGTAAATAAAATAAAGTCCAGCATGCAAATCTATACCTTCTCCGTGCTATTAAGTTGTTGGTTGTTGTTGTGGCTCTTTTTCTTCTTCTGTTTCTTCTTCTCCTCCTCCTCCTTCTTCTTCGTTCCCTCCTCCTCCTCCTTCTCCGTCTTATTCTTCTTCTTCTTCTTTTTCTTCTTCTTTCTTTCATCTTCTTCTTTTCCCCTCCTCCTTATCCACCTCCTCCAACTTCTTATCCTCCTCTTTGTTGTTGTTGTTGTTGTTGTTGTTGTTGTTGTTGTTGTTCTTCTTCTTCTTCTTCTTCTTCTTCTTCTTCTTCTTCTTCTTCTTCTTCTTCTTCCACTTATTCTTCGTCTTATTTCTTATTGGCACCCATAGCAGCACTCCATCGATGACGCTCTATCTATCCCATTATCCCATGAGTAATACTCATGTTTAAGTGCCTGAGCTCAACCAATACGCTGTTTTCCTATCGACTATTAGGACTTCCTCTCGGTCGCACCCCACCTGGTACACCCTTGTATAGTTTTGTTTGCTGTCCTGTACTCTTCCATTCTAAAGACACGCTGAAACGCCTCAACATGTGTATCCTAATGAAGCAGGTAAAACTAAGACTCCGAACCCCCAACTCACACTGAAGTAGTATAATGAATATTGATTGGTATTACTAAAATTATTTGTCACTTTATGTTACATTATTTGTTACTCTAATGACTATTTGTCATTAGAGTAGGACGTAGGTTAAGTATGTAGTTTATGTTACTCACGTGCATTTACATTGTCCACAATTGACCTATGACTTATGTACACTGCTGGACACTATTTATATAATATACTCGAATGTTCTGTATCCGCGTACAATTCATTTATAGGTAAGCGTAGTTTGTCCTTCAAGGTTCTAGCTATGTGTCGTATGACGTCAATTATTCTAGTTTAAGTGGTCTATACTCAAATTACGCATGGTCGTGAATGATGTTTCAATACCAATTATATAAATTATAAAACAAGAAGTAAAGAGTCAGTTTTTATGTAGATTCACTTAGTTGAGCTGAGTTACAGTGTTAATGCATGGGTTAATTTGATACCACATTTGGGGTACAAAAGTATATTTATGTGTCATCTTTTTGCTTGAATAAATTACAATTGTATTAATATTTGATATCACAGTTGTACATCGAAACTGTATTTTTTGTGTACGTTTTAATTTGTGAAAAATTGTTGTGCGATAATAAACAAGGCCTTGACAGTGATAAGAGTGTTTTATTTCAATCGCCGACCTACAAGACGACAAGATCTCTGTGTTATCCACAATTCGCTGTTTTCCTCCATTGCCACATTTAACTTTTATGTTTCATTACTATCGTTTTCCTTAGTATTTTGAAAACTTTACAGCAGATATATTGCTAATATTTTAAAGGATCGCGTCTCACTTCCATATGTGCCAATTGACCCCAATTAAGGTCTTACGACTCGGTGCATCAATCGACCGCTCAGGATTTTATCCAGGTTTTGCGCTTCAATCCTTCTCCTCACATCTCCGCGCACCAATCCAATTTCTTCTATACCTGCTTCGGTGATACAGAAAGCAAAGTTAACCACAAGTATCCAAGTAACCGGTTACCAAGTTAATCACTATCAATAATTAAATATTTCGTTGTGTCTAGTAGTCAAATTATTAAAAATGTAACTCTGTTGCTAGGCTGTCGCTGTCGGCGTCATTATCAAAAACAGCTTATCCGTCATTATCCGGACAACTAGACCGTAGTCGATTTTGCTGTGATGACATTTTAATTTACCAGGCGTTTCAGTCATCAACTAGACGTCTTCATGAGAAGCAAAATTTAAAAAAAAAAACTTCGACAAGGGATGGTAAGCCTAACGTACCCGTAACTGAGGCGACAGCAAACGTTCAGCCTAAAATCATTTACTGAACTTGATTAGCCTGTAGAAGGCCTCCCAGTGGGTGACCAGAACGTCTAGTGAATTAAAATGTCATCACAACGACCACAGTCCAATTGCCCGGATATTATAAGCTGTTTTAATAAAAATATAATTGTTAAAAAGTAAAAAAACGAAATGTGTTAGAGTAAAGTTTACAAGCTAATGGACAAACAAAGGATAAAAAGTATACAAACAAGGTTTGATCAAAACGTTTTTGCAGTTTATGTTTATTTTTAAAATTATGCCTTCATTCGTCAACATTTATACTGCTCCTTCAAAATAGACTCGGTTGAATGTAACACGATTAAGTCAGCCGTTCTGCAGTCTTCAAAATATTTAAAGCAAACACTTTTGTTACAGCGTTGAGCTCGCTTAGCGATTTCGTTTTACGTCTTCAGCGGTTTCAAAACGTTATCCTCTCGTAGAAATTATCACAATTTCGGAGAATGAAAGATCGCGTTGGGACACATCTGGTGAATATGGCAGTTGCCGTGTCATCATTATGACGTTTTCTTTTGCCTAGCCTGACAAACTTTTAAAAAGCAATAACGTATGTCCTGACGCATTATCGGGATGCAATTTCCATAAATTATTCTTCAGTAAATCCGGACGTTTTCTACAAATAGCTTCATACAAATGATGTAAAATGTCCGAATAGTATTCTTTATTTACCACTGCGCATAGCGATGAAATTTTGTGAAACACAAAAACATAATCTTCATCTGACAACCACAAGCTTCAACTCATTTACGGCAGTCTTTGGAACTTTTAAATCGCTTGTTTACGCACAGAAGTGTCGCCAGAAGCCTTCTGAACGCGTTTACCAGGACAGAGCAGTTTATCTCATAGTTAACACAACATTCAATCTATCTTCTTCAATGTTGCATTGTAGAATGACCAAAAAATCGCCTAATACACCTAAGGACGACTTACTCAATTACCTGTAGAATTTAAACTATACAACAAATAGGGCTAAAATTTTAGACGATTGTCACCAACATCACATAAAAACAGGTTTTTAACCGGACTTTTGTAGGAGTGGAAATTGTAAAATTTCGCGAACGTTTTGATCGAACCTCGTGCATTCCAACACATCGTTCACTTGTAGTAACTCTATACCACATATAATTTAAATACACAAATTGTACATAAACCCTACAGTCTCACTCAACCTATGAATACGATAATATTTTCAGCATCAGTTTCACGGATTCACATCTCTTTTCCGTGGCGATTCGTTTTACCGTAGAGTTTAATTTACAAACAGTTCTCTCTCTCTCTCTCTCTCTCTCTCTCTCTCTCTCTCTCTCTCTCTCTCTCTCTCTCTCTCTCTCTCTCTCAGTATTTGCAAATGGAGCTCTGAATAACACGAGACTAACAAATATACCGCTCGACAAAAATGAAGTACAACAAAGTACAGAGAGTTTACAAATTCAAGAACAACAAAACAGCCCAACTGGACGTGAAACAGAAACACAATTACGCAAAGCTGGCGCACGGTCTGTTGTAGCAGACCTATATAAATAATATTTTTAAAATCCTTGACTTGTATTGTTTTGCATGCGCGAATCGTGTGCCTTTTGTAAACATAAAGTTTACTTCACTACGGAAAGCGTGTGTTTGGTTAAAACAGATGTTTGGGTTTTACTTGTACAGTAAAAATTATCTTGTATATTATTATGAATTAAATAAAGAAGATAAATCATATTATGTTTTATAGTTATATATAACTATATATAAGTATAGTATATAACTATATATATTGCAACGATACAAATTAAAACTGCATAGATAGGTTTACTTTGAAACTATTACAACCGAGTCTATATCTGGAGGTAGGAAACTTTTATTCGTTAACACATTAAAATTTACTATTGTCTTATTACTTTATAATATAAAATTGTTTATTAAATAACTGTCTTTCAATAAATGAGTCTATTGGCTCGTTTTAAATATATGTTACTTGTACGTAGAATTCCAACTGTTTGCGTAGACACCAGGCGCTCTGCTCGCTGCTGCTACTCTGCACGTTGCTACTACACTGGCAATTCACGTCTTTGCGCACGCGCACACTGTGATATGAAACTGTTATTGTTTATAAGTTGAATAACCTTAATCTCAGGGATCATAACTGGGTAAAAATATATCGTGTATTAAGTGTTCTTACATAAATTCCGGCTTCTTGAAGTGTTCTCGCGTTAATAGTCAACATATCTCATTAGACAGTTTGCTCCTAACCCGAAAATCTTCCACTCTACGCGGAAAAGCACTAGAAATGATCTATCTAAAATTATATGAGTTCTATAATGGCAATGGTTACGAAGAACTCGAACCGTGAACCAATTTTTAAGTCTTAAGGAAATCGACTTTTCTTGTCACGAAAATCTCGTGACAGCGAGTACGTCTTTCTATGGCAAGACTTCGGAAAGAACTGGCCGATGTGCTCTCGGCAGAGCACCGACTCAAATGATTTTTAGACCTTCTCATTGGTGGAAATTCTATCAACGTCACAGATGGTCACTGTCTTTACGTTATAACTGTCCGATTCTGCAAAGCCTGTCTAGATTTAATCTACAAATTTTATTACTTTCCAGGAGATAACAAAAATAAAAAAAGACTGATGTCTTTTAAAAAAACATATAAAAATTATAGTTGTGGAGAATTCAGTAGACCTATATGGAAATTGTAGCTTATAACCATGAAAACACTCTGTCCAAATTTTAGAATGAAATCTTAATTTTCAACGAAGTTATTAAAGAAAATGTAAATCACACGCGCACTCGCGCACTTACACACAAATATTTCACATGGCATAAAAGAGTATAAAATTGTGAACATTTTAACATAAATACTTTTTTAAACGTAGCTTGGTTCAGAACTTATGACTACTTTACAAATAAAATAACAAAATCAATTTTTTATAGAAAATGTGTTATAGCATTAGTGTCCCTATTATATGAACTGCATATCCTGTGTTCTGTTGCAATATATACTATCCAGCTATTTAACTGTACTATACTATATAAATATTTAACTATCCAGCGAGCCATGGAAACATTTAAAACTTATACACATATCTGCAATTACTTTTAGAAAAAAAAATATATTGATCATTGTGTGCTTTCTTGTCACTTTAGGAAACGTACTTTGTAAAAAAACGAATGTAGAGGATCAATTCTAAAGAAATGTTAAGATAAATGATAGAATTTCCAACGGTGACGATATGATTAAGGAAACTAGAGAGGGGAGAGAGAGAGACAGATAGAGAGAGAGAGAGAGAGAGAGAGAGAGAGAGAGAGAGAGCTCGTCTAACAGCCACGACGAGACAGTGAATAATCACGAGGTAGACACGACGCTTCGTAATAAACAATGTCCGTATCCGATGTCCGTATCCGATGTCCGTACCCGAGGTGTTGCCTCCAAGACAACACCTCATTTAGAACAATAAATTTCTTTGCCGACCACAGAAATTACGTAACATAAAGCTTTACGTACTAAAGTAAACAACGCTTTCACATAGTTACATAGATTTCGATCGTTAGAATACAAGAATTAATCGGCTACCAGGAAAGCAACAGTCGCGGTTTCTGTTGACAGTTTTGTCACGAATTTAGAGTTATAATAAAACTATTCTCATGCGTAAATGCAGATCCTTATCTGTTTATTTCAGTTCTAATATTGTTACAACGGTCACTCTGATGTCGTAACAATTTTGTTCAAGTGGAGAATAAAAATAAAGACAGCAATTAAGTCACTAATCACCAGTTTTAATTAATCACAATTTACAGTTTGAAACCAACAAGATTATACTCGTACAATAATTCAAGTTAAATTTGTAGACACTCAATAATAGTGTCAACTAATAGAGTCCCGCACAGTAATCACTTTTCACTAATAACCACATGAACGCACTGTGTAATCGCCCGACGGAAACTGATTCCCAAGCGGCAGGTGTTGGCTATTTATAGTCTGCAGGGTTCCATAATATGCGCCCTTAACAAGTACTCGAAAACTCTAAAGGATACTTCAGCGCGGACTTGGCAAAAACACGCACGTACTGGACTAAGCGACAAACGCGTAGAACACAGTTGCTTATTGCACCAGAATGTTCCGTATTGCGTAACAATATTATTACCTAACAATATATTTGGCCATTTTAATACTTTATCTTACGGCATGGCATTAGGTTTACAACATAGAGTGTGATCAAACAACTGTGAACTGAGATAAAATAATGTTTGACCACCTCTCTGTTTAGCAGCTTTTATGTTTATGTACACGTGTGTCATGGGTAGAAGATCAAATCTGTTCACTGGCTGGGGAAAACGTATTTGATAACTCGTAATCCATTGTCAGATTCCGTAAAATCTGCTTTTGTTCAAATCAAAATAATCTTTGCTTTGTTCTGAACAATCGGAATAATTATTTCGAAAAGCCCAACACCATTAATGTATACGACCACCCCGTCACTGTTTCCCTCACCCCCTCGCCACATGTAGTTCTCTCAATCTCTTCTTTAATACACACACTCACATCAACACACATACGATAATTTCTCCATCAACTGTAGTAATGAGACGTAGTACTGAAATACCTCTATGTGAGTACTCGCCATTACAGTAAAGTGATCATGCAATCACCTGTAACGGACAGATGTTATTACTGTTACTGGTGAGGTATTAGCTCCACGATAAATCTCTGACCACGGTCGCATTTCTAATTCGTTTTCTCAAGGAAGCCTTCCAGCTGGCCGTCTCAAAACTCAAGCTTGCAGTTTGGTTTTATTCTTATCTAGCAGGGTAAGATTTTTGCAGAGTAGTGTGTGTAGAAAACCAGACTTGTATACTCGTATTAGCTTCTTGCATGATACAGTGGCGTAACTAGAATTTGGCTTGGGGGGGGGTCCGGGATCCTGTCGGCTTCATAAAAAAAAAAAAGTTGAAATTAATCAACATTACTATCTTTAAAGAAGCTGAACAATGCATGATAACATCTTAAAATCAGTCCCATTAAAGTAAATGGTAATAACAATATAAGAGTACGGGTTATTGAAACATTGTTAAAAAGCACTTATTCACTGAGTTGATTTTCCTACGTTTTGTATTTCAAACGTGTATCCTAATCCTGTGTATTAAACCTGCTAAACCTGTTTATATACGAGCGTCAGTTGAAAAGTTCGCGGAGCGACAACTGTAGCTTAGGGGAAAAACTAAAATTTGTCGTGTGCTACAAGATTAGTGTTTTATGTAAACTCCTATTAATTTGCAAATCTATCTATCAATTTATTCATTGTTTAAAAGCTGTTTAAAATTGACTTGTCATGCATGTTTTGAAAAACGGACAAAATCAAACATCGTGGTGTAATTCTTTGTTAAAAATTGTTTAGCGTCAACGAAAATTCAAAACAAAATTGTAAATACGTCAGGAGATGCTGCTGCTACAAAACCAACGGTTTGTAAGTAGGCACTTGCGTTTGAACGTGATCCTACAAACATTAAAAACGTGGTCACACTAGACGCCCAAAAAACGCAACAACTCCAGATGCGGCAGCCATCTTGCAGAACTTTTTTCACACCAAGTTCTTGATTTAAAGTATGATGCACACGATCATATAAGATGGCTACGATTTCAGCAACGTCATCCACTCCTCAATCTGCGGTCTTCCAACGCCCTATGAAATTTTTTCAATAATGCCATTTTTTTTTGCACTTTTTGGACGTCCACTGCTGCTTGATCGTCTTCAGTGCTTGTACGACCACGTTTAAACTCTACTGTGCCCCAGTTACCGTTGTTTCTGAAGTCGCACCATCTCCTAACACATTTACAATTTTGTTTTGATTTTTCATTGGCGCTAAAACATTTTTAACAAAGAATTCATCACAACACGATGTTTCATTTTGTTCATTTTAAAAACAAGAGTGGCAGGAAAATATCAAACAGTTAGTAAATATTGAATAAATTTACAGATATATCTGGAAATTAACAGGTGTCCACGCAAAATATACGTCTTGCAACACACGAAAGATTTTATTTCTACCACTGAGCTATAGATGTCGCTCCGCAAACTATTCAACTGACCCTCGTATTTATAAAAGAACTTCTACTATATTAGAGTACACATCTGAAAAAAATAGAATAAAACACCCTAAAAATTAAGATATTAATAAAATTCGTCAACTTTTTCAACTCTCAGGGGGGTTTTGTACCGTTCGTCCCACCCCCCTTAAATACACCCCTGTCCCTGGTTACGTTCTTACCCACAGTAACCTGAAAACTATAGTAGTGTACTTGATTTGTTTCTTGAATCCAGTGGTTCATTTTCTCTTCAGCATCTCAATGTTAAGTGATCACTGTTCACTGCTAATAAAATCTCTTGACCTGCTGTCGTCTTTCCCAGTTAACATTCAAGGAACCATTATTAAAACTTTTCCTGTTAATTAAAACGTTATTTAAAATTCTACAAAGTTAATGAACTCACTCTGCAAAGTTGTCGGGGGAAATGAATTTTGATTAGTATATAAGGACGTCCCTTACGTTGTAGAATAATGTGACATGCTCTGATAATGTCATGGAATTGTGGCCGTTATACATTGTGTTTATTAATTGATGACTCGTTCGGCACTTGGTGAAATATATTAATACAAAGGTTTTTAAAAATATATAAACACTTGGTATATTTTACAGTTTTTATTTAACTCTGACAGCTGTTTCAGCTTATGAAGCTATTCTCGAAGAGATCAGTGAACAACTTACAAAGAATGTTAGGGTGGTGAACATATGTTTAGGGCGTGTGTATGCGGACATGTGTGGGGTGTGATGATGGCCGGTGGAGAAGTTGGAGAAACTAAGGGAAGGTCAAGTGTCTGTAAAAACTAAATATAATCTGAATGCAAAATATAAAACTTAACTAAACTAAATAACTACTTTTAATAAAGGAGATACACAGAATGATCAGTTTGTTCATTTGTTAAATTTTGGTCACTTTTTATTGTTTTTCTAATTTCTAGACTTTCTCATAAATCCGTTTTTTTACTTTTTTGTATGTTGTGCAGTAGTGTTATGTTTTTTGTATCTATGAAGTGATTGTGTTGTAAGCAATGATCTGCAAAACCTGTATTAGATGTATTGGTTAAAATCGCCTTCTTATGTTCAGAAATGCGATGTTTCAGAGCAGGGCCACTTTGTCCGATATATAAATAGCATTGCATTCTACACAGTGTATTTTATAAACTCCATTTTCTCTAGTGTGTTTGATTTTTCTTTATTGTTTAATAATAAAGAAAAAAAGATTACGTTTGTGAAACATACCAAGTATTTATATTTTTTTAAAAACCTTTGTATTGTGTTTTAGAGATTACAAACCGTGCAAACGGACATAACCAAAGCCAAGGTTAACGTTGATTGTAGGCACACAAACAGACAACCAACACGATGTTGTTAGTAGAATGGTAGGGTTATTGAGAAACATTATTAAATATAGTTCTTTAGAAACATTTTTAAAGCAATTAAAGAAATGTTACTCAGTATACGCCGAAAGAGGGATATGTCCATTGAATACTCAAATACTCAAATAAACCTATACATTGGAAAGCAGCAAAAAAATTTATATAATTTTAAATTATGTTTTCAAAAAACATAAAATGTAAAAGAGGTTTTCAATTTAAATTTTGTCTTACTATTTAAAGTTTACTATGTATACTTTGTAACCGTCCGCACATATGTGTGTGCGCCTGCGCGCCTGCACCCGCACACAGTAGCGAATCTAGAATTTGGTCTTGGGGTAGGAGGGTCCGGTTGAGTCGGCTTCATACAAAAGAAAAAACAAGTTAAGACTACTCAATATAACAGTCTTTAAAGTAGCTGAAAAACTTGTAATAAAATACTGAAATAAATCTCATTAAAAGTAAATCACAGTAAAAATAAGCCCTATTGAAATATTGTTTATAAGATACTTATCGCCTTAATTGTTTTTCCAATATTTCATATTTCAAACGTGTCATAAACTTGTTTGTAGACCTATATTTAAAAAAAATAGTTACTACTATATAAGCTTACTCAGCTGAGAAATTAATAAAACAGCTTAAAAATTAAGAGATTAACAAAATGTCTTGTCAACATTTGACCCTCTGGAGGGAGTACGGTCCCGGTCCCCCCCCCCGTAAATACGCCCCTGCCAGCACAAACATAAGACACAAGTAGTCTAAGTACGTAATTAGACACAATCTATTTTTGTAACACATGCACAAATATACAATATGTTTTTTTGACGTTAATGACCACTTTTATTCGTTAAAAAACACAAATTCGGTAACTACGTAAGCTATAAATTCAGTATTAAAAATTATTTAAAACTTTTACTTTATGAAGCGTACAACTGTTTTTACGGGTATTATATCTTTCGTGCAAAAGGACAAACGAAAGACTGATTTATTATAGACCGATAAAGTTTAATTAAATATTCAGGCAGCATTGGGGTAAAATGGAACATAGTAATTAATTGTCGCGGTGTAGATCACAGACTCTGTCTGACATACACCTAATCGAAAGTACTGTAACGGAATGGATTAATTTTTTGTAATAGTAACTGCGCGTAGTTACATTCTTATGAACTATATTGTTGTGTTTCGGTGCACTGCTTAAAAGCAACTATAATTTACAATACAGATAGTTTAATATAAATATCGGTATGGAGAACCATACACTACTTCCATGTTCTAAGATTTATATTTAAAATCATTGTCAAAATGAAATATTTCCATAGAGACTACTTCTTCCTTCAGCCATAACCACAGTACTGTGCTCACTAATGTATACCACCTCACGTTAGCGCACTCGATTTTCACTGATTATGGCAGTCGATGGCACTCCCGAAACGTCTGGTTTTGCAGAAAACATAAGACCACGGCCAAACAGTCTGGGAAGGAATCTTAACAACAAACTACTTCTTTGTTGCCGATAAATTAGTACACATATAAAAAATTATCCCCTCCCCCTTCAACTAACATTTTCATTTATAGATAATTATCCCCTCCCCTTTTCAACTATCCTTTTCATTTATATATATATATTTCATCTACCTTTCTACAGTGGATTAATATAACCTTCCTTTCAGGATATTTTATTTATAAAAATTAAGTACTCTACTCTTGTTAAAACATAAAACGTTGCAGGTAAATTACCCCTTCCCCTTAACCGATCTTTACCAAAATCAACAAGCCTTGAGTTCTCTACAACTTAGGCACATATGCAACACATTGTTTGATTCTGTTTAAATCTTCAGCAGCTATCGTTCGCCAAAGGAAATAATTACTCTTGTTAAAACATAAAACGGTACTGGTAAACGACCCTTTCCCCTTAACCGATCTTCAGAAAAATCAATATGGCTTGAGTCCTATATAATTCAGGCATATATGTAAAACATTCTTTGATTTTGTTTGAATTTGCTGCAGTTATCGATCGCCAAAAAAAATTCTACATACAGATACACAAACACAGACGCACACACAAACACTTTTGGAAAATGACTTTTCTTCACGTTTTGAGGGTAGTACAATCAGATTCAGCCCTTATTTCGAACACGATTTTTTTCGGCATCACCATACTTCCATTTCCTTATGGAACATGGAAGTAATAATATTATGTCGTGAAATGAGTCAGGAGAAGCTTTAGAAGAGCAGATTAGACGAATTTTAAATTGTGTGAAGAAACATCAGAAGACCAAATGGAAAAGATATCGCTTTAACTAATGACGAGTAAATTAAAGTAGAGTATTTTTCTTGTACACTATCTTGAGAACGTAAGAGATGGACAGTACAGGAGAAATCGATCCGGCCAAGAACAGTTCTAAATTTTCTTTTTTTTTTTAATTAGCGAAATACATAAAATTAATCATACCTTTTATCGTAGCTAATGTTACTTTTTCACACGACCGGTGTCAATAGTATCAAAATGATTAAAAACCGGCAAAATATTGAAAATTACTGTTAGAAGTATCATGACTTACGACTCAGAAGCCGTAAGTAGTTTGGACTACTAATAAACACACAAGAACAAAATAAATGACAGCAGAGATGAAGTTTTGGAGCCGTTCGGCAAGAGTATCCAGACGTGAGAAATTAGAAAAGAAGTTATTAAGGACAGAATGAATGTAAAAAATTTCATTGTTGCTTTTATCCAAACAAAAAAATTACAATTGTATGGACAGACGAAAAGAATGTCACAGGAAAGATTGCCAAGGAAAGTTATGGAATGGACCAGGAAGAAGGAAAAGAGGAAGGCCACCTATCACCTGCATAGAAGAAATTCAGACTATATTGAGAGAACGAGAAATTGAAGAAGATCTTTGGATGGAGAAGCAGCAGTGGAGATTCAATCACTTCTGTAATCATTGGTTTCGGAAAATGTGTAAACATTGTATACCGGGAATAATAATAATCCATAGCGTAAACGTTAATAGAAAATTTGTTTTTATATAGTATCCAAGTCACTTTTTCACAATAATTTAATTACCTTTTATCCGTCAGTGACTTCGTTCTAGCGTTTTTTATATAGACGCGTTTCGTGACATGTGTCAGATCTTCAGTAGTCCTCGTCAAAAGTTAAAATTCACATAAAACACATAAAAACACATTTGCACATATTTACAAAATTACAATGACGACACACACATAACACGATGTAACTTCGGCTTCGTTGGACCGGTCCGACCGCGGTGTAGAGTGGCTCGGCAATTTTCAGATTAAAAAAATGTTTAATAAATTCTAAAAACATAGGCAATTATTGTTTTAAATGGCAGTCCTCTCCCGTTATATTACTGAACCTCACATTAAACGTGTCAACTTACGTTATTATATGTTAGAAAATAAGTTTGATTTGAAACATATTGACTTCCTTACACCGTTTTGAAAAAAATAATGAAGTTTCTATTAACGTTTACGCTATTTATTATTATTATTCCGGCTGTACAATGTTTATACATTTTCCGGAACCAAAGATTACAGAATTTAATAAATTCTTATCTTCCACTGCTGCTTGTCCATCCAAAAACCTTCAATTTCTCGTTCCCTTAATATAGTCTGAATTTCTTCTATCCAGGTATCTTCTTTTCCTTCTTCCTGGTGGGGTCTATTCCATAACTCTCCTTGGCAATCTTTCCTGTGCCATTCTTTTTGTGTGTCGACACCACTGTAATTTGTTTGTTTCGATAAAATCAAAAATTAAATATTACACATTCATTCTGTCCTTAATGACTTCACTTCTAATTTTCTTATGTCTGGATACTCTTGCAAACGTCTCCAAAATCCCAGCTATACTGTCAATAATTTTGTTCTTGTGTATTTATTTGTAGACCAAACTTCTGAGCCGTAAGTCATAATACTTCTAACAATGGTTTTAAATTTTTCGGTTTTTTACGCTATTAATGAGAACACAAAAAATTGTTCCCCTTAAAGTGTGTAAGAAAGAAATGAATAATCATTTTAGTACTAACAAACCAAATAGTAACAATTATCATTATTGTTATATAAAGGATCTTTCCAAGTCTGTAAGACCCAAATTAACAAAGCACGAGGAGAAACTTTAGGACGCCACTGAGCGAACTTGTGACAATACGCGGGTATTTAAGCATTAGGACAGAAATAAATTCTCTAAAACTAGTTGTAAAGGAAAAACCGATGAAGTTTATTTATAAAATTCTAGCGAATCAAATGTTTATTGGTAATTAACGAAGTACAGGGTTATATCAGGGAGCGCGGTTTATGGTGAAGGCAAACATAAAGGATTTTTCAACCGGCCAATGTTATGGTTACCCCTGGTTGAATTATTTATTGCGTCCCGTCCGTAGTAGCGTTATCGCTTTGTTCGATGTTTCCGTTGAGGAGCTTCCAAACGAATAGAATTATCCGCGGTAAAACTGCATGTCAGTAGTTCTGAATACTGCAGTAAATTGATTGTAAAAGTACACATTATGATCAGTAACCATTGCAACTCGTGGGAGTTGTAACTATATTTATATTCGTGGGAGTAGAGATTCATCAAATGATATAAACGTTGTTGGGTTATAGAGTGTATCTTTGGTGATGTATCTCATCATCATCATCATCATCTTAACGGTTTTAGGCTTTAGCGGCCTGTTCCTATCCCACAGTTCACCTTTTCTAAGGTCTACCAACTTTTCTTCTGCCTCTAGAGTTGTAGTATTTTCTCCATCTTCGGTATTCTACTTTCTTCCATTCTATTAATGTGTTGAATGCATTTTCTTTTGTATTCTTTAATCATTTCATTACCTGCAAAAATATTTAAATCACTTCTTATATCTTCATTTCTTATATGATCTCGTCTATTACACCTTTTAACTGATTTCATAAATTTCATTCCGCTGTTTGTTTCTTCTGTTCATGTTTTTTCTTTTATGACGCGAGTTTCAGAACCGTACAGTAGTGTAGGTACTGCCATTGTTTTATAAAATTTTGTCACGTCCAACATAGTCTTACTTGTTCTATGCATGTATTGTTTATGCATATTTTGGTGCAAACCGGCTCATCTCCTATAAAGGCCATTACTTTTGTCTTTGATTCAGATATGTTACAGTTATATTCTTTTCCTATTTTATGTAAGATCTGTATTTCTCATTGGAGATCGTCTTCTGAAGTGGCGAATATAGTTTGGTTATCCGCGAAGAGAATGGTTTTCAAGCTTTTATTTCGGTAGATTTTAATACCGTCAGGGGATTGTGCTTCCCATTTTTTGAGGTCATCTAGATAAAGGTTAAAAAGTAATGGTAACAGACAACAACCTTGTCTTACGCTATGGTTAGGTTAAATCAGAAGAGATTCTTCTCCGTCGTCTCTGATTATCGCCGTGTGTCTATATAAACTCTTTATGGACTGAACTAGGTGTTGTGGTATACCTTTGTAATGTATCTCTGATATAATTTTTAAACAAAATTTTCTGTACCAACTCCCACTTTTTTAAATGAGTTTCAACATTTTTGGCCATTTAGCTGCGCCAACCAGAACTATCTAATTCTTAGTTTTTATAAAAATGTGTACAGGACTGGCAAATGTCATGGTGAGATTTCCGGTGCGCGTACAACATTAGGTTTCTTACCTTCGTGTGTACACTGTGCTAAACAAAATGTCCTTATGACCTTTTCAAACGTCCTTAAAGTATTTGTACGTACTCTTGTCTGTTTTTCTGACGCGCAAAAATATGTTAGAAAAAACAAAGTGGGTTAAGTAAGTTCGTTTGCGTAAGTCTATAAAAACTGACGCATGGTTTCACCTCGAAACACTGATGTTTATTCTGAACCATAAACGTTAAATATTACACAATAATATGCATAAGAATAAAACTGTAAACTAATTATGTAAACTATAAAATATTTGTTTAATGTTTGTATATATTAGTTAAATTTTAGAATTCTCAGTGTGTTGGCGGTTAACTGTTTCCGATTATATACTGTTCACGTCAGATTAATCCAGTTAATCCGTACGGAATATAAAATAGGAAAGAATTTATGTATTTTTAAACTACCAAACTTTATGTTCATCTTTAAACCAACAACTTGAGTATTACATTAAAATAAATACATCATGAAGCTTGTAGATGATGATCTTGAAACATTGTTATAGATGGTACTGTCCTGGAACAAGTTAGCAATTTTGAATACCTGGGCAACAGTGTGTTTTATAGTGCATGCAACGACGTTATGAATAAGTTGAACAAGTTCAACCTGATGTGCGGGACCATCAGGCGAACCCTTAAGTCAGCAAGTAAAGGAACACGCCTAAAATTCCACAAGGTGATGGCTCTTCCCACACCGCTTTATGGGTCTAAGAATTGGACTTTAATAAAATTCCATACCGATCGCATCCAAGCGGCTGAAACGAGATTTCTCAGACACGTGGCAGGTTATACCCTCCATGATCAGTGAAGAAACAGAGATATACGGCAGGAACTGAATATTATGAGTATACTCGACATGATCGCCAGAATCGGCTAAATTGGTGGGAACATCTTTGCCGAATGGATGACTACCGCATCACCAAACAACTATGGAAATATAAGCCGAGGAGACGGAGAGGTGTGGGACGTCCGAGGAAGCGCTGGAGTGACCAGCTCTAATCTTTGCCTATTTGAGACTGGAACAAACCATCCTTTGTTTAATCTGTGAAGATGATGATGATGATGATGATGATGATGATATAGAACATGATATAAATTTAAATATCTTTTTATGATTCTGTAGATATGTAAGAGACGACTTATTAGTTTATTAATTTCAGACAAATATTTTATGAAATAATATACTATATACTTTATACATACTTGCTATATGTGTGTATGTGTGCGTGTGTGTAAGCCTATACTCTATATATGTACTTGAAATACTAAAACTTACGTTACAAAGGCTTTCAAGCTACAAGCGATACTTAGAGACGGGGCCCATTTTAAAGACGGTTGATAAGAAAGCAGAGTTGAACGTGCATTGGTCTATCTGACTTTGTCGTCGTTATGAAAATATGTACGGCGCACTCAAGGCTGTAAACTGGGGAAAGAAAGAAAATATGTTGAATTGAGTAAACACGGCACACAAGCTGATAGACGTTTTGAAGATATCGTGGGGTTATCGGTAAATCTACCCAAGTTCATTCATGTGAATTTATGGAATCTGAGATTAAAGATTTTCAAGTGCAATGCTATGTCATAAAACAGATTTTCATGTGTTCAGACCTAAAATGTGTTCAAACCATGATTTGCCTGTGACGTCGGGTGCATATCGCGTTATCGCTCGCGCCCCACTCCAATCTAGCAGTCCACTCACGGAGCTCCAAGAGGCAAGATTCTATTCCGCGCGTGTGTTACACAAATTTACTTTACGGCCGTCAATATGTTACCGATTTAACCAATTCCATTTCAATTAGCCTAAATTAATAGCTATGCAGTCGTACGGGCACGCGCGGATTCGGAGAATCGCATAAGTATAATTTAATCTGTTTTTTATAATAAACCGTTTTATACAGTCCACTTTTATCGTTTTATATTTTACTAAATCCAGCCTATGGTTTAAAGTGTGAATAGCCGTTAACCCCAAGCTACGCAAGGGGACAGAAGGTTCAACCGCAACATTATGATTAATTGTTATTGATAGAAAAGTTTGTATTTATTACATAGCTGTTAAAAGATAAAAATTATAATCATCATCATCATCTTGTAGCGGTCACAGGACCGTACGTAATATTTAAGACTAGGTTAATGAACCTAGAGGAAGCGAAAACTGTGCTGGAGCTTAACAGAGTGACAGGATTTTCAATCAACACATTTTAAACACAATAACAAGATTTATTAGATTTTATGTTGCTGACACAACTTAAGTGTTGACAAGTATTGATATTTATTAATTTATAGTATTTAGAAAATAGACATAAAGATATACATATATATATTTCCGGACTAGCATACCCCATGAGGGAGAACAACGTGAACATTAATCCAGTAGAAATGACGGACTATACCAAGGTTAACCCAACCACTTAATTAAAGAAAACACTAATAACCTTTGAACAATGATTATAATAAAAATAATGTTAATAAAGATAATCTGACTCCACATAGCTTAAGCAAGCCAACAATACTTTAGTAGAACAGTTTAACCACCCCCTCATGGTGTATGTTACACAAGTTACAATGGAACCAGTTACATTTTTTTTTTACAAACTTGAGTTCTTATGACCTTGAGGTATTTTAAGTTCTTAATAAGTTTGTTACACGGATTGCGTTAACATTTAATGTAGAAAACAAGGGCAGCCAGTCTATGGAGTTGATGTAGTTAGAAGAGGCATAATTGAAACGCTCCCACCTGTAAGTATGTAGCGATGAACTCGAGTTGAAACAGGATGAACTGTGGACGAGCAGAGGTTCCGAAAATTGTCTCTGGACTATGGTGAATGCTTACTGGAAGTCGTTCCTGGTCTTTCTGGATCTTTCGGTACATTTTGGTTCTTCCGCATTTCTTGGTCTGACGGCTTCGGGGAGCGCCTTAATGTAGAGCCGCTCTGCTGGTGGTCACAGATGTTCACATGACCACCGATCTTCCCCCTTTTACCTGGCTGAGGCAGGGACCCTATACTCGTACTATAACTTTTTATTTGGAGATTAGCAGCCAGTTAATACACCCAGACATTACACTCTCTCGCCTCGGAACACAACCACCGCAATCACTTTGACAATCTTCTTATTAACACATATTTCACATTAACTAAGTTACAATGTACATTTTTTTTATATTCAATTCAATTAAATTCAAATCATTTAATTTCATTAAATAATAATAATTAATTTCATTAAGTTTTAACTAAATAACAGTTAACAAGAAATCATTTCTTCCTTAGACAGGAAGTAACTAGCACATTAAAAGTTTACAAAGCATAAGGTTTTACAATAATGAACAAACTGGGCCACACACACGCTTACACAATTGTAACACACATAATCCATAATTAAATAAAAATGAAATAAAATTAATTAATTATACACACCTGAACGTCTTTAGGAGTCTACCGACGCATTAAAAGGATACAGACACACCTGACCTCGGCCGTCAGACCAAAGGGAATGTCCTGGTTGAAGGCTTGCTGAGAAATGAGATCGAAAGAATTGTGTTTAGATCGTACCTGCCTGCATAAGACAAACCTGTCCCAGTTTGTCAAAAATAAAGCCTTTGGCTAACCTAACTAGACATCCATCCTGAAAACCAAAACACAGCGAACAGCTGACCACGAGACTGGTCACTTAATCGCGTCGCCGACGCTTTGACAATGGCACTGGCAAGCACTGCTGCCAACCGTGTTGGTAGCCCTGAACCACTCTACACGCGCCGGGAAAATTCAGAGTCCCGGCACACTCTTCAAGGATTAAACCAAGAATGGTTTGTTCCTGTCACAAATAGGCAAAGATTAGAGCTGGTCACTCCAGCGCTTCCTCGAACGTCCCAAACCTCTCCGTGCCCTCGGCTTATAGTTCCATAGTTGTTTGGGGATGCGGCAGTCATCCATTCGGCAAAGATGTTCCCACCAATTCAGCCGATACTGGGCGATCCTGTCGAGTATACTCATAATACTATGATCATGGAGTGTATACCCTGCTACGTGCCTGAGAAATCTCATTTCAGCCGCTTGGATGCGACTGGCCTGGTCTTTCGTCAAAGTCCAATTCTCAGACGACCCATAAAGAAGTGTGGGAAGAGCCATCACCTTGAAGCATTTTAGCCGTGTTCCTTTGTTCCTTTACTTGCTGACTTAAGGGTTTGCCTATGGTCCCGCACATAAGGTTGAACTTATGCAACTTATTCACAACGTCGTTGCTGGCATTATGACACACTGTAGCCCAGATATTCAAAATTGCTAACTTGTTCCAGGACAGTACCGTCTATAACAATTTTTGCTTGTAGGCATACAGGATCAATTCCACGAAAAGCCGTCACCTTGGTTTTCAGTGTGGATATTTTCAATCCAGAGTCATTGCATATTCGATGAAAGATAAAAATATCTTTGTTTTTTTAAGATAAAAACAAAAAGATAAATGCAAAAAAGTGTATTTTTTGAAACATCTTGAAAATTCATTAAAACTTGGACTTGAGTAGTTTTACCACTAAAGCCAACAATATATTGTGTTTCTTATCATACAATGCGTTATGCGTATAAATTTAAATACTGAGTGTAAATACACTGAGTAAACATTCATGCCCAAGCGTTTTCTGGTTGTAATGTAATTTACACTAAGTTCTAAGTTCTCTTACTCAAACACGCGTTACGACTAAGTCAACCTCAGTGTCAGTGACTGAAATTCCAACGTTGGCAGCCCTACTTGTGTTACACATTTGACCTCGTGCCGTACAATTACGACCGGCAGTATTTGTTTAGGACACAATAAATACAGAATGTGTGTTACTATACTGGTAGCTAAACACTTCCTCTATAAACGTTCCTCTACAGTGTGTCTTGACCATTAAACAAGTGTTTTGAATATTACTTATACCGTATGTTCCATAAGGAAATGGAAGTATGGTAATGGCGTGTTCGACATAAGGGCTGATTCTGATTGTACTCCCCTCATAACATGAAGAAAAGTCATTTTCCGATAACTGTCTGTGTGTGTTTCTGTGTGTGTGTGTGTCTGTGTCTGTGTGTCCGTGTGTAGAATTTTTTCTATGGCAAACGATAACTGCCGCAAATTCAAACATAATCAAATAATTGTTTGCATATGTACCTATCGTGTAGAGGACTCAAGGCCTATTGATTTTGGTGAAGATCAACTAAGGGGAAGGGGTAGTTTACTTGCAACGTTTTATGTTTTATCAAGCGTAAAGTACTTGAAAATTCATTTAAACTTTTTCAAACAATAGTAATTGTTAAAAATAAAATAATTTGTTGACAGGCAATAAAATTATAATTTTTTTCATTTTAATTTAAATCATGTATGAGTGAAAATATATCGTTCCTGGCAGGCAAGCATATCAATTATGTAATGTTTACGTTTCCAAAGTTTTATTATTGTGATTACCGCAATAAAAAGGCAGACAGGGCACACACACACACACACACACACACACACACACACACACACACACACACACACACACATAATTCGCGTTATTTCAGCCTCACTCGTGTTTATTTTCTTACGTTTGTTTTTAAATGGAAAGTGCCGAAACCCACACCAACACAACGCGTGCAACCCGGAAAGGTGTCCAGCGTGGACAGCGATTAGCTTCCTGTGGATCGCTGGCCAATGTAACTGCACGTGTTTACACAGGAACGGTTCATAGTCAGACTTTTCGTCTTGCAGAGGGAATGAGCCCTCTGCAAGATGCTCAGGGTCCATGAGAGACTTCGGAGCGCTCCTTCTTTTCCGCGTGTTTGTTCTGTGAAACGTACACTGTAGATTCGGAGCTTTACTCTGAGCAAGGCTCCATAGGGAATGTTGAAAAGTTTTGTCTACGGTGTACCCTCCTCATACACTCTAAAACCTGCTCTGATGTTTTGATTACGGACATCATAATATTAAAACTTTGGAAACTTGAGCACTACTTAATGAGGATCAAACATTAGCTTTTACAAGCCATTAATTTTATGCATATTTTGAAGCAATAAATGTTTTATTATATTAATACAATCTCTGTACTTATTTCTGTTATTAGAAATTATTGAACCGAACTCAAATAAATTATTTTAAATGTAATCTTAGAACATGGAAGTCATGTATGGTTCTCCATACCGATTTTTAATATTGTTTCTTGTACTTGTTCGATTATTTTAAATCAACTTTAAAAAAATTTGTTTGATTACTCTACTACAAAAATCAACTATTTATTTCGATAAAACACTGTTTGGCAGTGACAAACATTCAGAACAACGAAACTGTCAGACTTTTGAAACTGAATAGCTGGTACCTGATTTAATGAAATGTAACATTGCCAGGGAAAATAATGTAACGGGACATCGACAAGAATAGTCAGAGAAGTAACTTTTTACAGGAGTAATAATTTTGGTCCGAAATGTTATTCTTTTTCACCATATTACTGCCCATCTCCTTCTTACCTAATAGAGAAATTGTTGGAAAAGCTAGAATTTTAGGAAAAGTGTTAATAAAAATACGAGTAACAAGAAAGGACAAGGTTTTTGAACAGAATTTTAAGCTCCCAAGGAAAAGGAAATACCGTGTACGAAAGTTACTGCGTTCGCAATGGGGGACAGCAAAAGTACCCTCACTGTTGTCTAGTTAATGGAGATGACTAGCCTCATCGTTGAGTAGGGGACTATCAAGTAATTATGTTTATCAAGCTTAAAATCAAAACTAGTCTCATTCTTCTCCAAGTTATGTCAATAGCCTTGAGACCTGTTTCATCGTTTTACTTATCAAAAATTGAATTCAGGTAGTTGTGTTAGTGTATAGTCTCAAACAGAATTACCACTGTTGCACACAATTATAGAAAAATTACTCCGATTAGCGCTTTCAAGATTCACAGCTCATCGTCAGATAGGAAATAACAATAATAGGACAAACAACTTCTTCATACGCCCACTTACCCTACTACCCCGTACACATTTTTGTAAACAGGCTATAAGTTAAATGTGTGTGTGTGTGTGTGTGTGTGTGTGTGTGTGTGTGTGTGTGTGTGTGTGTGTGTGTGTGTGTGTGTGTGTGTGTGTGTGTGTGTGTGTGTGTGTGTGTGTGTGTGTGTGTGTGTGTGTGTGTGTGTGTGTGTTATTTTCAAAACCTAACGTTGAAACCTACGGTTAACGTCAAACCTTAGGTTTTTACGTTAAGGTTTGAAAAGAATGTGCACACACACAACACACATACACACAGAATGTACTAGAAAGATACGTAACAGTACAGACATGGGTGACTGAACTCGGTAGTTAATAATAACCAGAAAGGACTTGGCTTTCTTATAAACTTATAGCTTGTTTACGAAAATGTGTACAAGTGGTAGGGTAAGTAGGGGTATGAAAAAGTTGTTTGTCCTATTATTGTTATTTCTGATCTGAAGATGAGCTGTGAAGCTTGAAAGCGCTAATCGGAATAATTTTTCTATAGTGGTGTGCAACAGTGGTAATTCTGTTTTTAATTATCAGACACGTTACGTACACCAGCAGGCAGACTTCTGGCAAGCTGTCTTATACTTGCTTATAAAACAATATTAGTGCCAAGTAACGTTAAGTTTAGTAAGACCTTTGGTTTAATCAAGGTCAACTTATCGGCTCTTATTACCAGTTCTGTGAGAGATATTTCAATTTACGTACAGTGACTATTTTATTGCAATGGCATTTTTTTAGGTAGGTTAGGGTAGATGTACAACACGGAAAAAACTCGTTTACTAAACTCTTTACTTTGGTCGAACAAAATGAAACTTCAAACTAAACTGACAATCTACCCAGCTATTGTGGAGCCCATTTTAACTTATGGCTGCGAATGCTGGCAGCTTTCAGATAAAGAGAAAAACATGATAGAAACTGTGGAAATGGACTCCTTAAGAAGAGCGTGTCATATTTCTAGAATGAAACATGTTAGAGACGAAGATATAAGAAGGAAAACAGGGCGCGTATTTACTCGTACAACAGCAGAAAGAATAGAATCTAGAGGTCACGTAATGAGGATGGAGGAGAAGCAATGGCCAAAGAAAGCATTGACTTACACACCACAAAACAGGAGAAGAAAAGGAAGGCTGACAGCACAATGGAGAACAGGAATTATGAAAAGCATGAGAGTCAGAGCTATTGAAGATGATGACTGGAAGGATAGGGAGAAATGGCGATCGAAGTGCGGCATAGACTGTAGGAACCCCGCTAATAAAAAAAAAAGGTTAGCGTAGGTTATGTTAGTTCAGGATAGGTGAGGTTAGGTTGGGTTAGGTAAACTTTGTTCCCAACGTTGGCTTATTTTGTTTTTCAACATCCTTCGCTCGAAACGGTTAGGTTTTGTCGCCGTTCTTTGCCTGGTCCAAGGTCCCAGCCACACAACGCGTTTTGTTTGTAGATTCAGAAGTATAGAAATGGAATTTTTGAAAATACATATATCAACAGAATGTTAGATTCTATTATTACTTTGATTTCATTGCTATCCAAATTGTTTATTTAGTACAGTGTTTAAGTAGACTCTCATTATACAGAACAATAAAATACCCCTGCAGTCTATGGTTGCATATTCCTAAAAATATTATTGCAAGAGTTGGATTTTGTAAATAAACACCTGAATATATACAACATATAGTATAAATATTATACTACAAATATATACTAATATGTACTACAAATATATACTATTGTCAATTTCAAATAGACATCATTTACATACTTAGCAGTGCTAGAGCACGCATTCCGTATAAAGCTTTAGAAGAATAACTGAGTAACGGAGGAAAGTAACGAGCTCAATGTTAGACAGAGACAGAACGTCAAAGCGATTTCGTTATGTAAAAAGTAAGGCAAAGCATGTCTGGCCTAAGCCTCGTGTGTCTGACAGCGCTGTAAGAGCCACAGACAGCCTGAAACAGCTGGCCTAGTTTGTTAGTTGAACTTCACTTTGATGTCGCAGACTCCTTGCGCCCGTTTTACATCTGTAACCTATGTGTGCTTTGGATATCGCTCAATGTGAACACAATAATATTAAAAAAACTAAGCCTAAGGAAAAAAAACATTAACAAAATGTAAGACTGGAACAAAAAATAATTTTTCCTACCAATAATATATTCTTATATGTTTTAACAAGGACATGTTATATTGTAATATGTTATATTGTAGACAGCCTCTAAAAAAAATAGTTTATCGGAATCGTAACTGTAGTTTTTATTTAAGTATAAATTTTCTGCCTGGAGAACAACAATTTTCCTCTAGATAATATTTTAATAAAAATATTTACAATATAAATATAACATAAATTTTTCGGAAGATAAAGGTTTACATTAACATTAAATAAACAATTTTTTCAGTTTGTTATTTTAGAACCGTCTCTTAGGGACGGCCATGATGTTTACTTACCGGTGCAATGTCAGTGAAAGTCCGTGAAGTATGGCCAACATTCTTAAACAAATAATCCCGATCATAATCTGCATGGGCTCTATATGAAGACGATATCGTTTAGTAACTATAGCGCGACACAAACTGTAATAAAATTGTAATAAAAAACTCAAACTGCCGTTTTGTGGTTTCAGTTGCGAAAAGGCTGGTCACATATAGGCCTACATAAAATTTATATGTACTCTTGTATAGTCAATCTAGCCTTGATGACACACCAATTCTTTAGTAGTTGATTTTGCTCGCCAGAGCTCGTTAGGATTTAAAAATGTTAAAAGAAGGTCTCTAGAGAATAATAAAATTCAAAATACTGAAATATGGAAAACAATATTTTAGTTAACTGTGGATAAAAGGATTTTACTGCGCGGCATATATTAAAAGGATTATCAGTATACGAGATTTGATCAAAACGTTCATACAGTTCTTGTTTATTTTTTTTAATTATTTCTTTATTCATCAACACTTATACCGCCCCCTTTCAAAGTAGTCTCAGTCGAATATAACACGATTAAACCAGCCGTTTTGCAGTCGTCAAAATATTTCAAGCATGCACTTCTTGGTATAGCCTTGAGCTCGCTTAGCCATTTTCGTTTTACGTCTTCAACGGTCTCAAAACATTGTCCTTCGGTAGAATTTATCGCTATTGACAAGAAAAAAAACGCGCTGAGACACGTCTGGTGAATACGGCTGTTGCCGTGTCATCATTATGACGTTTCCTTTCGCCTAGCCTGGGAAAATTCTTAAGAAGCAATGACGTGCGTCCAGGCTCATTATCAGGCCGCAATTTTCATAAATCATTCGTGCGCAAATCTGACAGTTTTTACAAATACAAATAGCGTAGAATGTCCGAGTAGTAGTCTTTATTTACCACTTCACGAACATTTTGATCAAACCTCGTATGTGGTTCCATAAATAATGGAAAATTTAAAAAACAATTTCATCACCCTGTGATACTACGTTGAGAACATATTGTGATGTGAAAAAAGTTGTTATAAATTTCAAAATTTCAAAACGAATAATATAAAAAACTAATGTAAAACAAAATGATGTTCTCTTACATCTCCGAAAGCAATCTGTTTGTTCTAGAAACAGAGTAGACAATGCAGACCGTCTGAAAATATAGGATTTGTGTAGCGGTAACTTTAATGTCATTGCTGTGGCTAAAAGAACAGCTGACAAATGGCAGCCAATATGAGAATATAACTGAAGAAACCAACCTAGTTTCTTGATATATACGTAGTCCCCCATTACCTAATAGAAACCAGGGCTGCGAGCTACTGCATGCAAACAGTGACTGCCTATTCTCAGCATAAACAAGAAGATTCCAAATTTATTTCCAGCTGATTTCAGCGAGTTCCATGCTGATAAATAACTACCATTTGTCTTTAACTTTAACTAAAGCTTTAACAATAACATAAAGTTACATTTACTAATTTAAAAATATGTTGTTGGCAAATTTTTGTTGAAAAAATATAGTGCCGAACGCTAACCATCGTCAGAGTAAAAAAGCATACTCGCTCAGAAAAAATGTATTACTAAAATAAACACTAATAAAGCTACCATAAACAAATATGTTTCTGTGTGAACAGGCGGTGGTTTAGGGGATACTAAAAATAACTTTGTTATCCATAAGCAACAAAACAAATTTGGTTTATTTGGTGTTTACAAATTACACTGCTCAAGATGTAACACATTCTACATAGGCCACACAAGACGCAGCTTAAAACAGAGATACATTGAACACACAAAAGCATTACACCCCACCACCGAATCCATCTTTGCAAACCACCTCATTGAGGCAGATCACACATAAACAAACATAAACAACAACATGGTAGAAAACATAAACAACACAAAAGGTAGAAAACTAGACACTCTTAAACAGCTAGACATAAACAAACACACAAAAACCCATAGAAACAACATCCTAAACGAACTGACACAATTCAAATCACACATACTATTTGAACATATTAGTCAGCACACACACAACTACCATCTCTTGAACGACGGTGCCGTCACCAAAAGCAGGACGAACAGCGCTCCTAGCGGCAGCCTATAACGAAGCGAAAACTAGTTTACGGCATCAGGTACAATCTGTCGTTTTTACAAATCATAAATTTTTTGATCCGGATAGTGTTACTGAAAACTACTGGTATTGAAAACACAGTGAGTGAAACATGATAAAAATAACACAATATACATGTTCTTTAAAATACGTTAGATACCTGTTATTCCTTCATGCAACTTACTTTGGTCGCTAGGCACGACGCGTTTCAGGAATAAGGTCCCATCTTCAGGTCATGATCACTCGGGTCGAGCTCGTCAGTTCATAAAAACACATACTTAAAAAAAAACTGAATTCAACAAACACTCATACTGCGCAAGGAGACGATGCGCATCGTCCCCTCGCGCAGTATGAATGTTTGTTGAATTCAGTGTTTTTTATGTATGTGTTTTTATGAACTGGCGAGCTCGACCCGAGTGATCATGACCTGAAGATGGGACCTTATTCCTGAAACGCGTCGTGTCCTAGCGACCAAAGTAAGTTGCATGAAGGAATAACAGGTATCTAACCTATTTTAAAGATTAACCATTGCAACTTGCTGACCATACACACAATGAACAATATACATAATTGAAAATCCCTACAATCTGTATTTAGCTATAATGTGTTTTACTATGTTAGATGTAGACATGTATACGTTAAAACGTTTTCTGTACCAATTCTAATATATAATTGTTGATTACTGCTTTTATAATTAATTACAAACACCATTAAGGAACTTTTAAATTATCAGTAATTTAAATTGTAATATTGTATAAATTATGTTCTGGGGTGTTATAAGTTTCTCGAAGTATTTAAGGATCATCACCATCATCACCACCACCCCAAAGACTAGGCCTTAAACCTGTACCGAAACCCATCTTCTCCTCGGTCTACCGACATCTCTCAACCCAGTAGGGTGACAACCCCAGGCAGCCACAGGTAAACGGATATCACGCATGCGATTCCAGTGTTCACACCATCTCCTTCTGTCGTTTCAATCTTCTAGTGCAATGATACAATGTTTAAACAACACGTAATAATGCAGTTATTTTGATGATGTAAAACAAACTGTTTAACTCCTTACACACGTACGCGCGCGCGCCCACACACACACACACACACACACACACGCATCAACACATTCTCTCAACTAATTTATCTGTTGTGTTTGATATTTTCCCTTTTATCCGTACACAGATCCTCATGATGACAATAAATATTGTCGAAACACCACACAAATAATTTAAAATTTGTGTTATACTTTTTTGACCGATCCTCGCAAACCCTTCATCGTAAAATTCATTTATTGACGGTCACTAAGAAAATAAGGACTCATTTAAATTGTTAAATTCTTTTAAACGTATTATTAAGATAGTTGACCTTAACTATGATAAAATAGGTTTCTTTAACTAATTAGTTACTTGAGGTGTTAGGCCACCTTTTCTGACAGTTAATATCAAAAGCTCGTATGTCGAAAATGATTTAACTCAAGGTACCTAAATGCAGTACACTTTAAGTGGGAGTTTTGGAAAGCAAAGTGACGATATGGCCCTCTTTTTACACTCCCATGTTCTAAAGCCCGGATCTACCTACCAAGTAGAGTTATGACCTCCCACAGTGCCAACCACTGGAATTAGCAGAGTTTTCTTTCTAGACAGACATGGTATAGGCCTATGTAGTAACAAGACACTATTAGACTGTGCAGCACGCGGCAAACTGCTATAACAATAAAAGCGCCCTAAGCAGACTGTTTTAGATAGACTTTCACACCTAACTTGTAAAGGTATCTAAAGAGTTTGACCTAAGAAAATCTACATTAAACTTTTAAAAAATGTTGTGTACATTTTATTGTTTTATTTCTAAACAGCTGTATCTAAAATATTGCTACGACTGTCTCACGGATCATCGTATTGTACAGTAAAACAAAATACGCACACCAATAAAGTCACTAATTACTAGCCTTAATGAGTCACAAATAACAATGTGAATCAACAAGGTACTCTCCCTACAATAATGCAAGTTAAATTTGCCCAACCGCGATAATAATGTCAACTATTAAGAGTTCCGCACTAATTATAACACAATAATCACTTTCCACAATCACTTTATCCGCACTCTACAATCTCGCCAGATGTAACCAACTTCTAAGCTAGCCTCTGTTGCTTGTATAGGTTCCGCAGGTGTTCAAGAATAACTTTCCATTCTTTTGGTGGCGTGTCAGCATAATTTTTGTAGTTAAGAGTGCTCGAATAGTGGAGAAGGTACTTCAGTGCACGAACTTGACTGAGACACTGCACGTGGTCGGCTAGATGAGAAACGTGTAGAGCTTTTACTTGACTGCATCTGCCGACTTTCAACAGCGTTACGTAATTTCTTAGCAACAAGTTATCGACTTGCGACTTGACAGACAAAGCACTATATTATAGTTTATGCTGACTGTTAAACTTTGTACCTTTTAATATCTGCAATGTAATCGGTGGGTGCGTGCAGTGACGTCATCCCCCCCGCTGAACTGCTGCCAGCGTGTCCCACACGCTCGCAGCAGCCTAGGTTAGTTAACTGTTAAACTCCGAACGGGCAACAAGCCTTCATACGCCGCCGCTACGTAATTATTTCAATTCGGAATATTCCACTTCAAATTATTATTATGCTCTTCAGTGCTTAATTCATTAATACTTAGGCAATTTCAGCTTCAATTTATTATTATAACTTTCAATATTTAATTTAATTCTACTTCTCAGGCAATGTATGCCGCGCTACACTGCACGTGCCATGCAATCATTTTCATACAAACTTTAATAAACAGTTAATTCAAAGAAAAAAATACAGTCCACTACTTACAAACTTTAATAAACAGTTAATTCAAAGAAAAAAATACAGTCCACTACTTTATTTCACATCATACCAGCCAACTCATCACCTAACTTTGTAAGACCAACTCAAGATTATTTCGAGAGCGTCGAAGACGTAACACTGACACTTGTACAGATTTGACTTTATATTTTGCAAAGTTGTAACTGTTTATTTGCAACACAACGTTTAACCTGCTACCCATTCCATTCTTGCGTAAAACAAACAAAGCTGACAGCATTGAGGTTGATAGTATTAACACACCAAAGGTAAACAACAGTCACATGACATATGATGGATACAAACCGACAACCGCGCTGATCCGAGCTTAACAACACCACAGCAAATAGGATTATATTTAATTAAAAATATTCGAAATCAGCGGCGGATAGCTAGTAGAATGGGAAAACACGAGAATTACCTCATAAGTTGAATATACACTTGAAATCACAGATATCGGTTTAGTCAAACGTCAGTCAAGATGAAAAATTTGTATAACAACTTCAACCAAAAAAGTCTCAAAATTGATATAATTGATATCATAATAACATGAGAAAAAAATCTGTGATGCAAAACCTGTCTACAGCATTTGATAAGTTAAAAGTTGCTTGTAAGAAACTGATATTTGTAAAAAAAAGGTAACATCAGTAGGTCCAATGCATTGGACTTGGTGTTGACACCAAGTCCCTAAAGACAATACGCACCGAAAATGGGTTTCGAAAAGGAAAGAACCGTCTCTAATTACAGATAAGATTTTCTTTACCTCTCCCGGGATCTAAAAACCGGTTCCACCTGCCACGTAGCGTTATTGTCTGCCATGATGCCACACTACTGGAACGAGGGAAGTCTCCCCTTTCTAGATAGGGATGTTCCCCCTCATGGTACAGGTACCCAAAACATCAATTCCGATACAATAATGAAGCTGTGTGTGTGTGTGTGTGTGTGTGTGTTTTCAAGAAACTCAGAATCACATGTAATGCCATTATCGGCTCTCAGTCTAAGAACTCCGGCCTCGCTCTCCGAGGAGACGAATGTAGACACAATCAAATGATTGTGTATGTGCTCCTTTACTGCGTACAATACCGTACAACTACGAAATGTCAAGCGAGAAAGTATTACAACGAAAGCAGTCTGAATAGAGGATTTACCAGTAAGAAATCGCCCTTCGCATAGAGATTATAATATAACTAGCTGTTACTCGCAGGTTCCCACGCGAATATTGAACTTTTAATAAGTATGTTAATATAATTTTTATTGTCTGTGTCTATATGGCGTTCTATCAGCTCGTACAACACTTTTGAACTCATTAGTAAAATTCTCTCCAAAGCTGTTTTCAACACTTGTACTAAATTATTATGTCGGTGCAACGGCCTGTGGAGATTTAAAAGTACCCGTTTATAAAGCCTTTGGAGATATTTATAAAGTACCTGTTAAATCAAAAACCCTAAATTCTTTATTTTAAGTGTTACTGTGTTAGAAGCATTGTATAACACATTAAACGTTATGTTTTCCTCAACCATAGCATTTATTTATTTCAGCAATAAATCAAAAACCAAAAATCGTAGTCACCTAACCTTACAAATGAAAACTACACATATTTTCGCTTTGCATTATTTGACAGGACAATTTCCAATTAGTACACTTCTTCTTTTCAACGTCGTAATATATCGATACAATCGCATACTATATAAAACATCAAAAATGCACTGCAGGAATGGATAAAGGTACAGTTCCGATGCCGCTAAATAGCTTTTGTTTATTTACTTGTTACTATGGTAATTAATGCTGGTCTCCATGGTGTTAATGACATCTTTATACGCGTCAACAAAAAGGCATAATTAAAATGGCCTAAATCGTGCGAACGGGGCAAAATATCAAATTCCAAGTTAGACAGTATTTTTTGCTATGTGCTGTGCTGAGTCAAAAGATTCAGCGCTAAGTTCAGTCATTTTATTGGCAGTTTTGACGGTAAGGACAGTACAAAAATTAAAGTAATAATGAGTGCTGCTCTCTACCCGCGGATAGGAGAGGCTACCGTTTTCGATTTTACTCTGTTTGGTCGGTGTTGCCATCTGCTGAGTTTTTGCAGCAGTTTTAAAACAGTGCTGCAGCCTGGTGAGATTTTCCTTACAAACGAACAACGAACGGAAAATTCTGTTAAGGCCTTGTCTCAACATGGAAGCCTAACTCATGGCCTCGTGGAAAATTTCTTCGGTGGAGAGAAGTGTGAATTCTAGCATCGTCTTCTTATAACTATGAGATAAGTTTCTTAAACGACTGCGGGTTCGCCGAACAGAAACAAGTCCTGCTACATGACTGAAAGAATGACATCTTAAAAGCTCCACACTCGACACCGAAAAGAATAAGACCACAACAACATGCCAATCATAAGATCGCCACGTTACAAATAAGAGATCATCCTTCTGGGCACATAAAAAGGTGAAAAATAACCATTTATAATTCACACGTAGAATCAACATGGCACCAGTTATACATAATCATCAGTTTTTACCGTTCAAGTATACATTCATTTGGATCCCCAATTGATGGGACAGTTTACTGTGAACACTAAGAATTAATTGTAAAATTTCAATATATGTATAGTAAATTGTCAGTTCAGAGACTGACATGTCTACAACACAGCATCCAACTTAGATTTCCACTCATTACTTTATAGGGCTTTCGCTACAGATTTAAAGTCAGTTTTGTTATTAGTAATTTTCTCAAGTTTAATTTACTATGCATAAAAACATATATTTTCTCTTATTTTTAAAATCAGGTTATGTCATTTGTATAAAAAGATTACTGGGGAGGTAGGCGTTTTTTTTTAATTAGTTTCAACCAAGCTGTGCATGTCGAAACACTTTTCAACTTGTTTGTCGAAACAAGGTTGTTGAGACAAATTTGTTGAGACTGGTCATAAGTTGAAGAAACATGTCCGTCTCTGACACACAAATGTATTTTTTTTATATAAGGTGCTAATATTGTGCAATTTTTCTCTTTTCATTAATTGGCCCTATTTTAGTCTATATAAATTCTTTATATTAATCATGGTAACTGGGGGGCGTTAATTATTTTAAACTATTTTTATTTCTCACCTTAATTAAGTATTTTAGCACTTAGCCACTTAGGCACTTCTTTTGAATTTTTATTAGGTCCTGGGGACATTTGTATGCAATACATTATGATACACATGACGTGCAATTAACCCACACCATGGGGGTACATTTATAGAAATAAATCTTTAATCCTAATTGGGATTCCTATAAAGAAGAAGTTTAGAATTTATATACACCAGAAGGGTAATATAAAAAAGGGCGTGGCAAGAGACCTTTATGTATTTGTATACTATTGTATAATGTAATTCGTCTTGTGGAACATGTTATGTCTGTATATTTCTGTGTACATTTTGGGGGATATATATATATAAATATTATGCATTACTGTACTTTTGGTGGGATATAGGGATTTATGATTAGAATTTATATACACCAGTAGACGAGTATTCTATCTCAATAATCGTGGCTGATCATTTCTTTAAGGAAATTAATTATTTTATTTAACAAGTATAGGAAGTGTCACCTTTAAAGTTCATTTAATTGGTAGAGTAATTATTTTAATTATTAATAGTAACTGGGAATGAAATCATTTACCTTCATCAATTTATATACTGCATTTTAAAAGAAACACATGATATAAATTTTATATTTTAATAAATAGTTTAATGGGAGTTTTATTTTGAGGTTAATGATTATTTTAAATTTTCAATTCATTGATGGTGACATAGCAATTATTTTCGTGGATTCAGTTAATATTTTTCAGGTGGCCTTGTTGAGAGGGTATACTTCTTTATTTAACCATTTAAAAGGGGAATTATAAATCACTGTTGTTTTTTGTTATTGTTGTTATGAGATAGAATAATAAAATGGGATTGTTAATTATTTAATTCTTGAGTTTTCATTGCAAGTCCCGTCTTACTGGATCCAGCGCAATTTTTAGCTTCTCTAGGCCTTAGCCTAGTTTTAATTAACTTGTAACCCCTCTTTACAAAAAGAAATATTCTTTTTGTTTTAACTACTCAAAATGAAGTAGGGGTTTCAGTGCCAAAGGTTACATGTGCAAAATTTGGTGCCAGTTGGTGTAACGGTGTGGATTTCTATTCAGTACCCATAAATCCGCAGACTTTTGAGTTTTATGTACATATAAATTGTACGTTAGCTCTGTAGTGCCCAGACCCCCCCCCCATCTCCACAAGCGATAATCCCAAATTTTTACGATTCTTTCTAAAAACTGAGACGCAAGAGTTCTCTGTTACGCAAATTGTTCCGTATCTTTCCACTTCAATCATTGCCAATTTTAATACGACAACTCCCCAACCGGATACATGTGTACATCATGTGGCTAATTATCATATCTGTTGTTGTCAGTACCACAACGCTTGCTTTTTTCAACAAGCGTTAACGCTCCTAGCTGACCAACACCCATCATCGATAACCTCTTTTACTTACACCAATTACCAAACTCTCCGTAAACAACTACAAAGGCGCACGTGGAGACTTTCGGCCCCAGATTCCCATAAATACGCGAGTTCTGCCAGCCAAAATCATCACTCGATAACACACCAGTGTGCTCGTTCTGACGGTTCGTTAGATCATTCAGCCAGACTGCCTATCTACCATGGGGTACCACCTGGACTTAAACTTTGGCGAATGACTTGTTCGCAGATCTATTTAATTAAATACGTGACTTGTAAAATTTCAAAGTTATTAAATGAACTTAGAGCCTTCTTGTTATTAAATGAACTTAGAGCCTTGTTCTTATTAAATGAGTTTAGAGTCTTCTTTTAAAATATGAACAGGGTCAATATTTGGTTGTTTACCGACTTCATTGTTTAATTGACCAACTACAGTGTCAAATCACACATCTGTGAAACAACTAAAATACATTTGTCTAAAGTATGCTTGTTTATTTAACACTGACTTCAAATTATTGTAAGATATTTGTTTAAGTAATCGATAACACAAATAAAATGAGTATACAGCAATCTAATCTAAGTTAATTAAGCACCTAGTACCACACCTGCTAACTATCCCGACAGCACAAACGTTTCAATACGTCCAACCGTTAATTCTGATTAAAGAAACCATACCATATGATTGTAAGAGGCGCCACTATAGCACTAAAGAGTGCAAGTCATGGAAATCAGCTGATCAGCTGTGACATTGTGTTTACTGAGTTACCAAAGTAATACCCCTGCTGCTTCTGTTTCGAATTAATCAAATATCAGTTACACAATAGTGAATCACTCTGTTAATACTGAAATTCTCTCTAATGTTAGAGCAAAGGTGCATTCTTCCTGTCGTAACAAAAAACGTTTCCTTGAATAGTATGAATATTTATGTAATGCTTATTTATAAAGAATTACTGTCCGTTGTTATTATTTAATATTTTTTTCGTTGCAATATTAAGTACTATGTGCTTATTATTATTTTTGTCTTTTAAGTATTGCTTCCTAATTTTGTACATCGTTAAAAAGGAAAGTTAATAGAATATTAGACATCGTATATACAATAGTTTTGTATGACATCGTCAATATGTAAATTAAAAGAGAAGGTGATAATAGAGACCCTTGTCGTACTCTTTAATTGATCAGGCCAACTCCGGGACCTGTTCTCGGTTATCCTGATTCAATTAAAATTTTATACTCCACATACAGACTCTGTATATCTCTAATTAGATGTTGTGGGATCCCTTTCCTTGCCATTATTGCCCATAGTTTGCTCCGAAGTATGTTATCATTTTCCAAGTTTGCTTTCATCCTCAAGTTGTCCAACGCTATTTAGTGTTTAATTGCTAGCCCATGTTACTGCTATGATGTTCTCTGTCTCCACGTTTGTTTAACTTGTACGTCCAAAAAGCGATCGATAGACTAAGAGAAGATCTCGGAGTAAACATACATGGGGAAAAAGTGGACATGCTTGGATTTGCAGATGACTGCAAGAGCAACAAAGATCTACAAAAGATTCTTGACACAATGGATCAAGTAATGAAGTCAATTCAATATCCTGATTCAATTCAATGGATCAAGTTAATTCAATATGAAAATAAATGAACAAAAGACCAAAGTCTGTAGTCGGAAGGAAGAAGATCCAGTCAGAAACTCTTGGAAATAATGTTCTCCAGGCAGTTAAAGAATATAACTATCTAGGAAGTAAAAGCACAAGTGATGGGCGTAAGAAGTAAGTAAATTATAATCATAATTAACCAATCTAAAATTGCTTTCGACAAACAGAAAAACCTCTTCACTTCAAACACTACCAGACTAAAAATTAGGAAAAATCTAGTAAAGACATACGTGTGGAGTGTTGCCCTATACGGGAGTGAATCTTGGACAATTGGAGAAAGTGACAAGAAAAGACTCCAAGCATTTGAGAGACCTGGTGCTACAGAAGAATATTCAAGATATGGTGGAGGGAGAAGATAACGAATGAGGAAGTCTTTAGAAGAGCTCAGGAAGAGAAGAGATTTCTACAAAATTTAAAAGGCAGAAGAGCTACGTTTATAGGGCATATACTACGACACAATGGGTTGGTTAAGAGAATAATAGAAGGAACAATTGAAGGGAAGAATCACAGAGGACGACGCCGTTTAGGCTACATGAAACAGCTTATGGTCGATATGAACTGCACATCATATTGTGAGTTGAAAAGAAAAGCAGAGAAGCGTGAAGAATGGCGAGCTGCTGCCAACCAGCCAATGAGCTGCTAACGTAGAAGAAGGAGAAGACGTTACTGCTATACTAACCGCTTAGTCCGTGTTGCTACCGTAACTAAGCAAGAGCAATAATTCAAGAGACAAACATTGTTTGTCGCATACAAATTTCTATCAATTCTACAGAGTAGCGTCAGCCTTGTAAAACACTCGTTAACTGGTACACTGTTGATTGCTTCATTTCACAGACTACTCAACAAAACAACCATAAAATGAAATTACATTAAACCTACCAAAATGAAACATTTTTTTACTTAAATTTTAAACCAAAATATTTCAAAAAGAATTTATGTAGCACAGTTCAGTAACTAAACGGGGTAAAAAAATACAGTTTCATCTTTAATTAAAAATATTTGTATTGTATAAACAGATAACTGGACACCCACAACGCATTGCCTGCGGTACTTTTGCCTCTACTAGAACTGAAACTAATGAAAAATTGTAACAACTCCATATTACCAAAACCCACATGTTGTAACATTAATTAAATCTTTCGCTGTAAAAACATACTCTTCTTTAATGTTTAAAATAATATCTCAGTTGGTTGTCAATAATTTGAAAAACAGTAATAAGTTGTCTTGCCATTAATCTTCTGGAAAATTTACAGGAGAATAACTTTAGATACACTCTCACTGTAAAAGGATCTAGCTTTTAGTGCTTCACTTCGTTCTCAATCGGACTCTAGTGAACAACGCTAAAACAGTTGTACTCTATAATCATAAAAAACTTTTTGTTGAGAACCGTTGATTTAAAGTGTAACTATTTATATCAATAGCATGTTTATTGCTCTTGAAATTTTCTTGATAACTGTTGAAATTTAGTTGATTTTCCTCCGTGCTGTTAGGCCGTGGTCCATAGTACTGTGGTTAACTGGTGAAGATCCGTACCAGTTTTCGAGCCGTTTTACACTGAAGATGGCCTTCAACGGTGAGGCCTAAACGTCTGGTTTTTGCGGCAGCAGCGGACCGCCTCAGCCCACAGAGAATTCAATTAAATTTCAGCACAGTGACGCCGGCCGGGAATGCCTTAGGTACTTGTCAGCATCTATCTATTTATCAATGTATCTATGCAAGTGGGATTGCACGATCCAAAATTTCTCGCACCCTAACCTCTATTTCAGTTGATTTCTTCAGTGTGTTTACCTTTTAAAAAGTGATTCTCCATCGCCTTAGTCACGCCATCATACAACAACATTCATGGTGTTTCTTTTTTCTATCTTGCTGGCGATCGCCATCCCCGTTATTTCCGAGGCTATTTTTTCTTAATTTCAATGTTATCTGTAATGTTAATGTTTACATCTGTTCTTATTCTAATCTCATCTTTCCTAATTTTGCCTAACATTAGTCCCAAGAACCATTTTTATTCCTTTAAGCTTAATTTGCTGTTCAATCTCTCACAGTTCTACATCGTATATAACAATTTTCTCAAATGTAGACTTGTACAATCCCCTTTTCACATATTCTCTACTGTTCCTATTATCAAAGTATAGAACGTAGTTGTCCAATCGCCAATCCAATACCTTTACCAATCGTTTGCTTTATATCTGCGCACTTTCTTTTTCTGCAGACAGAGAGTCACAGGATGTTAATAATATTGCTACGGAGATGAAACACAATTATGTAACACTTAAAGCTGCATCGTTCGCTGCTGTTCCAGATGGCGATCGTAGGCGTATTGTGTCAAGTTCGTGCACTGTCCTAACTTCTAGCAAGTTTCACAGCGCTGGCAATTACGCACCTATTTTCGACTGATCAGCCGGAAAGTGTTATATGTTTCAGGAACCTCTGCGAGGTATATATAAGCGTAGCGGCCGGCTCAGCACTTAGTTACACTTGGCGGTCTTAGAAATGCTGTTCGGAGTAAATTTGACGGTTTAGTGAGAAATTATTATTCTGTTTATTAGTGCAAACATTTGCATTTATTTAGTTGTTGGACGCTTGTAACTTGAGCAGTTGTATATGAATGCTTTGTTGATTTATAGTTGCTATTAGTGTCTAATTAAAGTTTGTAATTACTGACTTCATTGGTGTCGGTTATGCTGTTTTCCACAATATCTTTAGCACTGTGGAACTTTCAACATTACCCTATTGCTATCAACAATAATCTCTAAACCATAATCTTCTAGATATTGTGCTTAATTACGAACATTATTCCAATTATCCTGGTGTATTTGCTCACAGTCATGCCCAATCAGATAAATTCCAAAGTACATCATCATTGCTCACACTAACTTTTAACGCAATTCTCTGTAGTTTCTACTAGCACCATGTAGTTCTCAGAACTCTCTTGTTATTTCTTCCTGCGCTTTCCAGTTATTCAGAGTCGCAAACAAAATTTTTTACATTCTAGTAAGTTTAATATTTTTTCAAGCTAAGTGTACTCTTTTTTTTATCAAAGTTACTTATCAAACCTATAAGAAGAAATATTCAAGAAAAAAATTTATTAATATACTGACAGTGAATATCCTCTAGCCGACCGTTCTCAGCGCTCTCTACGGTTTCCAGAACAAAATATTCTTACGGCGGTGTCACGGACCGTCGTGTTGTCCAGTGGAAACAAACCAATGAAGTCACTAATTACCAGATTTAATTGGTCACAAATAACAATCTGAAATTAACAAGTTACCCTCATACAATAATTCCGGTTAATTTGTCCACACGCAATAATAATGTCAACTATTAGGAGTTACCCACTAATTATAACACAGTAATCATGATCCACTAATCCGCAGCAATTACTTGATCCGCAGTCAAAAATCACGCCAGGAGAACTAATTAAGCAGGCCGCTGTTGTTTACATATAGTCCGCAGATGTTCTAGAACAATTTTCAATTCTTGTGGTGGCGTGCAAGCATAATTTGCGTAGTTAACAGTACTAGAAAAGTCTAAAGGGTACTTGTGTGCACGACCTTGACAGAGACACTGCACCTGCTCTGCTAGCCGAGAAACGTGTACAACGTTTACGTAACTGCACCTGCCGACGTTTTGAGAGCGTTGTAGCAATATGTAGTGCCCAGTCTGCAGCTGTTGAGACTGAAGAATAAAAAAAAATATAACGGTAGTAGGAAAAACAAAATATGAGAAATAAGAAGAAGGAGGAAGAGGAAGGGAATACTATGAAGAAGAATAACAAGAAGGGAAATACGATTATAATAAGACAGAACAACATATTTTTACGAGTCGTAACGTAAAAAGTAGTCAAAATTACGAACGACGTCAAAAGCTAATAAATTTATATATATATATATATTGCGACAACACAAATTACTAAACTATTGGCGCATAGGATATGATAGTATGTGTATTTCAAATTACAAGTCTATATTGGAGGGTTTAAGATTATTTATTGTACAAACACAAGTTATAGTTTATATGGTATATTTGAAATGTACAGAATGTAATGTTTGATATAGAGTCTTTCTTTTAAAATGTTAAATAATGTTCATACGCAAGACGTGATACGTTACATAAGAAGACTCCCACGATGATGTTGTTGAAGAGAAGAGCCGGTCTTTGCGGTATAGTTGGTTCGTCAGGTGTGTCTTACAAATGACAGACGTTTCACCAGAAACGTTTACAGCTGGGCTGGCGTCCTGTAACAGCTGGGCTGGTCCTATAACAGCTGGGCTGGTGTCCTATAACAGCTGGGCTGGTGTCCTATAACAGCTGGGCTGATGTCCTATAACAGCTGGACTGATGTCCTATAACAGCTGGGCTGATGTCCTGTAACAGCTGGGCTGATGTCCTGCAATTCCCACGATGAATCCGACACTTCGCACACAACGGTACTACGGATTTTATTACTCGCCAAACTTATATAGAGTTTAAGACCAAGTAATACCTCAGGTGACAGTGAGTTTAATCTAATAACGGTATATTGAGCTTATACCTCTCCGGCTTCTTCAAGTGTTCTCGCGAATACCAAGGTCTACCACGATCAGCAGACCACCCTATGAGGAAATCTTGCACTAGCACGGAAACGTCTTGATGGAACAATTGCGTAACATTTAATGATACTGTCACTGCGGAAACTCTCGCACAGTGATACAGTTACACTCACTTCTTACACACGTAATACTACAATATTAATATCGTGTGTAAAGATATAAAATCAATTGTTATGCGTCACACGCGTTACTATCCCCGAAAAGTCTTAACAGATCCTTGCAAGCGGTAGAGTCTTGTACAAGGAGTGTATGTACCGTTCGCGGTAGCAGCAGTGAAGAACTGCTTGTAAATTTTCGCACAATGCGTTAAAACACTGATGTGTGCAAATGTACTACACACACAGTTCTGAGTCTTCCCGTTTCACTAACGACGAATAGTTTTTACAACACCTTGCAAGCGGTAGAATTCTTGTACAAGGAGTGCACGTTCCGTTCGCGGTAGATGGCGTAGAAGAACTGCCTGTGTAACGACAGGCTTAAGAAAATTTCCAACCACCAGTCCGCATTCTATTGGTGGATGGAAGTCACATGGTTAGTATAAATGACCATGCACTTTTCATGCAGTAGAGTGCATTTACTTTGTAACAGCATGCATAGCGGTAATCAGGCTACTCGTATCTCATGCATGACTGCCTACATACTAATAATATACATGAACGTAAACAATAGTCCGACAGGTATAGGGATTGTAGCGATACACATGTCTCAGTTCAGCTAATGTCAAAACAACGATAATACTTCACGCACCGCCCGGGAAACGTTTCCCACTCGCGCACGCGCGCACATTTCCACTAACACAGTACATGAATAACCATAAATAATAATGCACAGTTTTTTTAAACTAAACCCTTAACCTTACTAAATACAATTGACAACAACCAAACTTAACCATCTACCAATATAATATGAATGTCCATTGTCTGTGTAATATATGAACTTGCCCCGCCTATCATGATCCTGTGATTCGTTGCAGGATTAACTCCTTCCCGCCCAAAAAAAAAATTTTTTTTTTCTTTAGTTAACTAACAAAAAATAAAAAATTTTTTTTTTTCAATATAACCAAAACAACTTCCTAATCCTGAAATAATAATAATACCCTCGAACTAAAATCAAATAAACATCCTCAATTAATACTAACAATTCCAACTGTCACTTTGACAGAAGCATCAAATCAAAAGACACGTGGTAACCTTCAAACCAAAACAAACACACATGTTCTTGACACACAGATAACGACATCTTATGCAGGGTCATAGGGTACACAGACAACATTCCTTATCAAAACTAGATTATTGTTCATTCACAGAGCCATCTTACATACAACATTTAAACCTGAATTGACATATTTAAATCACTACACATTCTTACCCCTATATCCTGACATTTATTTCTGAGTTTTTTGTATAAATTTTTCTCAGTTTTGAAACGCACACGTTTACTTGGAAATACAGATTTGAATTTGTTTAATATACGCCGCAATTGCCTTATCTCGCAACTCATTAACTGAACCTTGGGGGTCGGTGAGTTATTCGTTATCTTATCTTTCGAGCGTCCCCGCCTGATAACGTGAGGTCGACAATCAACTTTAGCTGGCAATAATTCTTTCTGAACTTCCAATGCAGCATGCCGTTTATTCAATTTATCAACTTCCCAAATAATATTATGTCCGAGTTTTTTAACTCCAAGGACGGTCGCATCTATTTCCGTTCCCTGCACATATCTTGTTATACGTGCCTGTTTTTCAACTATCTGCGACTCACACGCTGCTGATTTTATCCTTGTGTGACTTACCGGCAGAATCGGCATTTGTATAAAGTGGTTTTTACACCTCTTACGTAACTGCTCGTCCAACAGCGATATTCCTGTGCCGCTGTCGACCAACATCTCGTCAACATAACCACTGATTTTTGCTTCGACAATAAGGTCGGTGCAATTTTCAATACTCATATTTCCTTCATGTTTATTACTATTATCATTATTACACATTAAATTATCCCTAATTTCGGCAGGATATAGGCCATACATAACAGTTTTATTCTTATAACTAACATTTTCCATACTTGATCGATTGAACTGCTTTTCAACTGAATCATTTTCAGTAACTGTTGCTAATAAGTTGGTATTAATTTGCTGAGTTGTATTTTTATGTTGTTGTGATTGCGGCTGATTTTGTGGTGTTTGAACATGAAACTGATTACGCGGCGGTTCATTATTATTTATCATAATTGTTGTCACCTTATTGTCACGCGTATCATTTATCTCTCCATCCTCCGTAAACACCTCAGTACCTGATATAGATTCATCTAGTACCTCATCATTTGGCCATGTGTCATAAATACCTGCACCGTTAGTATCCATACTAGTTCCAGGCTCTACTACTGGTTCGGGATTTTTATGTGTTATGCATACACTGTCCGCATCCATGATAGCTTCAGATCCTATCATATGTTCACGGTTCTCGCATGCTATATCTGTTACACTACAAAATATCACCCCACCACAGCACTTACCTGAAGTATGTTCCAGACTAACAGTGTTGTTACTACTAATTTCATTTCTGTTAGCCTCACTACAATCCGATGCAGATTCTAAATATTCGACTTTACCGAGATACGAACTACTAGGCCCTAATAAGGTGGTTTCCGTATAATCACTTTCAAGTTCACCTGCTACGCTACTGTTCTCCTTTAATCCTTCAGATGTAACATCTTGGTTAACTTCCATATTACTTTCGTTGAGAGTATGTTCAACAACAACATTTGGTACTTCCAATTTATCATAAGGTACAATATTCTCAACAGTTAAATCTACTTCAATATCAGCTGACATTTCCTGAAGTTTCGCCATCCTCTCCTCTCTATCAGCTTCCATTTCTTCCCAAAATTTCTGCATATTGGCGTCATGTTCTTCTTGACGGGCTTTATTTTCCTCTGAAATTTTCTGTATACTCACTTCCATCTTTTCTTCCATGGCTTTCATCTTCGCTAATATGGCCACTAAAGCATTCTCTACCCCTTTTGACTCCGCCATAGTGATTAAAATTTAATTTAAAATTTAGTAAATTTAAATTTACTGATTTATACGCAAAGCAAGTTATTATTATCACAACAAGATTAGAACGTATTGTAACCAGTTTATATGCACACAGAAAAAGCAGTTCAAAATATCAACATGTAAATACCTTATCTAACACACAACAACTAATAACCTACCTCCAATATACTGATAAAATCTGTTCATATATGATATACAAGAGAATATGCACAATCGACAAATTATATCCTCAGATTTTCATATGAACAATACACATACAATTATTACGTTAATTATACTTATACGTCGGATTTTTCCAACAAATTTTATATTCATAGACAAATATATAATAGCGTAAAATTACCGCTATTTTACGAGCCCTACGTTGCTAAGCGCCAAAATATCTCTATGCGACAACACAAATTACTAAACTATTGGCGCATAGGATATGATAGTATGTGTATTTCAAATTACAAGTCTATATTGGAGGGTTTAAGATTATTTATTGTACAAACACAAGTTATAGTTTATATGGTATATTTGAAATGTACAGAATGTAATGTTTGATATAGAGTCTTTCTTTTAAAATGTTAAATAATGTTCATACGCAAGACGTGATACGTTACATAAGAAGACTCCCACGATGATGTTGTTGAAGAGAAGAGCCGGTCTTTGCGGTATAGTTGGTTCGTCAGGTGTGTCTTACAAATGACAGACGTTTCACCAGAAACGTTTACAGCTGGGCTGGCGTCCTGTAACAGCTGGGCTGGTCCTATAACAGCTGGGCTGGTGTCCTATAACAGCTGGGCTGGTGTCCTATAACAGCTGGGCTGATGTCCTATAACAGCTGGACTGATGTCCTATAACAGCTGGGCTGATGTCCTGTAACAGCTGGGCTGATGTCCTGCAATTCCCACGATGAATCCGACACTTCGCACACAACGGTACTACGGATTTTATTACTCGCCAAACTTATATAGAGTTTAAGACCAAGTAATACCTCAGGTGACAGTGAGTTTAATCTAATAACGGTATATTGAGCTTATACCTCTCCGGCTTCTTCAAGTGTTCTCGCGAATACCAAGGTCTACCACGATCAGCAGACCACCCTATGAGGAAATCTTGCACTAGCACGGAAACGTCTTGATGGAACAATTGCGTAACATTTAATGATACTGTCACTGCGGAAACTCTCGCACAGTGATACAGTTACACTCACTTCTTACACACGTAATACTACAATATTAATATCGTGTGTAAAGATATAAAATCAATTGTTATGCGTCACACGCGTTACTATCCTCGAAAAGTCTTAACAGATCCTTGCAAGCGGTAGAGTCTTGTACAAGGAGTGTATGTACCGTTCGCGGTAGCAGCAGTGAAGAACTGCTTGTAAATTTTCGCACAATGCGTTAAAACACTGATGTGTGCAAATGTACTACACACACAGTTCTGAGTCTTCCCGTTTCACTAACGACGAATAGTTTTTACAACACCTTGCAAGCGGTAGAATTCTTGTACAAGGAGTGCACGTTCCGTTCGCGGTAGATGGCGTAGAAGAACTGCCTGTGTAACGACAGGCTTAAGAAAATTTCCAACCACCAGTCCGCATTCTATTGGTGGATGGAAGTCACATGGTTAGTATAAATGACCATGCACTTTTCATGCAGTAGAGTGCATTTACTTTGTAACAGCATGCATAGCGGTAATCAGACTACTCGTATCTCATGCATGACTGCCTACATACTAATAATATACATGAACGTAAACAATAGTCCGACAGGTATAGGGATTGTAGCGATACACATGTCTCAGTTCAGCTAATGTCAAAACAACGATAATACTTCACGCACCGCCCGGGAAACGTTTCCCACTCGCGCACGCGCGCACATTTCCACTAACACAGTACAAGAATAACCATAAATAATAATGCACAGTTTTTTTAAACTAAACCCTTAACCTTACTAAATACAATTGACAACAACCAAACTTAACCATCTACCAATATAATATGAATGTCCATTGTCTGTGTAATATATGAACTTGCCCCGCCTATCATGATCCTGTGATTCGTTGCAATATATATATATATATATATATATATATATATATATATATATTGCAACTCTACTTAATGCGTGTTGTTGTGTTGTGTGAATGTATGAGCACCTACCTGCTGTCCGATCTTGCGGTTTTCTTCCGACTAGGGCGTGTGGATTTTGGATTTGATTTCGCAAGTGTGTAAACTCAAATATATGACAACAGCACACTAAATAAGTTATTTTAAAAGTGAAGAGTTTTGTGAGGTTGGTAGGCTCCGTAGTACAGCAATAAAAAAATACAATATGGGGTAATAAAACGGTGTTTATTACTCCAATGGCACACAAGAATGAAATATTTATATGATCAAATATTCTTATTAACTAAACAATAAATACATCTTGAATAATGTTTTCTTAATGGTTGATAATTTTCAGATGTTGAGCTCGTTATTTTGAAAGAGTTAATCTTACTGAAAATTTAATTAATGAATTTACTTTAATTTAATTTAATCTCAATGTCTTTAAAATTTGATTAAAGAAAAATAAAAACAAAACTCTAAAGTTAATTGAATATATTCCAAAATAAACTAGGCGTGACAATCTAGTTCACGTCCCTTTATTGATTTGACTCTCGTACACTGCAGTATGAGCAAATTATTTAATTCTTTGTTAAGATTTGTATAGCGCTTTTTTGTTTTATCTCTATTAATTCTTAATTAAAGCTTACTAATTACTTATACTGCCTATACAGATTATCACAAATGAATTATTCTTATTTAACTAGAGTCTTTGATTTATGGCACCTGAATGCTTTATGTTACAATGATTTTAATTAAAAAAGATAGAAAAATTGATGGTTGAAAAATAAATAACTTGATTTTGCTTTCCTGATACTGAAGTGGATCGTAGAGATGCTCCAGATGTCCCTCGCTGTCCTTGTCCAATCGGCTAGAGATAGTGATCTACTTGAGCGTCCTGGGTTTCGGCGTTGAGCTCGGATATCAGCAACACTCTCCTCTCCTGCTGTTTGTTGAAGTTTTTACGTCTGCGGCTTTCTGCGAGAACTGCTTCACGTTCCTCGTCGATTCGCGTTCCACGTCAGCGTGTGTGTGCGTCGTTTCGAGTTGTAGTTCTGCTCGTCAGCTGATTCACAATGGTTTAGACGGCCTCTCTGTCGTATTCTTGACGTAATGTCTTGTAGTCTTGTAGATCTCTTGCGTGCTTATGACCACAGCTTGTAGTGCTCAATAAGCTTGTTTGTTGAAATGAAGAGTATCTTGACTGGACGCCCTAATTACGAATCGTTACAGTTGATCTGTTTTATGAAGATCGTAATTATGCGTGTTGACCACGTAGAGTCTTCAGATGAGTCTCCACAAAACTATGGTTTTGAGACGATCGAAGATATACGTCTGTTCTTCTTGAATACTGGCAGTAGAGTGTTCGATCAGCCCCAAAACTCCGCGCTGGTTGGGATTTCGTCGAATGATTTGATTGGCTGACACACTCTCCCTACTACACAAAATTTGAATCACCTTAGTCCGTGAGAACGAAGTTAGTTTCCTACAGACGGAGAATTTATATTATTATTAATATTCTAAACACAACGGAACTGAATTGTCGTTCCGGATTTCCTGTGACATTTTTATATTGCAATTATCTTGGTTGCAAACCAAGTTGTGCGAATTCGAAAATATACAATTTGTTGTAAATTCTTATAGTTATAACATATTAAAAGCTCTTTAATGTAGCTCAATTATTACATAAGTTATTCACATAAAATTAATTAACTCTTATTATTTAATTATATTGCGTAAAATTCGCACACCCCATTATTAATATTTCGGCAAACATTTTGGCTATAATGGATTTCGCCAAAATTTACTGGTTTCCGAAATATTAACACTTGAAAGTTTGGGTGTGGTCGTATGCATTCCACAGCGAGTTGATTATGTAACAGCCGCGTGTGCGTCTTTTACAATGCATTATTATGATCGCTACAACATATGAGTGGAGTTTCGACTATTAAAATTTATTCAAACATCAATATAATATACTCTCAACATATAACTCCAAATTAATAATATTTGGTCCTGTTATAATATATATATATATATATATATATATATATATATATATATGTATATATATATTGACTGTATAGATTGAAAATGATAAGAAATAGTAAATTGTTACAAATGATTCCAGACTGACATTGAAGGATGAAGTTAAAACAAATGTGGCCGAGTTGGTGACATAACATTATTATGAAGAATGGGGCAAAGATTATATTATAAGAAATAAATTATATTGTTTATTGTTTGCAACGTAATTTAGGTTTGCATTTGTATTTGTGCAGTCGTCTGGTATGACAAAAAACCTATTTCTCGCGCTCTCTCTTACACACACACACGCATGCACGCACTATAAATAAAGGAATTTTCTAGCCTTCTCGGTACTCTGCAGGCAGTAACTAAGAACGTTCAGTCCGATTCAAATGAAAACGTCACGTTAATTTTAATTAAAAGATTTGCAATAACTCAAAAACGATTGCTTTAGGCCTATTCTATTAAAAATAATGATTTGTTTCACTTTTACATAAGTACATTATATGCTACTTCTATCCACAGTTTTAAACTTTTAGCACTTCCCTATCCAAAGCGCCTTTGAAACCAGACAAAACTGAGACGAAAAACTTCAGTATTTAGTTAAAGACGTAAACGGAAGAAGAGCAAAGTGCGGGACATGACTAAACTGGGTTGCGTAGTCCACACGAGGTGTACCGTCACGATGTGTTGGCCTACAGACTGTCAAACACTGTCAATGCAGAATCTCAGGAGACAGAAGACTTAACAGAATGTTATGTTTGGAATGCCGCTGGCCAAAATAATGTACATAGAAAGTAAAACGGTAATAATCTCAAGACGCTTTGAAAACATCGATACAAGGAAAAACCTCTTGAAACGTTACCGTGGTAGGCTTGGCTCCGTACACGGGGAAGATACAAATGGAACGATTAGAGACTTTTTTAGATATTGTATATAGGAATGTTTAGATATTTTATATAGAAAGCCATATAAAATAATTTAGATATACAGAAAAGAGGCAATCTTGAAAAATATATCAAAATTTAATATATATTTAGGCCAGTGGGTAGGGCTGTTAGGCATAACATCTACTCTCTTGAAAAGCAATTTATTTTTAATTTAGCGGTCCACAGCTCCGAAACAGGAAAGTATACTAACAATACACGGCGGTAAAAAATTGTTGAAATTTTATGTTCTACCTAAAGCTATCACGAAATCTACAAAATAAAGTTGTTAAAAAGTAAAGTAGACCGATAAGTTAGTAAATAGCTACAAAATTTTTAAAACTTGTATATTATTTGACACCACAAATATTTTTGTTGTATTTAAACCAACTTGTATTACAACCTACCCACGAAGGGTAATCAGTAATGAGTGACTGAAAAATAACATGTAGGATGTGCCTCCAATAAAACACCTACGTTACCAACAAGTGTTCGTAAGCAAACACAATTGACAAACCACAAATTGTTTTGGAGGAAGACATGGGGAAGATTTCATATACAGAAGAATACAAGTATTTAGGAGTAAAAATTACGGCCAGTGGAAAGCAAGACAAAGAAATGCAAAGAAACCCAGAATTAATTTTGGGAACGATGGGTATGTCAACATAAAATGGAAACCTGTGGGGTAAGCAAATTACAGCAGAAACTAAAACCAAAATATTTAAAACCATTGTTAGAAGTATCATGACTTACGGCTCAGAAGTTTGGACTACTAATAAACACACAAGAACAAAATAAATGACAGCAGAGATGGACTTTTGGAGACGTTCGGCAAGAGTATCCAGACGTGACAAAATTAGAAATGAAGTCATTAAGGTCAGAATCAATGTGAAAAATTTCATTGTTGCTTTTATCCAAACAAAAAAAATTACAATGGTATGGACACACGAAACGAATGGCACAGGAAAGATTGCCAAGGAGAGTTACGTAATGGACCCCACCAGGAAGAAGGAAAAGAGGAAGACCAACTATCACCTGGATAGACAAAATTCAGACTATACTGAGGGAACGAGAAAATCAAGATGTTTGGATGGACAAGCAGCAGTGGAAGATGAGAATTCAATCACTTCTGTAATTTTTGGTACCGAAAAATGTGTAAACATTGTACAGCCGAAAATAATATTAACAAATTGTTTTGAAACATTCACCACAACCCAATAAAATCTGTTTACTAGGTCACTAGGTTTGAGATGTTCCAGTCTAGGTCCTCCCGCTAGACCAGTGATGGGCAAACTTTTGTAGGAGAGGGCCAGACGAAAAAGAAAACTATCTAGGCGGGTCAACAAAATTTATTAAAAAGAAATACATAGAAAAACTACTTTTTTATAAATTTCTTATTGAATCATGACATATTGTTACAAAACTCAATTAATGATTGAAAGAGCGTGAAGGAGCGTGAGATGAATGGAACTGTGACTGTGTTTCTAAAAGTGTCTCAAAATTTGGTTGTAACTGGGATGAGCTGACTCTCAGAAGTGAAGCTAAGTGGTCATCTGTCAATCTGTTTCTGACACTACTTTTCCGAAGCTTCATGGTAGAAAACACTTGTTCACAAACATAGGATGATGCAAACATAGCAGTTATCTTCTGGGCATGAGATCTCAAATTTGGGAAACTTGATTTCGATAGCGACTTGTAAAACTCCACTTTTGGGACGTTAAGAAACAACTGCTTCAACTCAGAGTTACACCGTAACTCAATTCGTTCAAGCTGAAATTCTGTTCTCACTGTATCACAGTCCAAATTAAATGGCTACTGAAAATATTTAAGTTTTGTTCAATATTTTTAAAGTCTTGAACCTGCGTTCGAATTCATCATGGAGTCTTCTCACGCTTTCCTCGTACCTTACAAGTTTGTCTTCCACCACTGGGACTATTGTTTTTAGCCTCGGGAAGTGGGACAGGTCTCTTTTAACTAGCTGTTTTTCAAATAGAACTAGTTGCATTTTAAACCCATTGAGATGACCCCAGATATCGTAAATAAATTGATTTCTTCCTTGCAGCTTAACATTCAACTTGTTCATATGACACAGAAGATCTGTGAAAAAAGCAAAGTCCGAAAGCCATACAGTATTTTCCAAAATTTCACAGCCTTCAAACATCTGTTTTTCACGCAGGAATGAAATAATTTCCTCTTTCAGCTCCCAAACTCGCTCGAAAACACGTCCTGCACTAAGTCACCTTACTTTGGTGTAGTAGAGTACATCAGTGTATTCAGACTGCATTGAGTCAAGAAACTCTCGAAATTGTCTGTGAGTAAGCGCTCGAGATCGAATATTATTTACGACTATAATAATGACATTAAGCACGTGTTTCATGTCTAGGGCAGATTTACACAGAGTGTCTTGATGTATGACACACTGTAGAAATACAACTTTGTTCTCAGGATATGTTTGGTTAAATATACCAACAAAACCAGATTATTTCCCCGTCATATTTGGTGTCCCATCAATCGTAATATTGCATATACTGGTTATGGGTACTTTTAAAGTCGATAGGCTTTCTTGAAATTTATGAAAAATGTCTGATCCTTTTGACGTCCCCTTTAATGATCGCAGGCATGATAGTTCTTTAGTAATACAGAAGTTATCATCAACTCCTCTTACAAACATTAGTAACTGAGCAGTATCATTTATGTCAGTACTCTCATCCATAGTAACAGAACAGAATTTAAAATGAGTAATTCTTGATTCTAGCTGTGATAATAGGTGTTTATCTATTGTCTCGATTCTAAAGTAACTGTTTTTCGAGACAAACTGACAGTCTCAAAATCCTTTGTTTTGTCAGGACATAAAATATCACAAACTTGGAGCATGCATTGTTTCACGAACTCCCCATCAGAAAGAGCTTTGTTACTTTTAGCAATATTGTACGATACAACATAACTAGCATGTGTAGCAGCTTTTTGAGAACTGTTTTGTTTTTTAAAAATATTTTGCTGACCTGAGAGCTTATTACGTAAATCTTCTGTTTTTTTGTTTCCTTTCATCTTCGGTCATGGCTTCATAACGAGCACTGTTATGCTTAGATGTAAAATTCCGGGAAATGTTAAATTCTTTGTAAATTGCCACGGTTTCGTTGCAAATAAGGCACAACGCTTTATCCTTAAAAGCTGTGAAAAAGTATTTCCAACTCGACTCATCTTTAAAAACACGGCATTCTGAATCAACTTTACGTTTTTTAGTTGCCATTATGGCAAATCAGAAATGTCTCACAAATACTCACTACAAAAAAGCAAACAACTTATAAGAATACGCGATATTGAATTGGGAAAGGCTGTGTAACAAACCACTGACTCAGACTGACTGAGAGTATTACTCATCCACTGTGGCGTGATGTGCCGATAGGATGGTCGAAGGAAGGCGGCGGCTGGAGTGGTGGGGATAACTACACTTGTGACGTGTCTCTCTTGCTCTCATACTACTGTTGTGAATGCTCTGATTCCATTCCGTTACCATTTTTTGTGTTCATAATACAGACACAGAAAAAATACAATGTGATACGATAAAATGCATTTTTGTTTTTGGTTGACAAAGCTGAACACTGTTCTCTCCTGGGAACATGGTAAATAATGTGTGTAGCAGTGGCGAAGCTAGTAGTTAATGAATGGGTAGGCAAAAATCTTACCTTAAATTTTTTTTTATGAATCACTAAAAGGACGGTGGTTCAAATCGGACGCTGAGGTAGAGTTTGCTGTTAGCCAATGGTTCCGCAAACAGCCGTAAGAATTTTACTAGCAGGGAATCTACAGATTAGTGCAACAGTGGGACTCATGTCTTAATGTTAATGGAGACTTCTTTTAAAATCGATGAATAAAAAATGCTTTACAGCTCTAAACGTGTTTCTATTGAACAGTCCTTGTATATGTCATACACAATAATACAACTGATTGAACTTCAAATTTTTAAACTTGATTAGTTTCTATATATTATATGTTTAATGTTACAAACAATTCAAAAAACAATCTTGATCATCTGTTAGTTCAGCGGAATAACCGCCACACTTTTAATAACCGCATAAAATAAGCACACTTAAAAACATCACAACGCGCTTTAACTTAACTGTTTGCACCATAGAAGTGAGACATGCCTCAACGCTCTGTGTACAGCACGGGACAATCCCCCTCCCCCGCACTTCCCAATCTAGCCTGCACATTGCTTACATACGATGTATACAAAAAACGCTGAGACAAGTTCACGTTGCCTCATTCGCTTTATGCCGAATCTCACCTGTCGCCATCTAGCGGTCGCTCAGTAAAACACATTTCGGCTTAATAAATTCGACAGTCACAGTAACAATGTATAATCTTTACGTTACGTAGTTCATACGTATTTATAATTTTTATTCTACAGAATTTTTAGGGTAGGCATTGCCTCAATTGCCTCCATGTAACTTCGCCACTGGTGTGTAGGTAAGTTGTCATTCAAAACTCTGTCACAGGCCGGATTACACCAGTCTGGGGGCCGGATCTGGCCCGCGGCCCGTACTTTGGCCATCACTGCGCTAGACTAAAGATCCTTGGGGAGGACGTTAGGGCGGTTTTTACCACCCCATCACTGTAATTGGAGGTTCGTTGCTTTGTGTCTGAAGGCATTTATAGATCTATCTGAGCTACTCGGTTTGTACATACCATGGATCGTTTGGATTTCATCATTTTGTTCTGAAAGCGCTGGAGTATTACAGACTTGGAGTTACTGGCGGTACCCCACAGCTGTACACCAGACACTTTTTAGTATCCACAAAAAGTAGGAACGATTTTGTGTGTGTGTGTGTGTGTGTGTGCGCGCGCGCGCGCGTGTGTGCACCTAAAGACGCGAAGAGGTTAAAACATGATAAAACAAAATTTATGTTTATAAAACATTCATCGGATTTAAGCTTCTATTTTATATTAGGTATTTTCCGACGTTAATGACCATTTTTATATGTTAAAAACACTGAAATCACAACCTCGTATATGTTCTATGTTTGAAAACTAATTAAAACTTCTACTTTAAGATGTGCACAACTAGTGTTAAGCCACTGATTGACATTACACGTTTTTATATCGGATCGCAAAATAAAATAAAGCTAAACAAACATTATAAATAATGATTGAACGGACAAGTTTGTTTAATTCTTGTAAACTGACAGTGAAGGGGAGTATGAATATGTGCCCATAAATAGATTCTAGCAGGCACTTAAATATCTTAAATTTCACTGTCGTCGGAGTGCACTGATAAGTAATCGCAGATGAAATTACAACGCGTTTGGCAATACAGTTTACCGTTAATAGAACCATTGTTTGTGTAAATAGAACCTACTTGTGTAAATATAGACTCTGTCTGCAGACGCGATATTCTTAGAGAAATGTAGAAAATACCGGTGACTTGTTTCTGACTGAACAATTATGTCTTATGAGAAAGTTTTGTAATCCACTTTACATACAGTCTTTGATATATAGACTTACACATCTCTGTAGATAACTGTTTTGTCTGACACACATAAAATAATTGTTATATATTACAACAACACTATTAACGAGTTTAATGTGTTAGCCCCACGTTTTTGGAAGCCATTTATACAACACTCTCTGACTATTTAATGTGCGAACCCCCAACTTCTTGGGCGACAAAGCTTTACAACACTACAACACATTAAATTCGTGTGTGTATATGATGATAGGTGTAATCGTAATAATAATAACACTATGTAATTTGGTTTAAAACCATTTAAATATTTATTAAATAAAAATTCTTATTTTTGTTGCGAATTAAAATCATTATTATTTGCATGTGTGTGTAGTCTTAACACACCTCTAATTATTACATATAAGTGATACTCTCATATTACACACAGACATATTATACAACCTTATATTCTAATACATCTTTATAATTATCTAATATTGTTCTCAGCTTGCTCATTAGCATGATACTGATTAAATTATCTAATTTTTCTAATGATCTAATCTCTTTTTAATTTACTGCATATGCATTGCTTTCTAATAAAAATTCACTAATTAGTTTTATCAATTTATTGATTCAAAATTATAGCTCCAAAATTACTGATGCAAAATTTTAGTTAAACATTCTTAAACATTACACTAATTATTATACAAAGAATATTTACATTTGTAAAAATTATTAATTCATATTTGAATTAAATTGTCTCTCTTTTTACTTCGTTAATTATTGTCTTTGAGTGAGTCTCGGTACTTTGTTTACAAGTACATGGTTGTTTGTCAGCTTATTGTTGTGGTAATCGGCAGCGTGTCCTCTTCGGTCCTAGGTCCTTGATACTGCATGCTCCTTTGTCGTCCTGGAGTCCTTGATTCTCGTACGCTGGATTCTACTGCATGCACTTGGCTGCTCCCTCGTCTCCCGTCATGGCCTCAGGTTGCAAGTGCTCACACGAAAATGATGAGTAGTCGTGAAGACCCTGGCTGCTGCTGTGGTTGAGATACAACGTTGTTGTCTCTGGGCAGAGCCTCCGGCTGCGACTATGGTTGATTGAGCAAGAGTTGTAGTTGTTGGGCGGAGCCTCCGGCTGCTACGATAGTTGATTGAGGAAGAAGAATGATATTAGCGCGTCTCCTGTATTTATACCCAGGGCGCTAGAATCATGTTTCGACAATATTCTGCATGTCAGAGACTGTCGTGGCGTCACTTCTCACACACGATTCTTGTCACACTTAATTCGCCCATCTTCGCGATTTGCGAAGTCTTTTGGACATTACCCGATATTCATTCTGTCGGTAATTTTTATGTGTTCACCATGTACAAACCGTTTTTCTTTATCTTAATTAACATAAGTTCTATTTATTTTTATTTTCCTGTAATTACACTTTTTATCCTTTTTACTCTATTTTTTATACACATATACGTCTTATTTTTTACACATTTTGGTGTATTTGGTTTTGTGCTATTATGCACACAATCTTTACAAATTAAATAAATTCAAATAATTGATAGCGTTCCTTACGGGTTGACGCTTTTCAGGAATGGACAGGTGTCACGCACACATCTAACATACGTGTGTACACACAGACAGAGGAGCTGGCGTGATCCACCTGTTCCAACATGAAAGTTTGGTTGTTCATATTGCAAGCTGAACTATTATTATTAACAATATGAATTATTTGTTTATTTTAATTACTTTGTGCAATGCACAGTACCATATACATTTGTACAGTTGCATTATTTCACTGCTTAATAAAAAAAATGTAATAAACAGGTTTATTAAATTTTTGCCTTTTTACATTAGACAAATAGTATAGTACATTTTTAAACAAACGTTTATTTACATTTTGCTCACATAATAATGAGTAGACTATTATTCAATGTATTCTTACTTGGTGGGCTGAACAATTATTCCCCTCCCATGCTTGTTGACTTGGAGTGTGACTCGTAGTATCAACTTTAATTATACGTTCCGATTTAACTTTGTCACAGTGACCTAGTTATTTATTCATAGAATTTTCTTAAAGAGCTGGTATGATACTTGCCCAATTCTTTCTGTCTTGTGTCATCATACACAGTGAAAGTCTGTTTGCTAATTTGTCTTAGCAAAGTGTAAGGTCCATCATATAATCTGAAGAATATTTTCGCAGTATTATCAATACGCTTTCCCACTGGATTGGTCTTTAATAATACCTTCTCTCCAACATTAAACTTCTGCAACTTGTGAGTTCTGTTGAATCGTTCAATTCTCTTATTACCTTTTTCCATTATTCTTCGTTTCGCATGTGCAATCTTAATGTTTAATGGTATTGGTAAGTTCTGATTAGCAGGTCCCTGAACATACCTTTTCCAATATCAATTGGGCTGACGATCTTCTTCAATCTCTATTGGTGTGTAGCTTGTTGCCTCGCTATAATTCTCATTAATAGCTTTCTCAAAGAATTGTAAATACTCTTCCCATTTATTATTTTGGTTATGGCAGTAGATTCGTAGGTATTACCCAATTCTTTGTTCACTCTCTTGGCTAAATTTCCCTGTGGATATCTGATGGATGTGAGTATGGGTTGTATTCCATTTTCTCTTAATATTCTATTCTATACCTCACTTTGAAATTGCACTCCTAGATCACTAAGAATCCTCTTCATCTTACCATGTATTAGAATGTATTTTCGTAACAGAATTTTTAGGACAGCTTTCGTTGTGGGTCGCATAATAGGATACAGATGAACTGCCTTAGAAAACATGTCTATACAGACTAGTATGTGTTTAACCCTCCCGACTTGTTCGTGGTAATGGGCCTAAGAAGTCAATTAACTCCCCCTTCGCTTCCTTCCGTATACTTTGCATTTCCACATATGTGTGAAGAGTAGGTTGCTTAGCAGTCTGGCAATCATAACATTTCTTCAATTCATTTTTAATTTTTCTCCACATGTTGTTGATAGTAAAATCTTCTCTAAGGGATAAATAACATTTTAATGCCGATGCATGAGCTAAGCTCTCATGAGTTGGTGTTATCAATTTAAATAACATCTCGTTTGTCAACATAACTTTCCAATCATGTCTTATTAATTTAAAAAGAATGTTGTTATGTAGCTTGTATTGAGCTGGTAGGTGAGATTGATGTTTTAAATTTCTTAAGGTAATATCTTGATCTTGTTCTTCTGCTATATTTTGTAGCATTCTTCTTACTCCGTTGCTAGCTTCAAATTGAATAGGTAATAGACGTACTTCATTATCTTCTTTATCGTAGATCTCTTCACATTCTTCTGTAACGTACTGCGTTCTTCTTTATTTGTAGATCTCCTTACATTCTTCTGGCTAAAATTCATTTTATTACACAAGAGTTCATTATATTATATTTTCGTAGAAATGACAATTCTTGAAGTATTTACATGTTATTATTAACATATTATTCACATATTATTTCGCCTATTATTAATAATTAAAATCGTAGTATTTTAAGAATAACGTTTATTTACAGTCAAGCATTGTGTGAATTTCCTTGCTTCACCCTCGTCTAGGTTAAACAATGCATCGCGTCAGTTGACAGGATGTTTGTATTTCCTGGTTGACTGCAGTCAGTCATTGTCGTAGAGTACTCAATTCTACAGCAATTTCCGCTTTGCATTCCTACTTTGTTATTGTTTGCTTTGACCGTGTAACTTGTACAATCATATGGCGTTGAGAATTTCTTTCGATGAGACGGCCAGACGAATTCTCCCCTCTCTTGACGAACACCTCGCTTCTTAGTCGTTGGTGTGTGACCTATATTCACAGCTGATCGATTTCTCGTGGGTTGCGTTGGTGTAGAATAATAATCACTGTAGTGATTATAATTATAATTGTGATTATCGTACGGTTGATAATTGTGTTGTTTACTCTCATCGCGAGTGATGTGCTCCGATTGTTTTACAAGTATTAATTCTTCAATTATTTTAATACTGTGTGTGTAAACAGCGAATTGGATAATCTTGTAAACGAGGTACGATTGTTTGGATTTTATTTTATACTCTTTTCTAGTATTAATTATTTCACTATAATCGTCCTTATTAATTATAAACGTTTCTTCTAGTTTATTTTTGATTTCAACAGCTCGTTCATAAAGTGCTGGTGTAACTTTATTTCCACGTGCATCTATGCGCGTATTAGTATCTATAATTTTATCTGCTAACTGTGTAGCACTATCTATGATATCGTATTTTAATTCTTCTTTTAATTGTACTGTACATTATCTTGTTTTAACTCATGTTTTAATTCACCTAGTTTATCATTTACATCTTGTTTTAATTCACTTAGTTTTAGTTGTACATCTTCAATTCGTTTTCGTTGTTTTATACTCAATTCGTCCATCATGGCTCGCATCATATTTTGAAGTGCCTCCATATCAAAACTTCCTGGTTCTGCCATGTTGAATTATTTTTATTTATTTATATTGTAAAATAATTATTATTGGTGATCCTGGTTATACTATTCTTTTATTTATTATTTTGATTATTGTTATTAGGCTACTGTTATTATTATATTACCATTACGATTACACTTTCATTTACAATAATCACCTGTTGAGCGCCAGTTGTCTTATTATAATACACAACAAATTGAAATATCATTCAAATAATATTTCATATAATATTAGTTATTGCATATAATATATTTGTTGCATTTAACACATTTTTTTTAGAGCATACATTTAACTTTAAAATTTTTTTTTAAATAGTTAAATGGCATGGTCGCGCACCACGTTGGCCGACATTTTATACAACGTTAACGAGTTGTATGTGATGATGGGTGTAATCGTAATAATAATAACACTATGTAATTTGGTTTAGAATCATTTAAATATTTATTAAACAAAAATTCTTATTTTGGTTGCGAATTAAAATATTATTATTCACTCTACAGTAACGTTTTTATATTTGCGATTCAGTTCCACTATCATTCGCGTTCTTCCTCCGTGACCAGTAGCAACATGATTCTCGTGTTCATCAAATAGTTCAATATTAAATAGATCAAATTCTCGTGTTCAATATTAAATAGTTCATCAAATAAACGTAGTAAAGGATCTCTTCTCATTCCGCAGAAACAGGTGCTATGAGTTTATCTTCACCACCGATATTAAGAATATCATAAAGTTTCAAACGCCTGTAGTGCACAGATTGATTATAAGTCACAGTTTTGTCGTTTTTACTTAACATCTGGACCGAAAACCGAACAAATACTGAATATAATATTAATAAACGAAAGATACAAAGCTTTTTATCTCCGATTGCAGCTTTTACCACAACGCAATTGGCAATCTTGACATTTACCACTAACTGTTGGTAAAAGCCCGAAATGCAAACATTTTAAAAAGGTCTTCGGACATTTACCATCATAAAACGGTAGATCTTAGGATATACCTGTAAATCTTAAGATTTACCTTACTTACCACTTTTACAGTAACATATACAGATAGTTACACCGTTACAAATTTCACGGCGCTGTGTAGGTAATTGTGGTACACAGCAGCCTAACAATTGGCATCCTTACATACTTGTAACGATGCGTATTTAAACAGTAAGTAATTAATGAAAAACAGAGGAAAACAGCAACTTACAAAATGATAAAGAAAATTTTAAAAATTAGAAAATTTGTACAAAGCGTATTATTACTCAACTCTACACCAGATACGGTATAGGAATTCAAATATTTTTCAGTTTTTAGTGTATTACGCCCGGGGTTTCGTTTAGTTCTACATAAAACAAAACCGTATACCTCCAGTTTTAATAAACACACTGTCCAAATCAGATTTCATTCAACGGTCTATTTATTTTAAATACACAATTAATTACGCGCTTTTTGAGTAAGCAATAATTCTTATAAAAGTTAAAAAACCAAAAGTGTCGGAAATCCTTAAATTATGAGGGCATCCAGCATGGGAGTGTGCCAATTAGGTTCCATAGTAAGTATACATAGCTTTCAGAACAGAGTATTACACAACACTGTAAATTCTCCAGTGTCTGCTCGTAATGGTGACATTCGCCTTGCGACGATGATTGGGCGCCAAACATGAACTAAGACAAGCACCACGTCAACGATGAGGATTACTCTTCAAACTGGTTTAGCGTCAGTGAAAAAGAGTGCTGAGTGCAATGCTAATGTAGTGATTAATCAAAGCAACTAAAAATTTCAGGAACCCATTGGTAGAACGTAAATACATGGGGTTTGATTAGGAATTAATTCTATCAAACTAGTTTTAATAAAAAATTTATAAAATTTGTTTGTAAAAGTCTAGTTAACGAAATGATTATTGGAAAATATAAAAAGCCAAAGTTAAGTCGAAAACTCCTTGTTGAAGATGAAAATAATTGTTAACACATTGCAAGGGACTTTGTAAGCAGTCGGTGTTGGGTTTACCGCTAGTTGAATTATTTATCGAGTCCCGAAGCTGTTATAGCTTTGACCAACATTACTGTTTAGCCTCTTGCAAACGACTGTAATTATCCGCGGCTATATTTTACATCAACGGTTGTGAATACTGCAGTAACTGAAATATTAAAAAATTGTAATTATTAAATAAGGCAACTGGATTGTAATTTACATATATCTTGTAGATCGGGCTATAAATTATATATATAAAATTTAAGTTATCTTTAAAATTTTTGGCGCCTCCCGTGGAAGCCTTCTTCAATAGCACAGGTCAGTTGGAATTTTTCAACAACAAAAATCAACAATGATCGCACAGTGGAGGCAACCTGCATATATAAATTTAAGACCCAACGTTCGCTCTTGATTGGCCCATACCTTGTTCCCCGAGCATTGTACTCCATTTTCCTATTGTTTCATTGCTAACATGAACCTAAACCATCCACAAGCACGAATTGAGATCAGTACACTCCTTTCGCCTATTGATGCAGCGATACCCATACCTGAATGTCTCTATAGTTCCTCTATACAGACAAGAGAAGTAACTCCTCATTGTAGCCAGGATTTCAGTCTCTCGGAACAAAGGGGTGTAATCCCGTGTCCTAATAACATGACAACTTTTACAAAGATCGTGCAAGCCTTCGTAGTTTGGAGATTAATATTTACTAGCTGTTACCCATGGCTTCGCACGCAAATATTTGATTTTGAATAAGTATTTTAATATAATTTTTACTGTCTATGTTTATATGGCGTTCTGTCAGCTCGTAAAATTTTTTTGTACTCATTAGTCAAATTCTTTCCAAAGCTGTTTTCAACACTTGTACTAAATTGTTATATTTATAAAATACCTGTTAAATCAAAAACGCTAAATTCTTAATTTTAAGTGTTACTGTGTTAGAAGCATTGTATAACACATTAAACGTTATGTTTTACTCAACCATGGCTTTTATTTATTTCAGCAGTAAACTAAAAACCAAAAACCGTTGTCATCTAACCTCACAAATGAAAACAACACGTATTTTCGCTTTGCATTAAGTAATAGAACACTTTACAATTAGTACATTTTCCAAAGCGTAATATATCGATACAATCGCATATTATATATAAAACATCGAAAATGTACTGCAGGAATGGATAAATGTACAATTCCGATGCCGCTAAATGGCTTTTGTTTATATATTTGTTACTATGGTAATAAATTCTGGTCTCCGTGGTGTTGTTGACATCTTTAGTAGTAGTATTTAATATATTTCATTATTTATTCATTGTATCATCAGAAATACGTATAAACATAAATTTTATAATCGTTAAGACAATTACAAAATATATAGACGTAACTGTATACAAAATTACAAAATATATCGATACAATCGTATATTAAAAACTGCAGGAACGAATAAAGGTACACTTCCGATGCCGTTAAATATCATTTGCTTATTTACTTGTTACTATGGTAATTAATTTTGGTCTCCATGGTGTTTTTGACATCTTTATACGCGTCAATTAAAAGGCATAATTAAAAGGGCCTAAATCGTGCAAAGGAGGAAAAATATCAAATTCTAAGTTAGACAGTATTTTGCGCCTTATTTCAAACGTTACCTGTGCAAAATTTGGTGACAATCGGTGTAACGGTGTGGATTTGTATTCAGTAGCCATAAATCCTCAGACTTTGAGTTTTATATATATAAATATCAAAAACTCATAAATTATATTAAACCTTTGAAAATCACATAAGGATTGTAAAATTTATAATTTCTCTCTCCCTCTCTGTCTCTTTTCCTCTCAATTTCCCTCTCTTTTTCTCTCTCTCTTTCTATCTTTCTATCTTTCTCTATCACTTTATTTATGACCTGATCAGGATTTACAACATCAAACATTTGATTTTTACCCTTCATGGGACTCTACGTTAAAGAAATAGAAATGTATTTAGCCTTTTCGAAAGCACTAAAAATCTTTTATGAGTTCGTTTGTCTGTTGCTCAAATGTAGTATGTCTGTTCTGTAAAGGTGGTATAAGTGGTTGATTCAATTTTCAATTTATATTGTGATGGAAACAATGTAAACACAATACAAAAAATTTTAAATTTTTATAGAAACAAGAATATTTTTACATAAATATTTATTTAATTTTCTACCTTATGAATGCTGGTTTGCAGGTTAGTTAGTTTTCAAAGTTCTAAAACTTTTCAAGAAAAACATTTTGAAGGAAATGACAAAACCGACTGGTAAAGATTCTGAAGATATTTTTATTTTGTATCGGCCACCTAAGAACCACATGCCAATTTCAATTCTTTATTCTTTGTTCTTTCCTTTTTCTCCAATATTCTTTCATCTTTTCACGGTCTCTTCTTCCTGCCTTCAGTCCACTTTGAATCTGCGTTTTCCCTCTCCTACCTCCCTCCCTCTCCTGCGTCTCTTCCCACTCTTGCGTTTACTCTTTCCATTTTTAACACTGTTGCCGGAAAAATTTCTCTTTCAATTGCTTCTTCTGCGTTTACATTATTTTTCTAAATCCTTTTGGACTTCTTTAATCCAACTTTATGTTGACTTCTTCCCCCACAGATATTTGAAGATCTGCTTTGTTAACCTATTGTCGTCCATTCCATATAAATGTCCACAAAATAATAGTCTTCTTCTTCTCATTGTTTCTGTTATATTTTCTATACTTTGATATACTTCATCATTATTTCTTAATTTCCAAATTTCTGAAGTTTTTTGTGGGCCTAATATTTTTCTAATAATTTGTCTTTCCAATATTTCTAGTTTATCTACATTATAATTTAATCCTAAACATTCACTTACATATAGCCACTAATGTACTATAATGCCTTATTTTCGCATTTTTAGATATCCACTTTTTATTGTAAATATCTTCAGTTATACCATATGCTCTTTCCATTGTATGAATCCTTTCTTCTGTAGCAGATTTTTCTAAACCATTCTCTGGAATTATTTCCGCTAGATACTTAAATTTTTCTAAACCTCTCTATTCGACGAATATCTGTTATCAGAAAGATTTTAATTTATATTTTGAAGATTTTTAAGATTTTGACACAAACGTATGTGAGAGTTATAATGAAACGTTTCATGTTCATATTAAAAATATATATATTTTTGTACAGTGTTATTAATAAGTGAAAAACGAATCCTTAATTCATCAAACTAATATAAGTTTTTACAAACACGTCAACTAATTGTATATTAGACATAAATGTCCATCCGGTCGTGTGTGTGTGTGTGTGTGTGTGTGTGTGTGTGTGTGTGTGTGTGTGTGTGTGTGTGTGTGTGTGTGTGTGTGTGTGTGTGTGTGTGTGTGTGTGTGTGTGTGTGTGTGTGTGTGTGTGTGTGTGTGTGTGTGTGTGTGTGTGTGTGTGTGTGTGTGTGTGTGTGTGTGTGTGTGTGTGTGTGTGTGTGTGTGTGAAATTTTTATTACTATAATATATTTGTGCAACTCGCTATGTTGGTTTCTAGCTTAGGGAAAGCTAGTAATTGAATGAGACTGGATTAGAAAGCAGAGCGTGTCTGGCAGTATCGTTATGCAAATCAGAGACACTTTCTACGGCTTAGCCAAGGCTGTAAACCGGGGAAGAAAAGAAATCTATTACTGAGAGAGAGAGTGAACACGTTTTTAGATTTTATACCCTCTTCGCTGTATCTTGTGTTGTACGTACATAATCCCCTGAAACATTGTTTACACACTATCAATATGTGGCTTTATTGTTGTAATATAGGCTACTACGCACAAGCGTAGAATTTTAAATACTACGCACGTTTGTTAGCTAAACACGTACATGAAACATTTTTTGTTACGCTAAATGTTTTTACTCGTATACGTGTTATAACTAAGTCAACGTCTTCTCCTTTAAGTGCTGCCTCCTCTGAGAAGATCGTCAGCTATCATCACAATCTGAATTTTAGATTTAACCGCTCTAAATAAATCGATTGAGGTACAGTGGAATCATTCTCACCACTTGGGTTATGCAACCAAAAAACACGGCTTCTGCCCCGACTTCTTCTGCCATGTAATTTTTTTTTTATCTTGTTAACTGTAAAAGTTGGTATTTTTCCCCTCTCATTATGTGCCTTGGATATTAGATTTTGTGTAATTCAGTACTTTAATTTTGTTTCCTCATTCTTCTTATAACCTTGTTGTTTGTGATCCTATCTCTCTAACTAATTGTCAAGATCCTTCTACATTCCAAACACCTCTAGTTTCTCCTCTACAGTCCAGCTTCCAAACCATATAAATGTGTTGATAACACGCAACATCTCAACAATCTGATTCAAATTAGTTTCAGTTAATTTCTAATGTTGGCTGACGTACAATTGTGTTATACATCAGGCTTCGTTTATGATCGGCATTATTCGATTACGACTGTTTACGATTTTGTAAACATTTTATTCGGTGTCTGCGTTACCACATGATAAAAACAATCCCGCTCTGAACAGTGGTCTACATGCTGGACGCTCAAATACGCCTACCATGTAAAACGTGGCCTTAAGCAGGATTTGAGCAAATATAGTGCCCTTATACCATTCATAATTCTGTTTCTTACCTCCATCGTTATCATATGTTTTGGTGGTTTAAACCTCAGTCTCCAATATTCTAGTTCTGGTCTCGCCTACTCTTTGCTCTCATTTTTGTCGCATTACATTTCTGCTTAATTCTCAACGAGAAATTTGCAGTCTTCTCCTACTTCTTTGTGCGTTGTAATGTGTTATCAGAGAACAGACATTGGAACTGGTCATTTAAGAAGAACGGTAAAGAATACACGAGGAAAAAGACGGACAATGAACTTGAGCAGTAAAGCAAAAATGCCCAAAAAGAAAGTAGAAGGCTACAGAAATAAACGTTGGTTGATGGTTGAAAAGATGTCATAACAGTGGAAAGAACGAAATATTGTTGTGAGTTAATTCCTAACCATATAGAAGACTGTGATGGTGTAAAGGAGAAACAATAATACAGAATTTATGTATACATGTTCTGTATAAAAAGAAACGAGACAGATTGTATAAGATTAATTTATTAAGACGTAAACTAAAAAACGATTTTACCTACTTCGAACTAGTTATCTTGGAAACCCGCATATTTAGGAAGACTTTTGAGTAAAACAGAGAAAATCGTAAACCGTCAATGCCTTTCTTTAGCTAATCTGCAAAAATCATCCGATTGTTAACCATTTTTAAAACGGCTGACCGTGAGTCGGCTTTTGACTTTATCAACAGACATTTATCATATAGACTAAAGCGTCAGGAGTGTAGAGAGGCTGGGTTACCACGGAGCGCCCTTTTTGGACAAATTCGTAGAAAATGAGATGTTGTGTAGATAGCCAAACAGATGAGGGTTAGAAATATATCAGAACAATTGGAAGTACGGTGTTGTGAGTTAATTCCTGGGTACATTAAGAGCTGTAGTACCGTACACAGAATAAACTAACAAATAATTTTTTTCTATTTTATCGGCCATCTGAGGACTACATGCCAATTTCAATTCTTTACTCCTTCTCTTCTTCTTTTTGTCCAATATTCTTTCATCTTTTTACTATGTCTCTTCTTCCTGTCTTCAGTCCACTTTGAACCTACGTTTTTCTCTCTCCTACCCTGGACTCCTTCCATTTTTAACACTTGTGCCCGAAAAATTTCTCTTTCAATTCCTTCTTCTGCGTTTATATTATTTTTTTCTAAATCCTTTTGGACTTCTTTAATCCAACTTGATGTTGACTTCTTCCCCGACTGATATTTGAAGATCTGATTTGTTAACCTATAAATGTCCAAAACATAATAGTCTTCTTTTTCTCATTGTTTCTGTTATATTTTCTATACTTTGATATATTTCATCATCAAACATCGTAACTTCTAACCTTCTGAAGTTTTTCGTGGGCCTAATATTTTTCTAATAATTTTTCTTTCTAATATTTCTAGTTTGTCTAAATTATAAATTAATGCTAAACATTCACTTGCATATAGGCATTCTGGCTTCACTACTGTACTGTAATGCCTTATTTTCGCATTTTTAAATATGCACTTTTTATTAAATAAATGATATTTTATTTATACATGTTTTGTATAAAAAGAACAAGACATATTGTATAAAGTTTATTTAATTTATTGATACTGTAACTACAGAACAACTCTATCCATTTTAAACTAGTTTCCTTAGAAAGCCACAAACTTAGGGAGACTGAACACGCTGAATATAAAATAGGGCACAATCGTTAATTGTAAATGCCTCAGCTGGTACGTGACAATCATTTCGGATGTTCTCCCCACTTTTAAAATGGCAAACACGCAGTTATTTTGTGAGTGGAAATGGGTTTCCTGGCTTATCATGCAGCGTCGTTTTGACCAGATATGCAGAAAATACGATGCTGCTTTCAACGTTGTTGTGATGAAGTATTCAGGAGTCATAGTCTCTGGCCGCACTCAAATAATGCACCAAATTTTCCTGAACATTTTCATAGTTTCAGTTAAAATCTATGACCAACCAGCGTTACCATCAACGACTATCAGTTTTGAAGAGATCTCTTACATTTGTTTATTCGTCAGAATTGCCATAAATATGGCAAACCTCTTCACCATATCACATAGTGCGCAAGCAAGTGGTGGAGGGAAAAATTGTTATGCGGAAGTATATGCGCAAACTTCGTTTGAAAATTTCTTTCAAAGTAGATTTCTAAACTTCCGCACGTCAATAATTATCAGGGAGCAAGCTAATATTTTCCAATGCAGTTGTAGCACTTACGTCCACGCTATGCCCACTACAACCTGCGCGACTGCTTCACGCCGACATTACAAGTTATCAGTGGCGGCTGGTGGTTGGAAAATGTAGGGGTTGCAGTGGGGTTGGATGGAATTAAATTGTTTTATTCTCTGAATAAAAAATGTCCAATTCTCTTCCCCTCCAAACAATACACAAGGAAAGCAAATTAATGCAATTTTAGTGTCACCCACATAACCATGAATATTTATTGTATGAATCTTTTATAAATTTAGGATTAAATATTCTGTTACCTGATTTTACGCTTTGATTAAAATTTCGAAGGTCTGGGGTTGGTCTACCTACTCTCTTAGTTTCAATTTTTTCCTCAATAAGACGTAAACTGAACAGCGTTTTCGTTAAGTTTATGACAGAATTCCTTGTGGCCTACCAGTTAAATATAATAAATATCTTACACTAAGACACCTTAATCCTTTACATGTACTATTATTTACATTTAACGATTAATTAGACTGATACTTAACTGACACTAGCAACGAACTTTACAAAACATTTTGGCAGACACTAACTCAACTAACATAACATAACCTTACAAATTCGAACCTGGTGCACCACGTGTTATTTACCAACAAACACACTGGTGGCGCCGTGACGTACAACCGGGGTTTGCAGTCTCTAATCACAACAAGCAAGCCTATACCTTTGTAATAGGAATACCCAAGTCTAGCCAGCCAGAGCACTACTAAATTCCGTTTCCCCATATACAGAGCGCGTCACAGTTGGTGCATACACCGCGGTAAGAGCGTGTACGGTTTTTAGTATTGCTCTGCTCTTTTCAATCAACAAATGATTAATTACGATGGCTTAGTTTGAAAACAATATTATTAGTTATTGTTTTATTCATAATTCTATAATTTCAAGTACAATTCGGGATTTAATTGGGGTTGTGCAAACGTGCAACCTAAGCACGGGCCGCCACTGCATGTTATAGATTTCCATTAGTCCGTGTCGAGCTTGGCCGTCCAGAACAGGGGACTCCACAGTTTCATGTCAATTCAAAAATTGTTTGTGCCTCTTCAAATCTAAGTCCAACACACGCGTCATCTCTATAAGCGTGTTTTAACTTGTTGATTATTTGTGCTGTACTATCTAAACACTGGACACAAAATTTGATTGCAGGAAGCAACTGAATGTTAGTGGTCTCTTTGTTTGTGACGTGAGGCGAAACAAACACAAAAATAATAGCACAGTCAACTCTGATAAAGTTAAGAAATTGCAAACTTTTATGAACGTAAGCAAACGTGTACGCTATTAACTGCTGAATTGTTTAGTTTCACAGTGTTGCGACTTTTAGCCTCCTTAATTTTAGTTGTGGAGAAAAATTTAGCCTTATTAAATTTGAGACAGACCTCGAATAAGCATCAACGCTGTGTACACGAGCTGTTTAAGACCACATATCCTTTTATTGGTGAACATTCTTACACCAGAATAAGTATATATACCAGTATAACCGTCTATATGTAGGGACGCAATACTGTTAGTACTGTTGCAATGTAATGGGAGTTGGGAATTCAACTGTAACAGACGTGGCATTACATTTACTGGGTTACCGATACAATATCCACGGCTGCAGACGAGCATCTCGTCTTCCTCGTCGACATAATCAACTATCGATTACATACGTTACAGAACTCTATTAAGACTTTAATTAAGTGACGTGTCGCGGGTCCGTTACACTTTGAAGTTAGAAAAACGGTTTTTGTTCGTTCACCGGTAGCTTACGTTCCTTTTATACGTGTAGATCGGTTTGTCCTTTTAGTTTATTTTTGTTTAAATATGAGTTGTATATTATTACTTTTACAACCACTGGTGCAGCAAGAATAACCTGGAGATTAACCCCACTCGTAATATAATTGTAGTGTAAAATAGTATAAAAATAAAGTGCTACTATTTAATTGTAATATTTGTAAAAACTTGGTTACTCACCGTCTTGTGACTTCTTCAAAACTTTTAATAACAGCGCGTTTCAAGAATAAATTCTCATCATGAAGCTATATAAAAACACCCATCCTTCTGGAGAAGTCGTCAAAAAGTTTACAATTACAGGCGTGTAATGGTGCGCACCATGTCGCGACGTGGCGTGAAGTGCTTTGTGACGTTTGGTAAAAGTTTTTGATTTTTTAACGACTTCCCCAGAAGGACTGGTGTTTTTATATAGCTTGATGATGAGGATTTGTTCTTGAAACGCGTTGCTGTTCTTGTTGCTGCCTTAGCTTCTCCTATTCTTACTTTTATTTGTTGGTTGCTGTCACCATCCGATGTCACTGTTACACCCAAATACTTGAAGTTTTTATTGGTAAAAAACTAAAATTTTTACCTTGTAGCCTGAACCAGTTTTTTCTTATTATATGCTTTGTCAGACGCTGCCACTAGGAGCACTGTCCGTCTTGTTCTTGGTGACGGTGCCGTCTTTTGAAAGATGTACACATGTTAGGTACAAAGTTTGCGCATGTACTTGCGCATAACAATTTCTCTCACCACCACTTGCTAGCGCACTATGTGATATGGTGTAGTGGTTTGCAGCATTTATAGCAATTCTAACGAATAAACACGTGTAAGAAATCTCTTTAAGCCTGATAGTTGTTAAAGCTAACGCTGGTTGGTCATGGACTTGACTAAAACTATGAAAATGTTTAGGAAAATTTGGTGCATGATTTGAGTGCGGCCTGAGACTGCTTACTCCTGAATACTTCATCACGACAACGCTCAAAGCAGCATCGCAGTGCAGTGTCAGCGTATTTGGCCAAATGTACACATACTATTCAAACATATCACACCGCGCGCACACACACACACGCACACACACAACATCGATCTTTCGAACGGCGCCGTCACCAAGAACAAGACGGACAGTGCTCCTAGTGGCAGCCTCTGACGAAGCTTATAATAAGGGAAAACTGGTTCATGCTGCAAGGTAAAAATTTTACATTTTTACTAATAAAACTTTGTGTTCCGAGTCAGTAGTATTATATTTATAATAAGCTATATTTAATAATTTTTTATTTTTTAAATTTTACTGCTTTATACTATTTAATAAAGAACAATTAAAACATTAAAATTTGTCCGCTATACCATATTACGTAAATCCACAACAAAACGAATAGTTCAGAACGTATGCGTCGTTTACAAGCGATCCATACGTTTTGAATTTTTTAAATCAAAGTTGGGAAATAAAAGTGTGTAAGTTACATAAGTCAAATCGGTAGAAATTACAGCGTTGTTTAGGTGCAAATGTACCTTAAAATTCTTAAAACAAACAAATATTGGAAAAATCAACTACAATTATTAAAAGCGTTGTCAAAATTAATTATACCATGAATGAAAAAAATAAAAAAATTCTTTTCGTGAAACTGATCCCGTATGGCCTAAAATTGTTGTAAATTGTACTACCCTGGAACAAGTCAACAATTGTAAATACTTGGGCTTCAGTGTGTCTTATAATACAAGCAAGACGATGTGAATAATTTGCATAAGTTTAATCTTATGTGAGGGACCATCAGACAAATTCTTAAGTCACCAAGTAGAGGAACACGCCTGAAATTCTACAAGGTGATGGCCTTTCCCACACTTTTTTATAGGCTTTCCCACACTGAGAATTGGACTTTAACTAAAGTCCAGGCCAGTTGTATCCAAGCGGCTGAAATGATATTTCTCAGGCACGTGGCAGGGTATACTCTCCATGATCATAGAAGAAACACAGATATACGGCAGGAACTGAATATTATGAGTACACTCGACAGGATTGTCCACCGAGACCGACAAGACGACAAGAGCTATGGGACAGTGAGACAGTGGCTCGGCTGAAAGAGCTACGTACCAAGTTAAAATGATAAAAACCGGCTCAGGTCTGCAATGGCAAACAGATGGCTTTCAAATGTTATGGTTATAGCTTCAGGGAAAGACTTATTAGAGTCGATTCCTAATGAAGATAACTGATAACTTTTCTTTATCGTCATCGCAGAGGAAGAAGTTACTGTGCGGAATATAAGCTAAAGCAAGTATGCTTCATTAAATCGTTATTTTCTTTCGTTTTTTCCTCTTTACAATACGCTTTGTTCATATTTTGTTCCTTTGATTTGAAGTATTGTCTTACACGTATCAATTTCATTAGATTTTTTATTTATTTGTTTAATTTTAAATGAGAATTTATTTGCACGCTTGGAGTCTGAGTCATCAAGCTTAGGGGGTGGGCACCCCTGAATCATGTATTGTCAATGAACAAGTAAATATTAAATGAATGCTACAAACAGTATTTACATCTCAAATTCTGGCGGTACTGTATTGCAGAAACAAGGGTGTCTTTATTAAAAATTACATAGACTATCTGACAGTAATAGTCTACAATGAATTGTCGACGGAAGGTTTTAAATTTTCTCATCCGGTGTATTACTGTTTTATAAGCACCATTAAAATTTACATTGATACACTATATTAAGACTGTTTTCTGACGTGTACTTAGAACGTTTTTAGTAGTTAATCTTCAGCACACAAATTATTTGAGAAATCATCATCTTTACAACACGACAATGGCTAGGGTACTGCCTGTTCCGCCTACAAAGATCCTCCAGTTATCTCTTTTGGGTCTACCCATACACCTGTGTACTATAGGTTTGTGTACTTCTAGACTTGTTTGGCCAGTCTGGAATCTGACATTATTTCTAAGTGTTCTTGCCACCGTTGTTTGTAATCTTTTACTTTTCATTTTCATTCAAGTTAAAAACTCGTAACTTTTTCTTATAGCCTCATTCTTTACACTGTCAAGCTTAGATCAACTTTTAACTCCTTTTAAGAACGCCATTTCCGAAGCCTACATTTTACTGTCTTGTTTCTCGGTTGGTGTCCATAAGTCACACCCATAGGACAGTTCAGGGACTGCCATAACTTTTTAGAACTTTAATTTTGTATCTCGACGCACCTTGTTTCTAAAAGTATGGTTGATTGTCCCCACAGATCGTCTAGAACTTACCTAACTTAACATCAGTATCATAATTCCTATCATGGCCAATATCATTTCTCAAATACAGGTTAAAATAGATCATCTGTTCTAAAATTCGACTATTAATCATTATTTTTGTTCTTATTGGTTTTTTGCCTCGAATGCCGTTACCTTTCGTTTTTATGATGGAGATTTTCATATTGTATTGTTTGAAAATCCGATTAAGCTTAAAAACAGATTTTTGCAAAGCAAATTCTGTATTCTAAACTACAAGCAAGACGTCAGCAAACTACAGCACGTTCTAACATCTGTCTCGTGATAACTGAATACCAGAGTTTACTAGATGTTTCCTCTTCCTTACCAGATCGTCAATGTAAGTATTAAAAAGAATAGCTGATATACTGCACCCTTTTCTAACACTTTTCTGACAAAATCATGTCTAACACTAGAGAAATCATTTGGTTAAAACGAATTCACTATAATAATGAACTAAATGCTGATATACGTGTACGCGTGGCCGTTTGTGCACGATTAATGAAGAGCTGTACACTTACCGTAATAAATTACATACAAACTAGCAGGGGACCGTCTGGAGTCAACAGACATGTTATGTCCTGTGAGTGAAGTGATTTATAGTAAAGCTACCATAATTAACGCCGTACATTCAGACGACAGCTGGTCGTTGCAGTAAATCAGCTGATCCGACTCTCAATTCCCGGTCAGCTGATTGTCTTTCACGGATGACACCGGTAATTCATGTGTAACAGGTCCTACGACACAAAAAGCATCAATACGTGTGCAATAGAGTAGTGTGACTGAAATGACCGTAGTCGGTCAGTAACAAGTGTGACAATGTTTACAAAATATCCCTTTTCATTGGCAGCTTACTGCTGCACGGGGTGTCGTCTGCCTACAGAGAGGTTGATAATAATGAATTATCGCGAGAGAGCAGGACGTTTAATTTTGTGTTTTATGAAAATTTTCTTCTTCTTCTTTTTTTAACGGCCATCCAAGGACCACATGGCAATTTCAATTCTTTATTCCTTGTTCTTTTTTTTCTCAAATATTCTTTCATCTTTTTATTGTGTCTCTTCTTCCTGTCTTCAGTTCACTTTGAAGCTGCGTTTTTCTCTCTCCTACCCTGGACTCCTTCCATTTTTTACACTTTTGCCCGAAAAACGTCTCTTTCAATTACTTCTTCTGCAACTGGTCTAACTGATCGTCGTATGGTACAGTGTAAAACAAAATACGAGACACCTATTAAGTCACTAATCACCAGCTTTAATTATTAGGCCTACAATTAAACAGTTTGTAATCAACTAAATAGTCTCGTACAACAAATCAAATAAAAATTGTTCACACTCAATAAAATGTCAAGTCAACTAATATAAAACACAATTGTATTACAATTTTCCCTCACGATTATAAAACACATAACACTTCGCCACAATAATTACTTTTCACTAATAACCACTTGAACGCACAGCATAATCGCCCGACAATAACTTAACTGAGCGTTGCTGAGTACTTGTATTTGTACCCCGCTGATGTTGCAGAATATTCGCTAATAGGCGTCTACTAGAAAACACTAGAACGTAATACATTGCGGCCTTGAACACAGTACGCGCGGATCGGTATGGTCTGGTATAGCCGACGCGTAATTGTCTTTCAGTAGTAGCAGCATTATGTACGCACACACACATTACAGCTGGACTATTCGAAAAACTTGTAGAACGTTCCGTATTACATAACACTTTTCCCGCATTACGTAACAATATTTTTTTTAAAATCATTTTGGACTTCTTTAATCCAACTTGATGTTGACTTCTTCCCCCACAGATATATGAAGACCTGATTTGTTAACCTGTTGTTCTCCATTTTATACAAATGTCCAAAAAATAATGGTCTTCTTTTTCTCATTGTTTTTGTTATATTTTCTATACATTTTTTCGTATCGGCCATCTAAGGAACATATGCCAATTTCAATTCTTTACTCTTTGTTCTTTCCTTTTTTCCAATATTCTTTCATCTTCTCACTGTGTCTCTTCTTCCTGTCTTCAATCCACTTTGACCTGCCTTTTTCTCTCTCTTACCCTGGACTCACTCCATTTTTAACACTTTTGCCCGAAAAACTTCTTCAATTGCTTCTTCTGCGTTTATATTATTTTTTTCTAAATCCTTTTGGACTTCTTTAATCCAACTTGATGTTGAACTTCTTCCCCCACAGATATTTGAAGATCTGTTTTGTTAACTTATTGTCGTCCGTTCTATATAAATGTCCAAAAAATAATAGTCTTCTTTTCCTCATTGTTTCTGTTATATTTTCTACACTTTAATATATTTCATCATTACTTCTTAATTTCCAACCTTCTGAAGTTTTTCGTGGGCCTATAATTTTTCTAATAATTTGTCTTTCCAATATTTCTAGTTTGTCTAAATTATAATTCAATGCTAGAAATTCACTTGCATATAGGCATTTCGGCTTCACTACTGTACTGTAATGACTTATTTTCGAAATTAGATATGCACTTTTTATTGTAAATATATGAAATTTTTTCAATTTTATTTGTAACAAAAACAACAAACAGAAAATAAAGAAGTTTTGTGAATATTACGTGTTACGACATACTTTACACAAAAACACAACCTGCCAAATGTGAAAATTAACTTATTGAAGCTGATGTTTGGTTTTGTTGATACCTAAACAATTATTTCATGTTTTATTCTATTAAAAAACATGTTCTAATAATGTGACCAAAAATGGAAAACAAAATTATTTTGCAAAATTTCCATTCCTCGCTCTTTCAAAAAATATAGGCCTATAATATTAAATATTTGCAAAACTGAAAATATAAAATTTAAACAAAAAAAGAAATGTTCCATCAAACATAACTGTATGCCAGCGGTGCATACGTGTATGCAGTAACAACATCAATATGTAAACGTCAGGGCCTACAGGGTATAGAAACTTTATGAGTTTAATCACATTGTTTAATTACTACATTGGAAAGACATTGTAATGTTACGAAAGTTGAATCTTCTGAATTTCAAAAAAGAGATAATAAACTCAATGCGAAACAAGATAATGTAACCTTTGTATTTCAAAACCACCTGTTTTCTTAGGAAAAAGAGTAGACAATGCAGAAATTTGTTGAGCGTTGCAAAAAGTATATGTCATCTTCATCAACATCATCTTCAAAGTTTAAACCAAGGATGGTTTGTTCCGGTCTCAAATAGGCAAAGATTAGTCAAATAGGCAAAAAGGCTGGTCACTTCAACGCTTCCTCGGATTCCCACACCTATCCGTTCCCTCGGCTTATAGTTCCAGGGTTGTTTGGGGATGCGGCAGTCATCCACTCGGCAAAGCTGTTCCCACCAATTCAGCCGATACTGGGCGATCTCCATAATATTCAGTTCCTGCAGTATATCTGTGTTCTTTCGATGATCATGGAGAGTATACCCTGCCACGTGTCTGAGAAATCTCACTTCAGTCGCTTGGATGCGACTGGTCTGTCCTTTCGTTAAAGTCCAATTCTCAGACCCATAAAGAAGTGTGGGAAGAGCTTGTAAAATTTCAAGCGTGTTCCTTTACTTGCTGACTTAAGGGCTCGCCTAATGGTCCCCCACATAAGGTTGGACTTATGAACTTATTCACAACGTCGTTGCATGCATTATAAGACACACTGTAGTCCAGGTATTCAAAATTGCTAACTTTCGAGTATAGAAACTTTATAAGTTTAATCACACTGTTTAATTACTACATTGGAAACACATTGTAATGTTACTAAAGTTAAATCTTCTGAATTTCAAAAAAAAGCTAATAAACTTGACGCAAAGCAAGATGATGTAACCTTTATATTTTAAAAGCAATCTACTTTCTTAGGAAAAAGAGTAGGCAATGCAGAAAATTTGTTGATTGTTGCAAAAAGTATTTGTCATTATCATCATCATCGTCAAGGATTAAGCCAAGGGTGGTTTGTTCCGGTCTCAAATAGGCAAAGATTAAAGCTGGTCAGTACAATCAATAACAATTTTTGATTGTATGGGATGAGTTCCACGAACAGCCATCACCTTGGTCTTAAGTGTGGATATTTGCAATCCAGAGTCTTTGCAGATTCGATTTAACAAATGTATACCCATTTTCAATCTGTTTTCAGAGTCCAACAGAATAGCCTGATCGTCCTCAAACAACAAAGGACATCGTCCGCAACAGGGGACATATTCACTACTAAATTGCCTCGAATAGGAAAAAGTATTTGTTGTCAACATAAACTGAATAGTAATCGCTTCAAAAGTTTCCGAAAATATGGTGTTAAACAGACAGAGGTGATTGGATAGTGGACGCTTAACACGTCTTGGTGCTAAACTCTGGATCCAGCCTGACACAACTGATGGGCGTGTAGCGCTAACAGCCCGGGAAGTAAATAGGCTTGTTGCAACAACACTCTAAATGTGAACCACAAACCAAGTTAAAATTTTGGTACGGAGAACCATACATGACTATCGTGTTCTGAGATTTATATTTAAAATCATTTTCGAAATGAAATATTTCCATAGAAACTACTTCTTTCTTCAACTTTAACCTCAGTACTGTGGTCACTAACGTACACCACCTCAAGTTAGCGCACTCGATTTTCACTGACGAATGCAGTCGATGACACTGTCGAAACGTCTTTTCTTGCAGAAAACATTATACCACGGCCAAACAGCCTGGGAAGGAATTATAACAACAAACTACTACTACTTTGTTGGCGATAACGTAGTACAAATGTAAAAAATTATCCCCTTCCCCTGCAATTACCTTTTTATTTATAGATATTTCATCTACCTTTCTGCAGTGGATTATTATAACCTTCCTTTCAGATTACTACTTGATTTTTACAAATTTAAGTACTTTATACTTGTAAAAGCATAAAACGTTGCGGGTAAACTACCCCTTCCTCGTAACCGATCTTCACCAAAATCAATAGGCCTTGAGTACTCTACAACAAAGGTAGACAACCAAAAAAATTATTTGATTCTGTTTGAATTTGCGGCAGTTAGAGGGAAAATTGTACATAGCAGAGAAGTATCAAAATGCGACAAAGTAGTTATCGTTCGTCATAGAAAAATTTAGTGCTGTTAAAACATAAAATGTTGCAGGTAAACTACAACTTCCCCTTAACCGTTCTTCACCAAAATCAATGAGCCTTGAATTATCTACAATTCAGGGATGCATGCAAAAACCTATTTGATTCTGTTTGAATTTGCGGCAGTTATCGTTCGCCATAGAAAAAATTCTACACACAGACACACATGCACACAGACACTTTTCGAAAAATGACTTTTTTCATGTTTTGAGGGTAGTACAATAAGAATCAGCCCTTATCTCGAACACGACTTTTTCGCCATCACCATATATTATTTATTTATAAATACATTTTTTTATTACTAATGTATTATTTATATACGTTATTTATACATTTTTTGTTTCGCCATTTCCTTATGGAATATAGAAGTAAATATTTCACAAGACGTGTGAAAAATATTCATTTATAACACTTCTGATTGGGCATTAAAATCCAACGACGTTTGTTCCTTGTTTTGTACACTTTTAGCCTGTACCAAACGTCAGGTAACAAACATCGTTATCATAATTGTTGTTTACTCCGTCGCTCCCAAGGACAACGTAATCTGACAGTCAGACAAAGCAATAAGGCTGTCTGTCTGCATTTTCTCAACCATAAACGATAACACGCTTGAATGTGCCTTAGCTCTGAACAACGAGTTCCCTTTGAAATTCCCTTTGCTGTTCTCTTTCATGTTTCAGTCGTCATGCAGCATCAAACAAATTTATCCTTGTCTGATTTTTAATAATGTATTTATCTTATTATTGAATTATATAACTTTTATATAAATTTTTATAATTCATTTGTTAATTCATCCTGTTTAACCTGTTTATCTATCCTATTTATTTACTTATGTATTAATATACTATCCGGGATTCTACTTGTCAATTTATTTTACAAGAAAACAAAAGTGGATTACATAAAGCAGTGTATCAACTCAGTCAAATTTTCCATGAATTTAGTTTCAAAATTTTCACGACAAAGACTAAAATAATGGCGTTCAAAGGAAAATTCCCAGTACGCTCCAAAATAGTAAAAAACAATAAAATTATTTGAAAAGTATCCCACTACAGCAATCTAGAGTGCGACGTAAGCTAGGCATATGAAAACGAAATCGATAATAAAATAAACAGATACCAGAGGATGTGTGGCCCAATTCATAATACTGCTCAAATGATGGTATAGAAGAATGATGAGGATCAAACTGACTAATGATCTCTAGACACAAACTAACTAATGAACGATGTTGATCAGAAAGATGACGAGAGTGACGCCATCTTCTGGAACACTGTTAAAAAAATTCAAGGTTAGTAAATTATATCCCTGTGTAATAAGCGCTTTGTTAAGGTTAACAATTTTGTGTCAGAATAAATGTTGACAGGGAGGAAGCCCCAAGGAAGAATACGTTTAAACTGTGTAAAATAAAATCGGTATGATGAACCATATATGATTTCCATTTTCTAAGATTTATATTTAAAATCATTTTCGAAATAAAATATTTCCACTGAAACTACTTCTTTCTTTAGCTTTAACCACAGTACTGTGGCCACTAACGTATACCACCTCACGTTACCACACTGATTTTCACTGATGATGGCACTCGATGGTACTGCCGAAACGTCTGGTTTTGCAGAAAACATTGGACTACGGCCAAACAGCCCGGGAAGGAATTTTAACAACAAACAACTTCTTTGTTGGCGATAACGTAGTACTCATACAAAAAATTATTCCCTCCCCTTCAACTATCATTTTCATTTATAGAAAATTAGCCTCGCCCCCTTCAACCACCCTTTTCGTTTATAGATCTACGTTTCTACAGTGGATTATTATGACCTTCTTTTCAGGATGCTTTATTCATAAAAATTAAGTATTTTACTCTTCTTATAACATAAAACTTTGCAGGTAAACTACCCCTTCCCCTTAACAGATCCTCACCAAAATAAATAGGCCTTGAGTCCTATACAACTCGGGCACATATCTATGCAACAAATTATTTGATTCTGTTTGATATTGCGGCAGTTGTCGTTAGCCATAGAAAAAATTCTACACACAGGGACTTTCCGGAAAATGACTTTTCTTCATGTTTTGAGGGTAGTACAATCAGAATTAGCCCTTATCTCGAACACGATTTTTTTCGCCATCACCATACTTCCATTGCCTTATGGAACATGGAGGTAAAAATGAAAGATATCGATTACGCAAATTCTATTGAAAAGAAGTGCTGACTAGAGGACTGTTGCAAACCAATACTTGGACTGAGGTATAGAAGGAGAAGATACATAATTAAATATGAAATTTTCAAATTTAGCTCAATAATCCATAGATATGATGACGCTATCACAGTACAATAAGTTGGTAATATAACCAAAGTACCAATTAATAACGATTTCTACAGCATTCACACTTTATTGGGACTGTTAAATATGGCAGGACTTTACGTTTTTAAACAAATGAGCTGGCATGTTTGTGAACCTTTTCCTGAGAGATATAATATCTAATGTTTACTTACCGATGCGGTAACAGGGGGGATAAAGTGTTTACAGTACGTCAACACACCCTAAGCAAATAATCCTGGTCATAATTACGTGACCGATTGTTTTGGTACATGCGTAAAACAAACACACCTTGCCAAATTTGTAAATTAACTTGTTGAAGGTAATGTTGATTTGTTTCTACCTAAATAATTACTTATTTTACTGTAAATATATACTTGAACCTTGAGATTAAATCTATTTTGTGAAACAAGAATTGATAATCTTATATTCACGTATAAATAACTAGCTTACATTCAACATAAAGTATGGTAAACTTGAGTAAACTCGTGATGACGTATATAAAGTACCAATTATGCCAACCAAAATTTGTTAATTCTTTTCTTTGTTCTAATCTTTGGAAAGAATGATTTCTAAGGACGTTATTGCACTAAAAATGTTTTGAACAAAATAACATATTATATTTATTTTAATTACATTTCGAAACAATGTTCTTCCTCGGTAATCTCGTGACAACACTCCGCTATACATCGATGTATACTACGTATATGCATCGCGTGCTGCATTCACTGAATTTGGTCACCAGTGGGGCCAAGAACACTGTGTATGCTATATAGTGTACCTGTACAAACTCTAACTTTTCTGCTTTGTTATAGCTTTTGTTGCTTTAGCGGAGCATATTTTGCGTTAAATGGTATAGCTATGTCATTTTAACAATTAATGACTCCAAAGTTGCAGGTTTTTAGTAAGTTAGTTTCCAAAATAAACACATTTATTTCACTGTAAGATTTCAGTATTCTGACATATTATTTCAGTTTATCGCTAAGTTCTGTTGCGTTTTTATTTATGAGCATTTAATGTTGAATCCAGACGGATAAAGATAAGAATAAGGGAAACAAATAATAAAAGACGTGAGCCGTAAACTTTAAAATGTTTATTGCGTAAAAGAAGCTGGCGTATACGCTTGCCATGGTCGTTAAAGTGTTCAATAAACAATGATAATTTAGGCCTACATTAATTTTTTTCTTTATTTAATTAGCTATGTATTAACTGTATAAAAATTGTTTACGTTAAACATTACTAAATAATACAAATTTATTTAACTTTTGGCGGACACCAAGCTTAGAGAAGGTAGCTGCAGCGGTTCTTTCCTTAGCAGTATCATAGAACAAAATTTTATAAAAAATGTCACTATTAAGTTGATAAGTTTCACACTTCATGGATGTCTTCAGAAAAATTATTGTTTGAAATATGTTTTTCACTGTGCGGGCCAAGTTTTTGCAAGCTGATATAATAATAATTTTTTTGGTATTAAGTTTACTGTCAGATATAATCAATAAATTTTACATACATTTTACAATCTTTAAAACGTCTGATGACGCTCTAATTAATTTTCCCTTGACGCAAAGTTAGTAAAATGAGTGTAAACGCTGAAGTTATTGTCATCTGTTATCAGTTAGGCAAAAGCAAAAACAAACTGTTATAATAATAAAATCTTCATAAGCACAAATTTTCAGTAGAACTGACCCAAATGTAATAATTGTAAGGCGTCAAAACAAATGAATGACCCGTTTAGTACACGTGTTAATTTAGCCCCAAAAGTATTCTCCCGATGGTGGGGGAAGCTGTACGTGCTGCGGAAAGTTTTCTGCCGTTCACTTTACCGTCAGCACGTGATCCATATAGTATACATCGATGTCGCTATACTCGTGATATCACGACTTTACCTGGATTGAGGCAATCTCGTGATACGTCAGGCATACTCGTGGAATCTAAAATCATAAATAAAATTATAATAAAATAAAGCTAAAATCATACGCCCAAAAAAAATGAAAATTGAAACTCCATTAATATTAAAATCGTACGGAGAAATCCAATCCAGGAAATTAAAATTCTCGAAAATTTTAATAGAAAACAATTTAGAAGATTTATATTTAATGGAAGTTCTTTTTCAGAATTAAATGTCAAAAATTAAATAAATTTGTACATTACTAGGAAGCAGCTTTACTTGGAAAACAACACAAAACATTTAAGAAACTACGATCCGGAGATAAGCTCCTACAACGTATACGCCGTCCATACCCTACCAAAATATGTACCATCGTATTCAGTATGTATTGAACGACAATTTAAGACTAAATCTGGTGCTTAATATAGTGAATTACAATTATGGTACAATAAATATACACGTCCTATTAACAGATACAGAAATATAAGAATTATTCCTTACCTTTCACTTCAAAATGTTGCAAAACAATAAACACGTGGCGCCTATAATATCTCAAACTGAAAGTTAGAATGCGCTGCGCTCAACTAGAGAAACTAGGCATTTGTGGAAGCATTGGTTAACCCGTGACAAGCTTCACAAAAAGTATCACGAGATTACGTCTTTCACGAGTATGCCCGAGTTTAACATACAGTTTCTTCTGAGAGAGTATCAACTAAGCTCATAGACTCGGATCAAATAATGGCTGCACAGATCCAAACACTATCCCAGATGTGTAGGCGCTTTCTCGCAGATCCTTTTTCATTTTTATTGGCACTCATTTGTCAACAGCTCTCCTAAAGCCACTACCTCTAGAGCTATTTATTTCTTAGGATTTATGGTACTCTACTGGTTTCCTCTTTTACTTGAATACTGTAATTCCTAACGTTTTAATAAAATACGCATATTTTCTTAATTTACGAATGCAATCGAATCAAACAGAAAATTTGTTTACATTCCAAAAAAGTTTACGTTACTTTTCTGATGAATGCATTTAATTTATTTTCAACACAATGAAGTTATTTTGAGTTATATATTTCGTAATCAAAAGTGTACTATTAGAAAGTGTTTGAAGGACATATCAATGATTGGGGTATTTAATTTGGAATATTAAATACATTCAGAGCTTTTAAAAGAATTTAAACATTCTTTATCACTCTGGAAGCCACATTAATGATATTAAAGTAGATGTGTGATTTATATGTGGTCTGTTTTATCGTGGAGATAAATTATTAGGCCTAATATTAATAATATAATACATTATATTAATTACTATATACATTGTATAAAATATGTTATATACTCTTTCAGTAATTATCTTCTTCTTCTTCTTCACCAAAAAGGATTAGTCCTTGGTGAAGGCTTGGTATTATTCTTGGTGAACTGTTCGGACTTCATAGGATTTATTCCAATCTTTTCTTTGGTTTCCCTACGTTTCTTTATCCTGCTGGTTTGTACCTAATTGGTGCTTTTATCCATCACTAATATAATATAATAATGTACTGTATTCAGCCAGAGAGTTACAAAAGCCATTCCAGTATTCTTGACAGATCTTCAAGTGCTTCCAGTGGTCTTCGGAAGCAGCTGAAATGAGATTTCCCAGGCAGGTGGCGGTGGCAAGGTATACTCTCCATGATCATAAAAGAAACACAGATATACGGCAGGAACTGAATATTATGAGTATATCGACAGGATCCCCCAGTATCGGCTGAATTGGTGGGAACATCTCTGCCGAATGGATGACTGCCGCATCGTCAAACAACTCTGAAACTATAAGCCAAGGGGACGGAGAGGTGTGGAACGTCCGAGGAAGCGCTGGTGTGACCAGCTCTAATCTTTGCCTATTTGAGACCGGAACAACGATCCTTGGTTTAATCCGTGAAGAAGAAGAAGAAGAAGAAGAAGAAGAAGAAGATGATGATGATGATGATGATGATGATGATGATGATGATGATAGTTCTCCGGTTCGTTTTTTGACAAATAGTAAAACAGACGATCTCGCATGAGAGGTGTAACATGGTTAATGTGTTTGAGACATGACATTACACTGTAGACTCCCGTGACACCGCATCGATATATATATTTTACTTAAACAGTTTTTAATAGCATCATCGCTTTTTTATGAATTAGAAATCCGCACACTGGGTTTTACGTATTTATTTGTTTGACAACGTTTGTACGGTGTTCAATTACAGCCTCGAATTGAGAGTATACTCTGCCACGTACCTGAGAAATCTCATTTCAGCCGCTTGGATGCGACTGGCCTGACCTTTCGTTAAAGTCCAATTATCGGACTCATAAAGAAGTATGGGAAGAGTTATCACCTTGTAGAATTTAGGCGTGTTCCTTTACTTGCTGACTTATGGGTTCGCCTAATGGTCCCGCACATAAGGTTGAACTTATGCAACTTATTCACAACGTTGATGCATGCATTATAAGACACACTGTAGCCCAGGTATTCAAAATTGCTAACTTGTTTTAGGACAGTACCGTCTATGACAATTTTTTTCCGTAAGGGATCAGTTCCACAAAAAGCCATCACCTTGGTCTTACGTGTGGATATCTGCAATTCAGAGTCTTTGCAGATTCGATTTAACCACCTGCAACTGTTTTCATACTCCGACAGAATAGCCTGATCGTATTACATTGCCTTGTTTAGATTAACTTGTTTAGAACATTCATTTATACTTATTACAACTGACGTTTCGGTCGTTCTACTATGGTGTACGATCATCGGAGATACACGTTATTCTCTATTCACAGTTGGCACTTCCATTATCTCTACGTCAGCTTTGAAAGGTCCAATGTTAGATACAGGCCACCCATTCACTCATACACTTTTCTCGGTCTTGAGCCATGTGCGTTTGTAATCTTTCTATTTCTTCCTTTGTTTTCTCACATTTTCCTATTGCTTTATTCTACCTTCTATCGCTGTGTCTGTGACATGACTGGCAATATATATTACTATCTGAATTGAAAGTTTTTTAGTTTTTTTTTATGTTTCGTAATCATTTACTTCCTCCCCTACTTCATCAATTTCTTCTTTTTACTACATGGTTTCGGATATAGCCCGTTCCGACTTTACAGAGTCTCTGACCATTTCTCGTTCAAGCTGGCGTATATTCAAACGATTGTTTAGGAATACGCGTGTCTACCATGCGTTCCACATGGGACTTCCAATTCTGCCTGTATTATACTTTATTCTATCCAAAACCGACTGTAACATCAGGTCCTTCCTTATGTCGTCGTTTTGTAGATAATCTCTTAAACTGCATTCCTTAACGGCTCTTAAAAAATTTCATTTCCGAGGGCTGTATTTTTTAAAATATCTTTTTGCAGGAGAGTCAATGTTTCACATCCATACATTAAAGTCGGACAGTCACGACTTTATAGAACTGTAGCTGTATCTTTCTGTGCGGTTTACTTTTCAATAGTCGTCTTATTATTTCACAGGTATAACTAAATTTATTTAACTTGGTCTCAATATCGTTGTCCCTCCTATATGAGATATCACATCCCAAATCATTAAAATGCGATATTTGCTCTAGAACATTATTATCGATTACAATTTCTCTCCTATATCATTTTATAAATATTTTTTGTAGATTACCAGCTCAGAAGAAAAAATCGTAATTGTAAACACAATATTAAAGACATCTGTCAGCAGATCTAAGTAGTGGTTGTAGTAAAAAGGCCGTAACAGAAGACGAAGGCCGTTACATACGTAAACTTTACGAAAAGGAAGAAGACGAAGTAGAAAGAAAAGAAAAAGACTATAAAGTAAATTAAATACTTTTCGTTCCCTTGTAAGTAATGTTCTATTATGTTTTACTATTTTTATATTTGACAGTATTATATAAATGTGAAGAAAATCTGTTAAAATTTATACACTAAAAACTCGTTCATCCGAATTTGATGGCACCGCGCCCGTTTCGGATAAACGAAATTTTAGATAAACCGCAACTTCTATTTAAATAATAATACATATGTAAGTACAGTAACTTTATTTAATAATAATAATTTAAATGTTACTTACAGTGAATGTGACACAATAAATTATAAAACGGCACCGCACTGTAAATTATAGTTTCTACATTACTGGAACAGCCCCTTGCTTGTTCGTACAGTAATCAATCATAGTTTTTTGCCTAAGCTTTGAAGCTCGTTTGCTGGCTGCCCGTTCTCGAAGCCGTTTCATTGTTAGAAGTTCTGCAGGGGAAGTTACAGTGTTTACATTATTTATTTTTATGTTACTTTATGTTTACAATATATGAACATAATACTTTATGTTCGAAAATCCGAACAAATCGATAATTCGGAGTACCCCTTATCCCAGTTATTTCTGATTATTGACTTTCTAATTTATATCACGTGGAATCGCTTGTTTACGCTATTAAATGTAGATTATAGCGACAGGAAAATGATTTTGTGTATTTTTAAAACTTACTAAAAATTGTTTCGGATAAACAAGATTTTCTGATAAACGCGATTCAGATAAACGAGTTTTTAATATACTTGTAACTAATAAAAATTTCAAAACAAACGCAACAAAATATTACACTACGGTGCGTTACGTAAAACAGAACAATAGTCAGCCCAATTTACAGAGTTTCGGAGAGGACAAAAAAAACAAATCATGGTATTAATTATTCAAATAATTATCCGGGTTTTAAGGCCGTGGTTTACTAAATTCCTCATGATGATCGATGTCGATGTAATAATCAAACGTTTCGGTTTCACCTCTGGAGGCCATCTTCAGTGAAACGTTTCTGAAATGACAGAGGAAAATGTCAATTCCAAAGGTGGACCCGAAACGTCTGATTATAACATCAACATCGATCATCATGAGACATTTAGTAAACCACGGCCTTACACCCCATATAATTAATTGAAAGATTATGACACCGGACGTGATAGCTTAAGAAACAAATAATGTTGTTATAAAAAAACTCTCACTGAAGTAAAGAGACGATGGTAAAACATTCCATGTACAAACTGAGATGCTGGTAGAACCATTTCTTACTCTACACAAAGCTTATAAATTTAATGAACCGCTGTACAATGATTTTAAGGAGACTTTAAATTTTAACTTCAATAATTAACAAGAACATTCATTAGGCCTCCTACAATATTGGCAAGGTACAGTACATTACACACAAAGTTTATGATTAGCATACGGAAGTGGAGAACTAATTGCCAACTTGTAGTCTTCTGTTGATTACAGCTGAGTTTGGGAAGTATGCATAAGACACCGCAGTATATAATCTACCGGCAGCATAGTTTGAACCTAACATAACTTTACAAAGAGATATGTTGTCTCTTCACATAACATTACAGCATGCATGTCTGTGACACAACTTCTTGTATCATTTAATCTGAGTGGTCATAATTTGTGCTCAACAGGTCGTTTCCTTTGGCATCCTTTGCTTAAAATTGTATTATTCTTTTGAATTGATACCTTCAGGCACATGATTAAGGGATCTATTGTTTTTATCATTCCTAGGCATTGTCCTGGTACGGACTTAGTTTCCGTACAAGTTATCATAAGTTATAAGAAATTTATAACGTATTATTACTAGTATAATTAGTATCAGTATAATTATTATTAGCGACTTAAGTTATAGGTACACAAAAAAACAATCTTCAAGTTAATCAACACCTCATTTTTTTAATCTTCATTCAGAGGTAGCAGCCACATTTTTATGATTTTCCACCGTTTAAAAAGCCCACTGCTGTTACTAAAAAAATTAGCTGCCACTGGATCCACGAATTTATTTCCCAGTGGTTTCCCATCGTTCTTCCACCCAATACTCTCGTCATTAAACTAGTGTATCTAACTAAGAGCTTCGCCACCGGTATTTCAATCTCATAACGCTTTTCACAACCATTTTTCTTCAATACGGTGTTAAACACCTGATCTGTATAACGTGCTTGTGATCGGTCTATGGGCTCATACTTCAATAGTGCTGCTTCGTGTGTTGTGTGTATTATACTTACTTTACTACCTGATTATCATAATATACCTCTGCACATCAAACAACTTATTCAAGAAAAACGACAAGCTCGCGGTAAGTGGCAACGAACGAGAAACCCCCAGTATAAAACAATTCTCAATAGGCTCACCCATAGAATTCGCGCAGCTATGCAAGAGGCCCGAAACGCATCGTTTGAACACTACGTAACACGTTTAACACCCCATGATCATTCAATATGGAAGGCGACAAAAAAATCAAACGCCCGGTAATCCCCCATTCGTAAACCTGACGGTAGTTGGGCTCGAACAAATGAAGATAAGGTGAATGTGTTCGCAGATCACCTTTCCCAGGTTTTCACCCCAACCTCATCAGCAATTGATGACTCAGAAATTCTAACTTACCTTGATGCTCCCTGCCAATTATCTCCTCCAATCAAAGCGTTTGCCTTCTCTGAAGTTCTCAGGGAGATAAAACATTCAGCCCCCGGGTACGATTTAATAGTTGGAGAAGTTCTGAAACATCTTCCCAAAAAAGCGTTAGTACTACTTACAACTATTTACAACAGTATGCTCAGACTGTGCTACTTTCCAATCCAATGGAAATTTGCCCAAATTATCATGGTCGCAAAATCTGGCAAACCCCCTACTGACCCTACATCTTACAGGCCAATAAGCCTTCTTCCACTCTTGTCAAAAATATTTGAACGACTTCTCCTGACCAGACTAAAACAAATAGTGCCCTTTAGGTACCTGATCCCTGAACACCAATTTGGGTTCAGAGAAAAACATTCTACAGTGCAGCAATGCCACAGAATAGTGAACAAAATTAGGGATAGCCTGGAAAAGAAGACGATGTGCGCAGCTGTCTTCCTGGATATTCAGCAGGCTTTTGATAAAGTCTGGCATGAGGGCCTTCTGTACAAGCTGAAGAAACAACTTCCTGATCAACTATATTTACTGTTGAAATCATATGTGCAAGATAGACACTTCCAAATCAAAATCGAAGACACTGTGTCAGTAATCTCTCCTATAAAGCCGGGAGTGCCTCAGGGCAGCGTTCTGGGGCTATACTTATATCTTATATTTACTGCCGACCTACCTGTGACAGACTACACTACCACCGCCACCTTCGCTGATGATACCGCTATCCTCGCAGTAGATCCCAACCCGGAACGAGCCTCTGAGAAACTGCAAAGCCATCTTTACCTCCTGCAAGATTGGTTCCAGCGGTGGAGGATCCGAGTTAATTCTGCAAAATCCACTCAAATAACCTTCACCATGAAACGTAGCTCTTGTCCACAAGTCACCATAAACGATGCCCCCATACCTATAAAATCAGAAGTTAAATACCTGGGGCTGCATTTGGACGACAAATTAACATGGAAAGCCCACATTCAGGCTAAGAAACAACAACTCAACTTAAAAGCTAGGCAAATGTACTGGCTCATAGGTAGAAAATCTCAGCTATCTCTCGCAAACAAAGTCATCATATATAAAGCTGTGCTCAGACCAATCTGGACTTACGGTATAGAATTGTGGGGCTGCTCTAAACCTTCCAACACAAAGATTCTGCAGACAGTTCAGTCAAAAATCTTGCGTTGTATAACGAATGCTCCCTGGTTCATCTCTAATTATACTCTTCACAAAGACCTCAACATTCCATACATTTCTGATGTCATCAAGATGCACGCCGCTAAGTACAGGAACCGCAACATAGGACACAGCAATAACCTGATCAACGAGCTCCTCAATCCATCACTGGATGTAAGAAGGCTGAAGAGACAGTGGCCAGATGACCTGACCCGGTGAACGTGGTAATCATCGCTGGATGGTTCCCACCTCAAGTGACGACGTATACACCACTTTTACTTATTACTCTGTAAAATGAGTAGATTGTAAAACTGCATTATAATAAATAAAAAAAAAATTAAAAAAAAATACTTTATAAATTGTACTCACAAAATTTTCCTGTATCAAAGTGTACAATTTTTAGTACTTTTATAAGTATAGGCCATATTTATGTAAAATGAAGTTGTTAAACTTATTCTCCCTCCCTCCCTCCTCAAACTTTCTCTCACTCTCTCTCTCTCTCTCTCTCTCTATACACACATACATGTATATGCATACATACTCAAATTTACTTGTAATTGTGCTGGCAAGCTGGCAATAACGTGATGATGTTGTTACAATTCAATATTAATTATTCGTGTGCGCCAAAGCCAGTGAAAATCGTACACTTCGAAAACTCTTTGCACTTTTTTATGTATCTACTTTTTGCATTGTGTTACGTCTGATTTACATTTACGTTTTCTTGTAACTACCAGACACTAGATACTTATTGTCTTCGAACACACAAATCCTTTTATTCATATTCTTGTTGAAACTTTCCTATCGCACTACTTGTACAGCGTGTTCATAACGTTATAATCTGCCTCTCTTTAGAACAGGTACACCTGCTCAGTTTGTACTCCCCTAATGGTAGTCTACCATTTCCTTCTCCATTGTTTCAGAACAGAAGGTAGCCCTATTTTAAAAAGGCCGAACGATAAACAGTAACGTTGAAACAAATCCGCAATACTTACAAAAGCAATATTGTAAATGTATTTCATTCATTTGTTATATGTAGTTGGTAATGTTTGTACTAATTAATTATTTTGTTTACTAGAGCACACACACACACACACACACATCGGACAGAGCGACACGTGTACTAGAGTACAGAACTTACAATTCAATTACAGTACATTTACTGTGCACGTATGAGCCGCTAGTTGTCAGATTATAACACTGCGTCCTTTGTAATAGAGACACGTGTCTCTGACTAGGTGCTCACGAACTACCTACACGTGTTGACAAATCATTCCACGTGTGTTTCATTCACAGCTCACTTTTGACAAACACTGAACTTTACCTCTCCTTAATAATGGAATATTGTCCTCTTTTTCTTGTTTCAGTAATGTTTTAATGCTTTTCATACCACATCATTGTCTAACTTAGTAGTATGATCGAATGGTTGCTCGGCGGATTGTAAAACGTTTTATTGATACTTGAATTTAATAAATAAGCGAATCTGTTCTTAAGCTTCATCAGATTTGCAAACTATACAGTATGGAAATTTCCTCTATAAAAACAAAGGTAATCGCATTTCAAGTCAAGGACCCAATAAGAACAAAAATAATGAATAATTAATGCTTGATGCCTTTACTTGGTGAAAATCCATTTTGTAAATTATAGTAAAAGATAAAACAATAAGGGTCCAAAGCTTGATTTATTAGAAACCCTTGAAATTAATAAACACAAATATTTAAATGTTTTATTAAATGATCAGTTAGACCTAAATAGCTCGCCTCTGCTTAATTTGTATAAATAGACTTGGTTTATGTTATGTTATATGTTTGTGTAATGTGTATTAAATCTTATTGACACGAGATTACTATCGCTCTCTAAACAATAACACTTGCCTTGTATTTTATATTCTGTATTATATTGTACGAAAATTAGTCAGCTTACACCATCTGATGAAGGCACTGTGTTGCCGAAACAGCTTTCATGGATTTATAATTTTAATAAATTGACGAGTGAAAATCACTAAAACTATTTTATTGTTTTATCTTTTACTCTAATTTAAAAAATAATGAATAGCAATAATGAACAGAATTTTAGAACAGGTGAGCCACTTTAATTATTTAGGAAATTATATTGGCTGTGATAGGAATTCTGATATTGATGTGCTGATTTAGCTAAGTTAGAGACGATCTGTGGAACAATCGACCGTATTTTTAGAAACAAGATACGTCGAGATACAAAATTAAAGTTCTACAAAGTTATGGCAGTCTTTGTACTGTTACATGGGTCTGAATTGTGGACAGCAATCAAGAAAAAAGACAATAAAATACAAGCCTTGAAAATGGCGTTCTTAAGAGGAGTTAAAATGCATTGTAAACTTGACCGTATAAAGAATGAGGCCATCAGAGAAGAGTTAAAAGTTTTTAACTTGAATGAAAAACTAAAAATTACAAACAACAGTGAAAAGAACACTTACAAAGGATGTCAGATTTCAGACTGGCCAAACAAGGACACAGGTGTATGGGTAGACCCAGGAAAATGGCTGGAGGATTCTTGAAGGCGGAACAGGCAGCATCTCGCCTGTGCCGTGTTGTAAATATAATGATAGTGATGAAAAATAAACACTTGGTATAGTTCCACAGAATATTTTTAATCCTATCTACTTTCTAACAAAAGTTAATCCCAAGTCGTCATGAATAATCGTGTTAAGTTTTCACGGTTCGTGTCATTTAAAACATCCGGATTAACTGTCCGTGGACTGTTGTTGAAACGTATTACCGCCTAGTTTTCAGTGTTTAGGCAAACGCACTGTCTAATCCCCGCTGCCGAACGTCAGCATGAACACATTTCAACAACAGACAGCCAATAAGCCAGGAAGTATTAAATAATAACTACGATAACATGGACCGTAGGGACCCTTATTGGAGAAAGTGAAGCAGACTTACAAAACAAGACAGGTTTAGGAATACAACAAAGATACGGAATAGGTCTAAAATAATATATATTTGGATAAGTCGACGTGAACAGGTTAAGAAAACTCAACGGACTTTGCCTTCTTTCATCTTTAGTAAAACTGTCTCCGGTTAGTACGACCGGTTTCAACTGGCTCCACTTTCTCGGCCCTGTGCATTTGTATTCATCTGACTATAGCTCTTACCGTTTCTGATGTCATCATCAATCAGTCAAACATTTCTTCTTCGCCGTCCTCCGGCTGTCCCTCTACGAACCCTAGCTGCAGACAGTTTCTACGCAGTCTTTACCGCCAACCAAGATTTTTCTCTTTCTCATTAACTTCAACCGTTTTCTTTTCTCTCTATTCTAATTAATACTTCATTGTTGCTCACTCTCTATTCTAATTAATACTTCATTGTTGCTCACTCTCTATTCTAATTAATACTTCATTGTTGCTCACTCTATCAGTCCATTTCATTTTCTCTAAATCTACTGGAAACCCTAGGAAATAACCGTTACGTTTTAGACTTGTGGAAGGGAAAAATCCTGTCGTTGGCCTCCCAAAAGTAGAGAGGGTGGCAACGTTTCTTGAACAAGCAGATAACGTACTCAGGAACCGAGTGTCTCCCGGGATAAGGAGACCACCTTCTTGTGAGTGCTAGCAGCCGCTATAGAGTGTGGATGAGTGGTAACAAGGTACGGCACCCACTCGCCTTGCAATTAGAATAAGAAACCGCGCCAAAAAGCTGACGAGCCTATCAAGAAGTGCTACGGCATAGGAAACCAAAGGGAAACGACCGCACTAAAGCCCCTTGTAGTATCCCTAGCCCCACTGGGCTTCGCTCTCAAGTGTGGTAGATTTTTGAGTAATATGCTCACAATTGGATCTCCTGGTGAGCACTGTCTCAGGAGAACTATGCATTGTGTCAGGTAAGGACAAAGAGAGGAAAGGAAAACATGTACGGATTGAGGATTTGAACGTGAAGTGTGAAAATGATGAACAGGAGAGCAAACTAGAAAACGTGAAGACAGAAGTGGAGAGACATGTCTGGAGGTATCGTATCGGGGCAGAATTACGTAATACCGCTACCAAACGTTGCTCGACTATCTACAAGCATCGAGGCCCGCTATAATGCACTATAATGCAATACGGCCGTGGTATAAATACTGCATTTTAAAGTGGCTTAGTTCAGTTACACCTGGTGCGGATCAAAGCAATTGTTATGGTTTAGTAGAAAGTGATTCCAACTTTGTCGTGTTTACTTGCTGAACAGCTACTTGTCATGTTCCGGACGAGGCGTTTCAGTGTTTCCACCATTTTTAAGTCCTAAACTATGACCTACTGAAAACACTGACACATGGAAACACTGCTACATGACAAGTAGCAGTTCCACAAGTAAACACGACAAAGTTAGAATTACAAAGACATAAATAACAAGTTACACAAGTTATAAATAACAAAATGGAAAGTGATTATTGTGTTAATTAGTGCGAAACGGTGACAAGGTAGCATTTATTACAGTGACCCTGGGCAAATGTAATTTAAATTATTGTGTTAGAGTGCCTTTGTTGATTTCTAACTGTTTTTTATGTATAATAAAAATTTGTAATTAGTGGTTTCATTGGTGTCAGTTATTTAGTTTCCACTGTACGACTCGACGATCCGTATGACCGTCGTAACAATATTGTACATTTATTACTGTTCACTGTAATTTGATCATATTTTAGCTCTAATATTTCATGGCAGCCCGGGTCTCACAGCACGGTGTTCATAAATAACTGACATCTGGACATTGTAAATCTAACAAAATTAAATCTTGGAGTTTGGTGCGTCTCAGGAACAATTAAACAGGAAATTCGTAGAAAACATTCACTATATTTAAAGCAATATGATGCGTAAAAGCGTGAGGATTCCTCTGATATAGACAAATGGATTTCTTACTGCGTTTCAGACACAAATTTACAGTACAATTTTTGTTACAGTACAGAAATTCGTTGGCGCGTTGGAGGACACGACTACTAATTGGTTTCCACACTGTGTACAATAAGTCACTGGCTTCTGGGTCTATTGTTTAGCTCAAAACAGTACGGAGCCGACAGTCTGTGACACAGTCGTAACGATATATTTAATTAATTCACGAAAAAATATTTAATTAATTTACCAGATTGTTACCAATACAAAGGAGCTTGTAAAAATTTGGGCTAAAATTCTTATACATAATGAAACAGTATGTCAGGTTCCAGGCTTCAACTATCATAGATACTACGACAGGACTGATGCCGTTGAAAACAAAATAAGCAGCTTAACCGCTTACGTAGAATACATAAGCATATCATATGTACGTACTAGTTTAGTTTCTACTACGTTTTATACTTTTCTTAATTTTTCTACAGTTAGTTGTCTTTCTTTTTTGCAGATGTCCTTGCCAAATAGTTTTTTTTTAATTCCATACATTCACGTGTAGACTATTTCCCTAGCTGTCTTCTATTGTCTCTGTTTCTTGTTCTGTCAGTAAAATTTGTGAACTTTTGTGCTATCACTTTTGTGATATCATGTGCTATCTTCTAAAGTGCTATCATTTTTAACACGACACTCGTAAATGTACTACAAAACTTTATGACAGGTCTGTAAATGGCCACTGAACACAAACACCGTATTTCCAATAACCTCGACAACAGTAGTGACATAGATACTAAAATTGGTAAACTTAATTCAGTTTGCTATAACATGTGACATCGCTTTGGCAGAAAAGTAAAAAATAAAACCCAAGTAATGATGCACAATGTCATGGCAGTTTCTACTGTGCAGTAAGGGTCTGACAAGATCCCTGTCAGACCGGTTGTTACTTATGGAGACGAGACATGGACACTGATAAAAAAGAAACAAGAAAACTAAGAAGGTTTAAAAGAAAGATCATAAGAGTGTTTATGCCCCGGTTAATAAAGATGACAAATGGAGAATAAGAAATATCCAGGAGACAGATAAGCTACTGCATCATGAGGACATTGTAAGTTTCATAAAGGTTCAACAAACAATGGCTAGGTCACCAATAGCGGATGGATGATCAGCGTATGCCAAAGAAAATTCTGAGGGCGCAGTCTAAATAAGCAGAAAGAGGGGCCGACCTAGGATAAGATGGTTGGATGATGTGCTAGAAGATCTCAGAAGAATGGATGTGAGAGGTTAAACTGAGATAGCAATAGACACGATTGTTGTTGGAAGCAATGGGCTTTGGAGAAGATTGGTGTTGGAAGCCAGGGCTCATATTGGGCTGTAGTGCTGAAGAAGAGAAGAGTATGGGTCTGAGAACTGGCTAACAACTCAAAAGATGTATGTAGAATCCAAGTTTTCAAGATGAAGTTCCTACATCGTGGAAGGAGATCGTCTGTATACGATGTTGACGGAAAACATAACGACGACATACGCCGATAAGCAAGCATTTTCTCAATAAATTATTCACCGACGAGTATCGAGTATTCAGTAATCGATGCGTCAAGAAGGGACAATGACAGTTGTCAGTCTTTTACCAAAAGAAAAGCAACTCCTGGAAGACCAAGATCTTGCGGGAAGACCAATGACTTGAGCTTACTGATTAAACCAGTGGTGTCAAAAAGAAATTGATAAAGAGGAATTGACTTTTCTTCGTCATTACTTTTATCCCTTCATTTCTATCTCATTTTCATAACTGTTATTCATGTTAAGACGATTATTTTATTTCGGAAGAAAGATTTTTAATCAGTTGACAGTTGAATATAAGTTATTAATAAACCCTTTGTTTTATTACAATTGATGTTGATGGATTTACCGTTGAAGATCATTTTAAACTACGATAATCTTATTTCAAAAATGTTCTGTAAAATAAGTGCATTTTAAAATACATCGCCACAAATGTTACTATTTACGTATAACGTTGACTGTACAATTCAGTTTCATGTGTCTTGAGAAATAAAAAAAAATTTCTTCCAAAAACTAAGTGCTGCATTTTGTTTATTATAAACATATATACTTTATAAATTTGTTTACTTTGATTACTTATTACAACAATTCGCCGCAATAGAATCTGAACAGAAATAGTATGACGTGCTTTCAAAAAACGCGTGGAAAGATTATTAAAAAGAAATCTACAAATACTGGTACTCGGCTTGTGTAATGACTACAAAAAGTTAATTCACTGTCCGTTGCAATAAGCACATCAGCTGTTTGCCGCGACCTGTGTTAGTGATCTACACCGCGACAGTTAATTACTGTGTTCCACTTTGCTGCACGGGTGCTTGAATTTAATTAAACTTTATCGATTTATAATAATTCTTAACTTTTGACATTATCTACTGCACAGAAGAATTGTGACCAGAAAAAGTTATTTCAAAAAATAGAAGTTTTAATCAGATTTATATAGAAAATATAACTTACATAATTTCCACATTTATGTTTCTATGGTCGTAGGAGTAGCCGTTAATTTCATAATTCCTTTTGTAGCACTTGAATCCAACATACTTAAGTATGTACTGTAAAGAATTCAATAACGTTAAATTTTGTTTGTTTATTTTATATAATGTGATTTGCAATATGTGCTGTAACAATTTGACTTACTGTAGGCCTATTTACAATTATATGAGCTGCCTATTGTTCTTTTTTTCTTTTTTTTTGTTAACCTCTTTTGCTGTCAAGCTTCAGGATCCATCAGCCACTTTGTAAACCCCCGTTTCCCTTTAGCAAGGCGTTTCACTTCTAATAAGGTCTTCCCCTTCTAGCAATCAGCTCTACCCAAATACTTTGTAGTCTTTTCATTAGTGAGAATAAATATAGAAGTTGTATTTTTTTCTTTTATAACACTTGAATTAATTTTTGTTTTCTATTCTGTACTACTATGGTTGTCCTACAGTACAAAATGTGTCCAGGCGTAGAAGTTGTCACATTTCACTATTTGGACGGCTCTTGTCCAAAATAATGTAGCCATGTTAACTCTGTATCCTATCTAACGTAACTTAAAACAGTTCAGTTAATTTTTTTTTTCATTTTTCTCTACAGCTTACACGGCCGGTATATTTCTCAAATTATTACCTACTTTATTTTTTTTTATTAGCGGGGGTCCTACAATCTATGCCGCATCCCGCATTTTGATCGCCATTTCTCCCTATCTTTCCAGTCATCGTCTTCAATAGCTCGATCTCTCATGCTTTTCCTAATTCTTGTTCTCCATTGTGTTGTCAGTCTTCATTTTCTGCTCCTGTTTTGTGGTGTGTAAGTCAATGGTTTCTTTGGCCATCGCTTCTCCTCTATCCTCATTACGTGACCATGGCATAGCAACTGCTGTTGTAAATATGCGCCCTGTTTTCCTTCTTATATCTTCGTTCCTAACATGTTGCATTCTAGAAATATTACACGCTCTTCTTAAGAAGTCCATTTTACTAAATACAGTACTACTAAATTACTAAACTACTACTAACTAAATTACTGAATTACTGAATTATTAAATTACTAAATTAGTCCGTTTTACTAATTGTTACTAGATACCGGGCTTTAACTGGAGGGTCTAGGAAACACCACTATGGTCCTAGTCCTGACGAAGCGAAAATCCCGATGTTCACCACCCCGCTGTAGAGAGGAGACAACGTTTGTATATCAAGCAGCTAATGAACACAGGGACCGAATATCACCCGGGATAAGGTGATTCGTTCTATCAAATGCCAATGGCCTCCTTAGAGGGCAGATGAGCGAATAGAGAACAGGGCACCCTTTCGTCCTAGGGGTTAGAAATCCTTCTAAAGGTGGAGGAACGGATATACGTCAAGGACGTTGGATGCAGAAAGCAAGGGGAAACCACTGCACTAAAGATCTGCTTAAGATATCCCTAGTATCAGCAGCTCTCTGATGGAAGCTTCTCTTGTACAATATTCCGGAGGTAAAACGGTCTCCTGTTCGGATCTCCGGGTAGGGACTACTGTAGAAGTTAGTTCTGTTAAACACAATATTGAAAAGAGGATTGGAACCTGGAGTGCTGGAATGTAAAGACCTTGTTACAAAGAAAGTGACAAGAAAAGACTCCAAGCATTTGAGACCGGGTGCTACAGAAGAATATTCAAGATAAGCTGGAGGGAGAAGGTAATGAATGAGGAAGTCTTTAGGAGAGCTCAGAAGGAGAAGAGCTTTCTACGAAATTTAAAAGGCAGAAGAGCTAAGTTTATAGGACATATACTACGACACAATGGGTTTGTCAAGAGAATAATAGAAGGAATAATAGAAGGAATAATTGAAGAGAAGAATCACAGAGGACGACCCCGTTTAGACTACTTGATACAGCTTATGGTCGATATGAACTGCATATCATATTCAGAATGATCAATATTGCACACCACTATATAAAAATTATCCCGATTAGCGCTTTCAAGCTTCACAGCTCATCGTCAGATCAGGAATAGACAGAAAATATTTAATACCCAACCCTTCACCCCTCTCCCCCACCCTGCTCACCAACAACAAACTAAAAATTAATGACCCTTCCCCACCCCCTAAACTCTGTCACACCATCTGTACAGTTACATATTTTTCTAGTAAATTCCTTGTGTTTCAGTGTGTGTGTGTGTGTGTGTGTGTGTGTGTGTGTGTGTGTGTGTGTGTGTGTGTGTGTGTGTGTGTGTGTGTGTGTGTGTGTGTGTGTGTGTGTGTGTGTGTGTGTGTGTGTGTGTGTGTGTGTGTGTGCATCCTTTTAACCTACCCGCTTCCTCTCCACACACATGGGTCAGTCACACACCCTTATTTTAAAACAACCAATTAGTACTATGAAATATAATTCTTAATCTTATCTATCTGCCCTCTCTCATTTACTTCTTAATCATGTTATAAAATATTTCTTCATTATCAAATTTAATTTTAATATTAATTAAATTGTCTAACCCTTTTTCTCTTTTTTCAATATTTCTAACTCCTCTCTAAGCTTCCTTTCAACTGTGTTATTTACTACTTTTACAATTTCGTATTCTTCCAAAGGATTAACAAACTTGTGGTTGTCTTCTATGAAATGTCTTGCATATAACGAATTGGTTGTTCTATTACCTTCTCCACGTTTGTGGTCAGACAACCTGCATGCGAATTTTCTTCCTGTCTCCCCTAGGTACACTTTGTTGCAGTCTTTACATTTTAATTTATAAATTCCGCTTTTCTGTAATACTGGAATTTTTTCTATATTCTTATTCCTTATCTTATCAAATACCGTTTCACATTTTTTAATAGCTATATCTACTCCATATTTATTAAAAAATTTTATAATTTTTCTAGTATGTGAACCTATGTATGTCAATGACCCTGCATAATTCTTTTGTTCTGGTTCTATTTTAGCTTTTTGTATGTTGACCCTTTTCATAACTTTATCCACTATGTTGGTGCTATAATTATTATTCCTTACAATTCCCTTTATCGTTTTTAACTCCCTATCTTTTGATTCGGTCTCTTTTAAACACTTCTGAGCTCTGTAACAAAAGGAATTGATTGCCGCCATTTTATATCTGTATGGGTGGTACGACTCTCTTGGTATAATTATATCAGAATACGACTCTTTCCTAAATATCCCAAACTGTAGTTTCTCATTATCTTTAATTTCTATGTTTAAGTCTAAGTAATTTATTTGCTTACCTCCTATCTCTTCCTTAAATTGTAAGTTTGTATCCTTATTATTTACCTCCTTTATAAACTCATGCACTTCTTCTATGCTTCCTTCCCAAACTACTAATACATCATCAACGTATCTAGACCATAATTTTATATTGTCTTTATACTTAGTGGAAGTTATTAATTGCTTTTCAAAATCATTCATGTATATTTCAGCAAGAATAGGGGATAATGAAGACCCCATAGGTAAACCCTTTTTCTGTATATAAAACTTGTTATTAAACCTAAAATAGTTCTGATTTACACATTCTTTAATTACTTTCATCAACTGCTTTTTATACCTGTATTCTCCCATATTATTATCGTTTATTAACTTAATAACTTTATTTACTGTGATATTAGTAAACATGTCCTTAACATCCAGTGATATCAATTTTGTATTTACATTAATGCTAATATTTTCTAATTTTTCTATCAATTTTATATTATTCTCTATGTTGTATTTTGTCCCAAATTCATATTTCTCTTTCAGTACTCTGCTAACTTCCTTTGATAATTTATAAATAGGTGCATTAATAAAAGAAACAATCGGTCTAATTGGTTTTTCTTCTTTATGTATCTTAACCTGACTTTTAAAAGTTGGTGCTGTTGGATTACTTTCCAATAAATACTTTTTATTTTTTTCTTCTATAAATGTTATCTGTTTCATCATTTGTTTTATCCTTGACTGGTACTTACTTGTATAATCATACTTTATTTCCTCGTATGGTCCTTCCCTTATAAATTCTTCCGATTTCTTTATGTATTCTTCCTTTCTCATTAGTACCATTGTATTTCCTTTATCCGCCTTTGTAACTATAATATCATTCTTCTTTATTTTATTCTTTAGTTTAGTTACAGTTGCTTTGATTTTTTGTTCATTCTTTGAATTATACAAACTTTTCTTAAATATTTTATCTACTACATTCCCTACTTCCCACCTTATTCTTTTTTTATCATTTTCATTTCCTAGTTTTTGTATTATGCTTTCGCGTTCAATAATCGTTTTTTCTTGATTTAATTCTGGTGGTGGTGCGTATTTTAAGCCTTTCGCTAACATTTCTTTTTCTTCCGTATTGAAATTTACCTCTGTAAGGTTTATTACTCTTTTTTCATAGTTATTCTTAGAGAGGTGTTCCTTTTTTACTTCGTTCTTTCTTATTAATTTATTTAACTTATCTACCATTTTTTTTATTTTTCCACAACAAACTAAAAATTACAGATGGTGTGACAGAGGTTAGGGGGTGGGGAAGGGTCATTAATTTTTAGTTTGTTGCGGGTGAGCAGGGTGGGGAGAGGGGTGAAGGGTTGGGTATTAAATATTTTCTGTCTATTCCTGATCTGACGATGAGCTGTGAAGCTTGAAAGCGCTAATCGGGATAATTTTTATATAGTGGTGTGCAATATTGATCATTCTGATTGTGATTTCAACCACTAACACAAATTTCTTCATTAAACGTCTGTTAAGATGTGCAATCGACTACAGATAATGGACAACAACAATGAGGTAATAAACGACAACAATAAGGTAAATAAAGTTTTTAAATATCTTAAGTTAAAAGTTAAATTGAAGAGGGTTTTAAGTAAAATATGGTTTAATAAACAATGTCTGGATAATAATGTGATCCCAAAGTACGCTCAAGTTAAAATTAAAAATAAGAACAGTGTAGCCAAAAAAGTAAAAGAACAAAGCGAGAAGTTGTGGATAAAACTGGAAATAAGGTCACTCTACGGCTTAATCAATAGATATAATAGGGAATTATATGACAGACACATAGAATTATTAAGAATATACTCGTATGTAGAGTTAGAAGAAATATTATATAATTTTGGTTTGGGGTACATAGAAAAGAAATTGGAAAAGAAAAATAAAAAAAATGGTAGATAAGTTAAATAAATTAATAAGAAAGAACGAAGTAAAAAAGGAACGCCTCTCTAAGAATAACTATGAAAAAAGAGTAATAAACCTTACAGAGGTAAATTTCAATACGGAAGAAAAAGAAATGTTAGCGAAAGGCTTAAAATACGCACCACCACCAGAATTAAATCAAGAAAAAACGATTATTGAACGCGAAAGCATAATACAAAAACTAGGAAATGAAAATGATAAAAAAAGAATAAGGTGGGAAGTAGGGAATGTAGTAGATAAAATATTTAAGAAAAGTTTGTATAATTCAAAGAATGAACAAAAAATCAAAGCAACTGTAACTAAACTAAAGAATAAAATAAAGAAGAATGATATTATAGTTACAAAGGCGGATAAAGGAAATACAATGGTACTAATGAGAAAGGAAGAATACATAAAGAAATCGGAAGAATTTATAAGGGAAGGACCATACGAGGAAATAAAGTATGATTATACAAGTAAGTACCAGTCAAGGATAAAACAAATGATGAAACAGATAACATTTATAGAAGAAAAAAATAAAAAGTATTTATTGGAAAGTAATCCAACAGCACCAACTTTTAAAAGTCAGGTTAAGATACATAAAGAAGAAAAACCAATTAGACCGATTGTTTCTTTTATTAATGCACCTATTTATAAATTATCAAAGGAAGTTAGCAGAGTACTGAAAGAGAAATATGAATTTGGGACAAAATACAACATAGAGAATAATATAAAATTGATAGAAAAATTAGAAAATATTAGCATTAATGTAAATACAAAATTGATATCACTGGATGTTAAGGACATGTTTACTAATATCACAGTAAATAAAGTTATTAAGTTAATAAACGATAATAATATGGGAGAATACAGGTATAAAAAGCAGTTGATGAAAGTAATTAAAGAATGTGTAAATCAGAACTATTTTAGGTTTAATAACAAGTTTTATATACAGAAAAAGGGTTTACCTATGGGGTCTTCATTATCCCCTATTCTTGCTGAAATATACATGAATGATTTGAAAAGCAATTAATAACTTCCACTAAGTATAAAGACAAAATAAAATTATGGTCTAGATACGTTGATGATGTATTAGTAGTTTGGGAAGGAAGCATAGAAGAAGTGCATGAGTTTATAAAGGAGGTAAATAATAAGGATACAAACTTACAATTTAAGGAAGAGATAGGAGGTAAGCAAATAAATTACTTAGACTTAAACATAGAAATTAAAGATAATGAGAAACTACAGTTTGGGATATTTAGGAAAGAGTCGTATTCTGATATAATTATACCAAGAGAGTCGTACCACCCATACAGATATAAAATGGCGGCAATCAATTCCTTTTGTTACAGAGCTCAGAAGTGTTTAAAAGAGACCGAATCAAAAGATAGGGAGTTAAAAACGATAAAGGGAATTGTAAGGAATAATAATTATAGCACCAACATAGTGGATAAAGTTATGAAAAGGGTCAACATACAAAAAGCTAAAATAGAACCAGAACAAAAGAATTATGCAGGGTCATTGACATACATAGGTTCACATACTAGAAAAATTATAAAATTTTTTAATAAATATGGAGTAGATATAGCTATTAAAAAATGTGAAACGGTATTTGATAAGATAAGGAATAAGAATATAGAAAAAATTCCAGTATTACAGAAAAGCGGAATTTATAAATTAAAATGTAAAGACTGCAACAAAGTGTACCTAGGGGAGACAGGAAGAAAATTCGCATGCAGGTTGTCTGACCACAAACGTGGAGAAGGTAATAGAACAACCAATTCGTTATATGCAAGACATTTCATAGAAGACAACCACAAGTTTGTTAATCCTTTGGAAGAATACGAAATTGTAAAAGTAGTAAATAACACAGTTGAAAGGAAGCTTAGAGAGGAGTTAGAAATATTGAAAAAAGAGAAAAAGGGTTAGACAATTTAATTAATATTCAATTAAATTTGATAATGAAGAAATATTTTATAACATGATTAAGAAGTAAATGAGAGAGGGCAGATAGATAAGATTAAGAATTATATTTCATAGTACTAATTGGTTGTTTTAAAATAAGGGTGTGTGACTGACCCATGTGTGTGGAGAGGAAGCGGGTAGGTTAAAAGGATGCACACACACACACACACACACACACACACACACACACACACACACACTGAAACACAAGGAATTTACTAGAAAAATATGTAACTGTACAGATGGTGTGACAGAGTTTAGGGGGTGGGGAAGGGTCATTAATTTTTAGTTTGTTGTTGGTGAGCAGGGTGGGGGATAGGGGTGAAGGGTTGGGTATTAAATATTTTCTGTCTATTCCTGATCTGACGATGAGCTGTGAAGCTTGAAAGCGCTAATCGGGATAATTTTTATATAGTGGTGTGCAATATTGATCACTCTGATTGTGATTTCAACCACTAACACAAATTTCTTCATTAAAATGCATATCATATTGTATTCATACATATTGTACGTATTGTATCTTTTCTTCAAACAATATTGTTTCGTACATATGATCCCAGTTCTTCTTTTTTGCATAATAAAATTGTAAACGAAAATATAAATTCTTTGTACTTTATTACAAAAAGAAAGAAAAAGCGAAAGATTCGAATTAATTGTTGCCCTTGTAACGAGCAAAAAAATTTAAAATTTCTTAAATTTTCACCTCGACGGAGTGCGTTCACTCGAGGTGGTGTCAACGACTTATAGTTGACGCAATAAATAAAGCGTAATGAGAAGATGTCAGAGTAGCGTCGCTAGCTTGACAATAGAAAGACGTTAAGCTCAAACTAACTATAGAAATTGGTGGCACAAGATGACAGGGAAAGTTTAGTTCAGAATTATTCCTATCTACTGCTGTAACAATTGGGCGAGGACATTCACACTCGTACTGAGAATCGTGGCAGATGTTCGACCATGTTACGTCAGTATACGATAAACGACAATAAGAGTGTAACTCTACGTTACAATGGAACGGATGCACTGCATTTTAAGAAACAATACGAGGGCTAAGAGCGGACAAAAACTCAAGTCATGTTACGCAGCTGGAGTTATCGTCTAAATGACAGACAGAATTTACGAGTGGAAAGTTGGGGTGACTTCACCAGCTAGCAGATGTTCAAAATTATTAATAGCCACAAAAAAGGGGTATAACATAGAACAATACGTCAGTTGGACCGAAAGTACAGACAATGGCAATCTAGAGAAACACTGAGTTTACTTCAGACAATAGGTTGATGGACAAGCTTCTAATAGCCATAGTTTCTACGAAACGGGTCAACGTTCGTCAGAGCAAAATCGGGGGATGCCTAAGAACCTATCAGAAGCCAAAGGCCAGAGAGAAAACTGGTAGAGAGGAGTGTTTCCATAGCAACAGGAACGAAAAACCTATCGGAAGAACTATGACGTAGGATCTTGACATAGTGGGACAAAATATTCCAAGAAAACTCAAAACTGACCAATCACGAAATGAAGTAGGCGTGAACAGCGCCAGAGACAAAATTTTGAGTAGGGACGAGTTAATAAAACTATCTGTCCAAGACAGGAGTCGAAGAGTCTTATTTCAACAGTTGACAGTTAATAAGTTTTACTCAAATCGTCAACCAGTTTACTTTAAGTACGAAGCGTGTCTTCAGTCTTATATCAAATTTTCAAGTAATACACTTTAAGTTCGAGAGACAGTGTTACGCAATTTTCAGACAGTTTATTCTAATTGTTCGGAAGTGAAATTCGAAGTGCGATGTAACGGACTTAGATAAGAATTATTCAAAGTGAACAATCAGATCGTTACACGAACAGATATCATCACACAAATAATATACTAACAGTTGAACTTAATATAGTGTTACTACACCTTATTAACACCATAATGAACATGAAACATTAAACAAAGTATTAGATCACATGGACATTTGATAAAGCAGCGATAAGTGGAACTAGACATGTACATTAACGTTAAAAGAAACACACAACATACATCGTAAGATGAAGTATTTAATTGAACACTAAACATCAATTATTCACATAAACCAACACCAACGCGAGTGATCGGAAGAGTGTGTTAAGTGATTGTGATACAACAGCATTCAACGAAATGTGTCTCCATGCCATCTTCATTACTGGAACTCGACTTCACCAACGCTTAATGGATATTTCATAAATCAAGTAACCAATATTTTAATCATTACTACTTAGTTACTTCTACTGACCTGATTCTTTCAAAGAATTCATCCCTGAGAAAATTATTAATAAATGCAATGAATAAATCAGAAATTAAAACGTAATTAATAATATATTAACGAAAGCTTATCTGGGATTAATGAACGCATTAATAAGTAGAATATGAATTGTTATATTATTTGATTTATATATGTATGTATGTTTTCTTTTTATCAGCATATATTAAAACATGAATTTGTTATTATAAAATATGTATGTATTTCAGGTACAGCGACGTATTATATGTACGATTATAATTATTGTGAAGGATAAATAAACTAGTAATTTAAGTTGATCATATATATATGCGTTCATTATTATCTAATACAACCCAGATATTAACTAAAAATTTGAAAGAAATATAAAGTAGAATTTAAGAGTTTCTTTTGCTCAAATAAAGTAAATGAATTGACAACATTAATTTAGTAAATGATATCAAGTATGTGTTTATGAATAATTAGAACAGTTATACATTGTGTTAAATGGCTGCATAACGCGCGGCATGAAAGTAATCAATTAATGCAAGTAACTACATATTATCTATTGCAACTAAATTTAATACAATATCAAAATATTTATTACAAATCAATTATACCGATTTGATATCATCAGTATTTATAATATTCATTATACCCTGGAGAGTCGTAATATGTTAAGCCACTTATATATTACAATATATTGTAACCCACGCTCCTGTGACCTCGACTGAACATTACTCGCATGATGTCACAGGCGACGGACAAAGCGCTGCTTACCAGATTACAAAGAGACAACTCAAACAATGGTTGTTGTCGTCCTCATGTTCACTGTTAATTATAGCCGAACTGTTGTTAACTCCACCTTCGTCTACAGATATAAATCACGCCTGTCCCTAGGCGCTCTTAGTATGTGCATCATTAGTAATGTCGTGTGTGTAATTTTATCTTACACAACTGTTTGGTTTCATAAAGTTTTTACTCAAGGGAAGTAAAATAATAATCGACACACTGGGATAAATACGACAGACAAAGAATAAATACCAGTAGTTCTTATTTACCAAGGTGTATGGTAAGAGATACCGTTTGTCACCAACTCTTTTTAATGTGTACACAGATGATGTCAAAGAAAAATGGGAAAAACTAAAGATAAAAAAGGGTAATTTAAAATCTTTTGTATTTCTTTTATGAATTTGCTAACTGCTACAATTTTTATTGTTCGACTAAGCTTTTCGTCATCACTGACATCATCAGGTCTTAAACAACGTCTATCAACTGTACGTTGTAGGCTTTTATACTTTAGGCCCCTCCCCTTATGTCATCGCCCCTCCTATTGGTTCTAGCTGCTACCGCTCTTCACGGGAACTTTGTCTACATTTTTCCGTTAGGCATTTTTCTAACGTCCGTCAAATTGTTTTAAGAATCTCCCGTTAATTTCTTCATTCTTGACTTATAATTTTTTGTAACCTTTTACATTTCGTCATTTTTAGTGTGTTATTCTTATTATTTAAATTTATTTTTGTTTATTGTTTAATATATAATAAAATATTTCTTCATTTGTAAAATCCACTTTTATATTCATTAATTTATTTTTATCTTCTTTTTTAACTTTAAGTTAAAAAAGAAGTTAATGTTACTTAAAGTTAAAAAAGAAGATAAAAATAAATTAATGAATATAAAAGTGGATTTTACAAATGAAGAAATATTTTATTATATATTAAACAATAAACAAAAATAAATTTAAATAATAAGAATAACACACTAAAAATGACGAAATGTAAAAGGTTACAAAAAATTATAAGTCAATAATGAAGAAATTAACGGGAGATTCTTAAAACAATTTGACGGACGTTAGAAAAATGCCTAACGGAAAAATGTAGACAAAGTTCCCGTGAAGAGCGGTAGCAGCTAGAACCAATAGGAGGGGCGATGACATAAGGGGAGGGGCCTAAAGTATAAAAGCCTACAACGTACAGTTGATAGACGTTGTTTAAGACCTGAAGATGTCAGTGATGACGAAAAGCTTAGTCGAACAATAAAAATTATAGCAGTTAGCAAATTCATAAAAGAAATAGTAAGGATGGCTGCTAATTTAAACAATACGAAGAATAAAATCTTTTGATCTTTTATCACCGTTAGTTTACTTGTTTTAACAAAATTAATTTTTATTGTATGATTAAATGTCAACAATATATTCTATCTTACAAGAAATTACAATTGCCCTCTACCTGATATCTGTAGTAACATCTATACTCTGTTCGCCAAATTTTGTCTAAAACTGGTGTGATAATTTGCAAGAAAGGAAATATGGTAAAAAGGAAAATTTGCTTCAAAGTTCACTTTTTTATACCCAATACCTGATAAATAATTTAAGATTAAACATATTCAGTAAACTTCTATTAATTCACATAACCAGTCATTCTCTTCTTATTGTTTAACGTTAAACACAAATTGGAATCATTATTTGCCGGATTGTTGTGCCGTGGTCCATCGTTTGTGTTTGCAGACGTTTCGGCCCCACCACCGAAGACCATCTTCAGTGATAGAACCAATTGGCACGGTATCCGGTGATTAGGTAGATAACCGTTTTTACCTACGAAGGCACACTTATATAAATTTTCCTTGGCTGGAAAGTTTAACAGATATTAATATCTATGCGTTGGTTGCTGTTGGTTTTGGTTGATAACTTATTTTGATGAATGGTTTAATTTGTGAGTTTTGAAAATTGATTAGTCTTTTAAAAATTGTGTCATGTTATTCTTTGATGTTTATTTTATCGGGAGTTAATTTATTTTGTTCTTTACGCTTGTATATTATATTGTTAAGATGATTTACTTGGTCGTCGTATGGTACAGTGGAAAAAAATACAAGACACTAATTACGTCACTAATCACCAGCATTAATTATCACAATTAAACAGTTTGTAATCAACAAGATAGTCTGTTATAACAAATCAAATAAAAATTGTTCACACGCAATAAAAATGTTAACTGATATAGGCCAAAAACACAATTGTATTACAATAGTCTCGCACAATTATAAAACACGTAATACTTCACCACAATACTACAAACCGCACTCCAATAATTCGCATCTCAAATTAAAACTGAACGTCGCCGAGTACTTGTATTTATACCCTACTGAGGTTCCAGAATATTCGCTAATAGGCGTCTACTAGAAAACACTACGCATCAGCTCTACACTAGGATGCAATTGATTGCGCCCTTGACACAGTGCACGGGGCTGGCGACGTCAGAAAAGTCTCGCGAGCGCATGTTAAAATCACGTACGCCACAACATTCGGCCGGATTCCTCTGGAACATTCGATAAACACGTAGATTATTCTTTAATGTCGTAACAATATGTACGGTTTCCCAGGTGTTCATTTGAGTCGTTTCCAAAGGCTTTTATATTAAAATACCATTACAGACTTAAAGAATTTCCATACTCATAACTATGATCTGAGTTTTAAGTACTATCTGATTGACTTGGGAGCACAGCATGACAAATTCTGTCCAGTACGAGGCTTTCTGTCCTTCGATTAATAGCGGTGGAAACATGTTTGAAGATCTCAACGGACTCCGTGTGCCCCAGACTTCCGTCAGCCGTTCTAAGAACCAGGAGGTCAAGAAAAGCCAATGGACCGTCCGTTTCTTTCCCACGGTGAACTGGATTAGCGGATGAACACTGCTGAGGTGCGCCAGTAAACGTCCGAGCTCTTTTTCCCGTAGCTCCAGATTACAAAGATGTCTGTTACATACCAGAACCAACATCTTGTCTTCAAAGCCACAGATTAAATCTACTGCTCCTCAAACTATTCCGTGTAGAAGTTGGCCACAACTGGACACAAGTGGCTACCCATGTCAACACCATCAACTATCTCGTAGAAGTCGCCGCTAAATTGGAAGTAGGTTGTCGTGCGGCTTGCCTGAACAACCCAGTCACGTCTGCTGGGAACAAGTTGACGATGTGGCGAGAACCCCCTACACGGAAACCATGGTCAACAGCGACTTTGAAACTCATCATCACATCGCCAGGATTCAACACCAAGCCCCCGAGATTATCAAGAAAGTGCGTAGAGTCCCTCACGTACGACTCTGTTAAACAAAAGTTTTATTTCGTTTCATTTCAGCCGTCCACAGAATACGTTTGACGGTTACTAATCGTCTATAGTGTAGGCCTACTTTGATATTTTATTCGATGTCACCTATTGAAGTTTATATTTTAACATTCTTCTCTACATTCCAATCCACTGGACATAATAGGCCTACTTAGCTTACAATGGTAACAAAATATGACACTGGTTAGTAAATCTTTGCAATGTTTATATTACAGAAAACGTTTCTGACATTAAATGAAACGTTCTCCATATCTAGAGAAGCAATCCAGTTATTACTATCGATAGGAGAGATAATGACACTCACTGTCTAACGGAATGGTTCACTACTGTGTAATCGATATTTGATTAAGTTGAGACAGTTCCAACCATGGGTAATCGTATCAGTAACGAATTAAACAGAACGACGTAGCCTATCAGCTGGCTGTCAATGTGCGATCCACAGTATTGATTCTCTAACGACACTTCATAAAGATGCCCCGGTACTGTACCTTTTTCCCGTTCCTGCAGTCATTTTCGATATTTTAATAATGCTATTGTTTCGCTTTGATCTTTAATAAATATCGCACAAAATTGTATATAGGTGAAAGAATTATTAAATTCAAATTTTTTATGTTGAAAAATAGTTGGCTGGCGATTGCAGTTAGTGTTCTTAGTCTTTTTTTTAATGAAAATTATTGTAGGAATAGTATATCACAGTTGCGTACCTGCGACGCCAAAAGTTGATATTGTTAGGTTAACATGAGAACATGGAAAGCGATACGTGTGTAATGTAAAACTCTTTTTTGCGGAAACTATGAAAGAAACCCAACTCGAAAGTAAGGCGGGGTGGCCCAAATACGTGTCACTTTTTTTTGGCAGAACTTGTTTTTTTTTCGATAATACTCGTTTTTCAATAAGTACTCTTTTTGTGGCTAACCAAAAAGAAACGTTCATTATGTACAATATGTACAACGTATGTTGTCATTTCTTAATACATTGTTTTTGTGTTTTCCATTAACCATAAAAATTTGTAGTTTTCAGTTTACATCTGCTGTTGTAGTTCTGTTAATTTGTCAACTCTAAAACGTTAAATTCTTAATTTTAAGTACCCCTGTGTTATAAGCATTTTATATACCTACACATTAAATGTTATATTTTCTCTAACCATCCCTTTTTTTATTCGAGCAGTACACTAAAAACGAAAACTCATTATCATATCACCTAACCTCAAAAATTAAAACAACGTTGATTTTCATTATGAAACAGGACAATTAACAATTAGTACACTTCTTCTTTTCCACATCGTAATATATCGATACAATCGCATATTAAAAACATCGAATATGTACGGCGGAAACGGATAAAGGTACAGTTCCGATGTCCCAGTTTTCGTTAGTAGGGGAAAATGAGAGTTCTACCCCGGAAGTGACGTCACACGGCGGGAAATTCAAAAATTGTGGTGGTGGGGGTAACCATGCGGCAGTAGTCTGTCGGCCATGTTGTCGTCGTCGCCGCCTAAAGTGGGGTAATGTGTGCGTTGATTGGCGGAGGCGTGGCTATGTTCGCCGTTCGCCGTTCGCCGTTCGCCGTTGACGTCGTCGTTGACGTCGTCATCGTCGCTGGGCGGCGGCCTGGTGGTGGCTTGATGGCCGCCCGCCGTGGTGGGTCGCCGGCGGCCATGTTGGAAAAGGTGCGATGTTGTCGATTGGTGTAAGAGTGTAGTGGTTAAGGTACGGCCTGGTTGCCGATTCGTGCGTGTGTTATAGTGTATGGTTATGTATATGTAAGGGGTTTTTCCGGAAGTTCGGCCATGTTGGAAAAGCGTCGGTGTTGCCAACTGTTGTCGGTTCGGTGTTATAGTGTACGGGTTGAATGTATGTTTCGCCATTGTTGCCAACTCGGTGTTATAGTGTACTGGTTTCGTGTATATTTACCCTGCCGTGCCGATATCGTCGATGTTGTGTATAAACATGGTTATTCCCACCACCACAATTTTTGAATTTCTCGCCGTGTGACGGTCCAGGCTAGAACTCTCATTTTCCCTGTAAGAAATACACATGATATTCAGTGTTCGATTCACTTATCTGAACGATTGCATTGTTGACAACTGTGTGTCTATGTGTTAAGTAAATTGTAGTATGCGAAAAGGATAGTTGAAAATAAACATAAAAATATTATACGATAAAAAAAAATCCATGCTTTTCACATGTGGAGTTATTTTTTACAACAGAATGCTGACAGACCACACGTTATTACTGGTGTGTATGTAATATAATAGGGACAAGCAGTAGTTGGCTCCCACACGCTTTTTTTTTTTTTTTTTTTTTTTTTTTGGAATGTAGCAGTTGACTCCCACGTGGATTTGCAGCTGTCTAGACATCTGTTTAGCGAGTCGCTAAATTAATTGCATCCGGCTGTCTGAGCGTAGAATTAATTGCCACCATCTGTTAGTTGTCGCCGTCTGTCTGAGCGTATAATTAATTGTCGCTGTCTGTCTGAACATATGTTAATGTTGGGTGTGAACGAATTTAAAGGCGTACATAAATTATTGTGTGAACAAGTCAAGATAAATATGCGTGGCAGTCGTTACTTTTTTTTTTGTTGATGATGTAATCGGTCCGTCTGTATGGCCATCTGTTTATCGCAGCGTGCGAACGTGGTCGTACATAAAGTTTTTTTTAATAACAGAACAGGATGTGTGACACCATCTGTTATCACAGCGTGTGGGAATTAGAACGCAGACCGAGCTAAGTGCGTGTTCATGACTTTGTGTGTGGGAGCTTTTTTTGTTGTTACCATCTCTTTCGTGTACATCCTTGAAATACTATATATAAGCCTGTACGAACTGCTCTCCAAGACACATAGTTCGTCGCGAGACAACTGGAACTTGTATAAGGTCAGTTTGATTTTTAAATATTCTTTAATTTCTAAATTATATTATAATCATACACTTGTTGTTTAATAAAATTGATTTTTTTTAGAATAGTGTTAATGTTCCAAGGAATTTTGAAATTAAAAAAACAATAAAAAGGTTAAAGCAATACTGTTTAATTACAAATAATTAAAATACATGTAATCAAAATATATTACAATTTAAAATACATAATATGTAAACGCACACAGTAGTGAAAGTAATCAAAATATATTACAATTTAAAATACATAATATGTAAACGTACACAGTAGTGAAAATTACAGTGCACTATGACATGACAAATATGTACAAAAAATGAAATAAACACACACACAGTAGTAACAATTAAAAAAAATACAATTGTATACAATTATATCAAATGAATTATGTGTAAGCACATTATTTTAAATATTATTGGTAAACGTGTGCAATGACAATTATGTACAAATATATTTGTTAATTCTGAAGATGTCTAAAGTGTACAACATGTAAGCCTTGTTTTATTATCTAGGCATAATCAAATGAAATATGTGTAATCACATATATTATTTATAATTAAATGAAATAGAACTAAGTACATGTTAATATATATATATATATATATGTAATCGTACGTGACAAATGAAGATGTCCATTCGATACTACTGTACAATTTCTACTATGTAAGCTCTATCCTTTTCTCCGCGATAAATTAGTTGCAGCGAGCACGGTAATAAATTTTTTAATTCCTCATCTTCAAAAACACCTGCGTATCTCTTTGGTAGATATACACGATATTTTAGTCTAGGGTCTTTGTAATCTTGAAGAGTGACGAGTATAGTTTTACCGTATTTTGCGTCTATATTTTGCATTTCTTCTATCGGATATTTTACACCGATTATCAATTCCTTTATTTTTTTATACTCGATTGCGCTAATAGTAGCAAACTTTTCAGTGAATGATGCCATTTTAAAATAAAGAACTTATAATAATTTGCGGCACGTCTCTCAACGAATGAACGAATAACGCTTGCGCGCAGTGGAATATATAGGGAGGTAGTTGTGGAGGTGGAAACCGGAGAGGGGGGAAACCACTCAACGCACAGTAAGCGTTTATTTTTAACCGTGTGAACAGGTCACGAGTTGATTTCTCACGGCTCGATGGGTAGGTGGGGAAGAGGGGAGTCGGTTATTTTTTTATACGTCTAGACAGCACTTGTGCTTGTTCGAACATGTCGCCGACGTTAATTTATTTTTAACTGTGTGAACAGGATGCAACTTGATTTCTCACGGTTCGATGGGTAGGTGGGGAAGAGGGGTGTCGGTTATTTTTTTTTATACGTCTAGACAGCGGTCGCGCTTGTTTGAACACACTAATTTATTTTTAGACAGATGATGTAATCGATAGAAAGACAACGACTGTTTTTATTTTATTTTTAACTGTGTGAACAGGATGCAACTTGATTTCTCACGGTTCGATGGGTAGGCGGGGGAAGAGGGGTGTCGGTTATTTTTTTTATACGTCTAGACAGCGGTCGCGCTTGTTTGAACACACTAATTTATTTTTAGACAGATGATGTAATCGATAGAAAGACGCCGACTGTTTTTTTTTTTTTATGTAAGCGCTAAACAATAATTTTAGTAATTTATCAGAAACGTATTGACTATTCTAAAATCTGACACAACCCACTCGCGTAAAGCGTGTACTCTACTATTTGTACATATTTCCGGACATAAGCGGTGCGTGAGACAGGCTGTTCCGTGTATTGATTGTAATTGATCGAGTTTAGGACATCCGAAATCTTCTAAATTTATAATATTAAAATGCACGATACGCTTCTGTAGAAATCTTTTTTTTTGCAATCCTTTTACGAACACGAAGTTAAAAGGAAACGTATACTTTTCTAATATCGGTACAAGATGTTCGTACGATGTGTCCCCGTCCGTCCACGTTAGTCCATGATAATGGTCTGTTAACCATCTGTTTGTCCTCACATGCTTGTGATTCGAAACAATCGTCTCTACTGGATGTGTAAATATCCAATGCCTGCTGGCAAATGCAGTGACGTCCATAACGGCTAGTTCCTTAACGAGTTCGTTTCCATCGTTGTCGATAAAACAGTGAAAGTCAACTATGACTGCTAGTTTATCCTCGCACATCCTTTTTTCGTTATATACAACGTGTTTGGTTTTACTAGGAACGTTGCAGATCCGTCCGTCTTACGGAACAGACACGTTGTATATTGTGAAACGCTCGTAAAGAATTTGTTCGGAACGTTTATTTTGTACTTTATATTTTCGTCACGGATCAGTGCAACAAATTTACATGTCAGAACGTTGTATACAAAAATTTCTATAGGGTACAGTACTGTATGCTTTAAGTCACTGCAGCGTATGTACTCGTACGGAGATAGCAGCTCCATGCGTCCGTCTTCAACGCGTGCTGTTCAAACACTGAGGTATGCGATATTAGCGGAGGTTGTATAAAACACTTTTGTCACAGCAGCATATATATATTTTCAAACCGGGTGTTCAATAGACGCGTGAAAACGAACTAGAAATACGCTCTCATGTAAGCAGTGTATGCGGTTCTACATAAGGGACAATTATGTAGGGTTATGGCACAATTCACACATGTAATAAAATGTCGACAGGGAATAAGTACAACTTCCACGTTATGTGTGTAACAGACTTTGCACATCGTATCACGATTCGAGCTTTCTTCTACGTTTTTTATATTCTCCTTGATCGTGTCGGTGCGTTGTTCGTTCTTTGCTGTCACTGCTACAGCTGTTGGTGCTTGCGCCTCGGTAACAATACCCAGTGCCTTGAGGATAAAATTTTTATCTTTCATTAACATTACGTAAGAGCACGCAGGGAAATGTCGTGCGTGTTCCATCCAAGCATATTCTCCACGTTCCCATTTGTTTAATCCGCCTCCACAGCAAAAACAAATCACTCTATCGTTGCATCCGGTGTAAAAGAAACCCGCTTCTGATAATTCTTTAGGTGTTATCGTTAACGATACAGGCCATTCTTTAAAACTCTTTAAACGGTTTTCCAAGTTTCTGTAACGTGGGTACGGAGATGTGATTTTTTGAATTAAGATGACCTGTACTTCTTTATCGTCCGGTGATAAAGACTTGATTGATGTAGTCGTTGCCGCTTCACCGCATTGTGTGAAATAGCGGTTGTTGCTGTTGTGATTGATATCGTCAACATAGATATCGTGTGAAAGCATCTTGTACGTCCACTCGCGACTCGTGCTGATGAAACACTGAACGAAGAATAGGGAGAAGAGGAGAATCGTTTTCCCCCTCCACAAAAATAAAATACACGAAAATTGATTACATTACATTCTATTTACAATAAAATAAAAATACATGAAAATTGATTACATTTTTTTTTTAATTAAAAATTACATTCTAAAAAAGCAAATTTCTATTTACAGTAAAAAAAAACATTAATATATAGTAAACGTTTAATTGTGTCTGCGCACCGTGTTGGATAACGGAGTGTACACATTTATTGAATCATGCAGTATCAAGCAGTAGGCCGCTGTCTGAGCGGGGGAATTGGTCGATGACTCGAATTCCAATCTGACGTCGACTGGTGATGACTTGAGCGATTCGTCCTGTCTGCTGCAATCGAAGACGAATAACGGTCCTTTTGCTATGAACTCTGTAGGTGTTAGAAGTACGTTGGGTTGACTTCTGTGGTAGTACGATTTTTGAAATCGTGTATACATGTCGTACAGCAATGCGTAACGTCCGTTATCGATATCCAGGTTCAGGTTATCGTACGGGTAGTATTTGTCGTTCAGAAAGAGTCTCGCGTTTGTCACATTGCAGTGATCGAATTCACCTGCGTGTTTTTTCAGATTGTTTTTTCTGGCGGTCTGAAAGGTGAGTATCACGTACCGTGGTTTCTCCAGTTGTGTAGTTGTTTTCACTGTCCAAGTCTGTCTGTCAGTCGTCGGTAAAGCCGGATACTCGTGCAGTTCCCAACTACGAAACGGTAAGAATAGCGGTAGGTCCTTGCGTATGATATCCAACAATCGTATCCGTACTTCGTTGTTCACGTACACGAACGGAATCATCCAAGAGATTTTGGTCAGTTCTATATCGGCGTTAGCGGGCGCATCCGTAGACGAGAACAAAGCGTTAACGTTGCTGGAAGTGCGCAACAGTATAAGTTCCTGTTTCATGTTTAAAATAACATGCGTGAAATCCTCAGCGAATCCCATCAGCATCCTCAACGGTATGCAAAAGTTGAATTCCTCGTGTTGGCCGGTCGGTGTTATCTTGTTAGCTGTAGGAGCAACCCAACCGGCGTTTTGCATCGAAACAATGTCCTGCTTGCCGGCAGATAGCATGGTTTTAATAGTGGACGTGATGCCGACGCTCTTGGTACGATCCACTTCCACACCGGCCAGTTCGTAACGGATTTCTTCGAAGAGAAACGCGATCGCGTTGTTGATCATTTTCACGTTCACACTACCGGTGCTGTCGGTCTTTTTGCTCAATTTGCCTTCAACGTACAGGAAACTTTCCATCGGTAAAGTGAAGACTTCCTGTTGCAGTATAGGTATGCGTATCTCATCGTTATTTCCGTATCGTGACGCTGACGCGTACGGTGCATGAGGATGATATTCGTAATGTGTGATGTTGTCTTCGAAGAATGGTCGACGTTCAACCGATAAGACGATACCGCTGTCCGCCATATTACTTGTTTTTCTTGACTTTGAATCCTAATGAAATCAGGTAGCGTCGGTTAGTTGCTGTTAACCGTGTCAACGACGAACGTCTACTGATACCTTTTCCAAAAGTGTTGACCTCTTTTATCTCGTGGTGCGAGCCGCCGCCGCCACCGCTCTTCATCACGGGGGTATCGGTGAAATAAATTCCCATGATTACTACACACGTTTCAAATGTATACGTGCGGTGATGACTTCGCCTTGAAAATTCACAATATCACCGTCCTGATCGTGTACGGACAGTGTAACGTTACGCAAGTGTAGTACGTTAAGTGGAAAATAAATGACGTTTCTAGGCGTTTCTACTATCTTGAATCCTGGCTCAACCGTTGGATAGAACGAGTGCAGTATATGCTCGTTTCGTCCCGTCTTGTACGAGCCTTGTACAGCGTTACACCTTATCTCCAAAACGTTCACTTTGTTAATGTTTACAGGCACGTCCGACGTGTGTAATATATACGCTTCTAACTTTCTGTTCTTGGAAAAACCCAACATGGTACCGATCGTGTGTTCCGTACATCCGAAATCGATATCGTATGAACAATAAATTTCACATTTCAACGTGTTGTTGTTGGGTCGTAGAGAAAATTTCGGGTCTGCTAGTTCTTTCTTCAGGTATGTTTCGATATCACTGATTTCGTACACTCCGGTCGGTATATTGACGAGTTCTAACGTTTTACGTGCTCCCTTTAGTACGGGAAAGATGTTATTTCTTCCGCTTTCCACGTTCGGTATAGAGTTGTACGTGGTAAAGTCCAGCAGTCCCGCGTACCATTCACCGTTCGTCAGTTCAAGCGGTGGAAAAAAGTCACAAACCAGTGCGCTTGGATCCGTTCCTGTGACAGTGACCGTAAGCGAAGACATCTTGGCGTTTACTGATCGTTCGATATCAAAAACTCTAAACATAAATGTCCGCAGATGACCGTGTTCGATGGCTGTTTCTGTGCGTAATTGTAATGAATGTCGGTCACGTTCGATCCAAAGTACCGTATTAGCTCGACAGGAGGGCGCAGATTGCCGAATCCATCAAAGTACCAGACTCTGTCGCCTCGCTTCTTGTAGCATACCCAGTGCGTGCCCGGTCCGGTAGCGTCGTCCAGATTCACGATTGCGCTTTCGTTCTCCCACGGTGATGTACTAGGAAGTGTGTCGCGCATGTACACGCCTCTGAAATAAGGTATACGCAATAGTTTCGTGTACTCATAAAGATCTCGATCGGACAACGGACGCACGGGTATTTTGATTAGTTTTTTCGGTACGGTCGAAGGTATAGTCCTGAAGCCTTTTTACCATCGGCCCGTCTTCGTCGACGTCCTGCCCCAGTTGTCGTTGTCCTCCTCCTCCTCCTCTTCCTGATTGTCGTGCGTCGAACCGGCTTGCGTCGTCTGGTGCGACGTTTACGCACACCGCCACCGCAGCATAGCCCGCTGCCTAACGCTGATTTCGCCTTCATCGCTGCTGCTACGGCTGCCGCGTACGCTCTTTCACTGATGCCGGAATTCAAAGCTTTCACTCGTTCCCACGCTTTACCGGCTAGCACACGATCCGCTACACGTCGTCGTTCGTTGTCCTTGTACTTGATGTAAGCGATATCGTGTTCACGACAAGCTTCATCCAACTCGTTGATTCCTCGATCACCACGAGCCAATCTCTGCTCTAGTTTCGTTCCGGGTCCACAGAACCTGTAGCCGGGCAGATGTAGTTCCACCGGTAATACGTCCACCGCTCGATTGATCAGTGTAGGTACTGACTTCGCAACGAATGGTACCGCGCTTTTAACTATTTTTCCGATAAGACCACGCCCTCCCTTTTTTTTTCGGCTACGTAGTTCGTACATGACTACTGTTTCGCTTGCTCTCGATAAAGGGATCTCCAATCGTGCTCGTCCTTAGATTTGTCCAGATCACTAATCAACTCGTTCGTCTCCGACTTGTTCGTAAGTAGTAAGTCCGCCTCTTCGGCACCAAGTGAAGTACGCGCTGCGTGCTTATGCAATTTATAGATATACGATACCACTTTCTCCCAACGATGTTGGAACACTTTTGCGAGTTTGTACGTTTCGCTCTTCGCGTACCGCTTCGCCTCCTCCAACTGACGTGCGTTCACCGCGTCCGTAGCCCGTGCGCCACCGTCGCCGACGTTTAGAATAGTCTTTCCTTGTGCGTTGAAATAAGCGTCGTTTACCGCGGTGATCGTGTGTCGGTTCAAAAATTCCAAATTCACCGCGTCCTTGTTGTTGACTGGTGGCGCTAACTGTGTTATCCGCACGTTGCCGACCATTAGGTTAGAGTTCGTATCCTTCGGTATGATTTTCGAGTCCACGTATACTTTTGTCGCAGCGTCTCTCGCACGAATCGGTTCCCTCAGAGACTGTATGCGATGATCCCGCGCGTCGACGACAGCTCCGTTCTTCTTGTTCGGTACCAGCTGTGTGAAACGTAAGCACGAGTAGTCTACGTACTGCTTGTTGACAGCGTCCCCGAGATCGACGGGAGCGCCGACGTTGACGAGCTTACGACCTTTCGCGTCTATTCCTTGCGTCGTCGTCGTCGACGACGGATCGTCGGCAAACAGACAGTGGTCACGCACGAAGCGCAGTGGAACGGCATCGTTACCGTCTTGCGGTTCGCCCAAGTTGTGTATTTTTTTCCCCGCTACGTCGAAGTGCCCGTCCTCGGTCATCGAGATACCAATATCCTCCCGTAGACTGCGACGCGTCTCCCTTCGCGCTCTGACAGCGCTCTGGTGTCTGCCGAACTTGTCAACACTCATCTTGTGAATGATGCGTCTCGTCCGTTGTTCACGGCATTTATACGTACTCGCGTAATAAATCGATTAGTTTTGATACGATCGTACTGTCTATGCATTTTATTCCGACAACGGAGAGTCCGTCGCTATGTTTTCCTTTTACGATCGTATTTAGAAATTCATCGTACACGTATACGCGTGCGTCTTTGAAGAAATAAATCTTTCCGTCGATGTATCGGAACGCACTGTCGACGGCTTCTGGTAAGCCGACAAAACGATCTTTAACGTATCCGTGTTTCTTGATCGTGAACGTGCACTCGTCTATTTCGCCGTAATACATATCGTTGTACAACAGAAGAGTTCGACCCGTGTACGTGTGTATCGCAGCGTTTATTTTCGTCATCGTGCGAACACCGAGCGTTGTGATCGAACGCGGATACCCGTTCAGCGGTTGCAGACTGTGTATATCGAACATGTATACGTAGTTGTCTATGAATAGCACCACTTCTTCGGTTCGCGGTCTCTGGTACATCGCTGAAACGTTGGTGAACGTCAACGGTAAGAAAGTCAACCAATCCGTCAACAGAAGCGGTGACGACGGACTCGATCGCTTCGACTCGAGATCCAATTTCCACAAAAAGTTATCGTGCACAGTATACAGATGTCTGTTGATTATTAAAAATTGATTAACGTTCTTTAGCCGACATAAATCCGTCGTCCGAACGGTGTCGTTCGTTGTCGTCGCCGTCGTCGTTGACGTCGTCGTTGACGTCGTCGTCGTAGCTGGTGGCGGCGGCGGCGGCGGCTTCCCGTACAAGCGTTGAATGCCTTTTATATCGTCGTCTCTCAGGTCGAACGCACCGTTCGAGCGTGGTACGTAGAACGGGTACATGATCGAATCCTTCTCGAGGGAATGAGACAGTCCTAACGCGTGTCCGATTTCGTGCATTAACACCTGAAGGAAACTGGTCTGATCGTCCGGTATTTCGGTTGCGTTCGTATAATTCCACGATTCGTAGTAGTCCATGTGTATTTCGGTAGTGTTATACGGTAAATCGGGCGGGTAATAAGCGTGAGCGAGTATACCTCCTCGTCCGTCCAAATCGTACCCGCAGATCGTGCACCTGGAAGTCAGACACCTGTGTTTAAAATATTTCATAGCAATGACCATGTCGGCGTTTATGTCGTTGGGTCGATATTCGAATTCCAGGTTCGAATGTTTCTGCCATACAGCGAACGCTTGTCGCGACGCTTCTATAGCGCTGGCGCTACCGTGAAAGAACCGCCACGACAAACGTCTCTTGGCCCACGGTGTTCGTAAGGTGTACGACACGAAATCTTCGTTACCGCATCTCCGCGCACGCATCAGATTCATCGTTTCGTTGTTCAATTCTCCATTTACGGTTAAATTGTAATTCACTTGAAACGTGCGAAGGTAGGCGTCCATATCGATGGTGGCGTTGTCCGTGAGTCGTAAACTATCGTCGGGTACGTAACCGTATCGCACCAAGTAATCTATAGCGAAATCAACATCGTTAGCGTTAACGCTCGATGCGACAACGGCACTTGTGCACACGATAATAAACAGTAGCACGATATCCATGTTGTCACAACCAAACGTGGAATGTCCCCGGCGCATGTACGACAGTATTATTTATACACTTTATCGGCTTTCAGAATCGAACCGCTCTTATTATATGATTATGCCTGCTTCACGTAGTTCTTCCACTATGGAGACGATTTAGTTCGTGTGCCCACTGTTTCCAACACGTTGTGATGCCATTAACAGTCGCAATCTGTCCACCAGTTCGTTCGGATCGTCCCAGTGCACGTAATCGATTTTGTCTTTTTTTCTCGTTAACGTCATATACGATGTATCAATATTATTATGCCCCTGTCCTGTACGTTTCGGCGGAAACAGTTGCGATATTATTCGTTTATACTTTACACCTCTGTTCGCGTTCACCTGTGCGTTCGCTAAGTAATACTGCTTATGCGCGTTGGTGTTACGCAGTATATCTTTGTACGCTTTCAGATCTGATTCCTTGTAAATATTTTCATTAGGATGCTTCATGAACACTAGTTCGTAGAGTCCTGGTGTACCTTTGTATCGTTTACCGTTGATAAGAATCGAATCGTCCGTATCGATTTCGAACTGTGAATCACCGATCATCCATTTTCCGTTTTCATGTCTTACACCGTACGTATAGTCCATCAGACGATCGCGTTCGGACGAAACGATCATACGCATGTACTTGTTCGCTAATGATTCACTGTCATATTTGTCCTGAAAATATCTACGCGCTTCACGTCTTCCTTCCGGTGTGTCTAGCATTTTTTCAATGTTGAGACTGGGATCGTCCTCATCATCATCATCATCATCGTCTAATGTTTCGGCTATCACGGGCGTTTTCAGGAAACGCGGTGGCTTCGTTCGGGAACGAGATGGTGTTCCCGCATCGATTTTACTAATTGCACCTGTCGGATCCTCTTCCTTCTCCTCTTCCTCATCCTCTTCACGTTTCATCTTTTTCACTCTTGAAGGCTTTTCATTTGTTGATTTACGTTTCTTTTCAAGCAACGCTTGCGAAATATTTTGTAACGGTTCTAGAATCGGTTTGTAACTTTTGGATAACGATGCTTCTTCTTCACGAATCCCATGTTTTAACGCACGGTATTTCTTCCGTATATCATCACTAATCGTGTCGATATCACGTGCTAGTCGTTTCTTCTTGTCGTCCATCTCGATAAACGGCAGAACATCAACTAAAGTCGTTGACAGCAGGTCATGTGTATTTAGCTGAACGTGTGACTTTTTTTTGTTTAATCGTTAGGCGCGACTACTATGAAACGGTCAAAACCGACTCTATACCTGCCAGCGTCGATAGAAGAATCCTTGTCCACAACGAGAAAGCCGTAACGATCTTTCCACGCCTCAGCGCACATATTCTTAAACGTGTCATATTTCATGTCCGTGTTGACGTGATCGTTGTACGCATGTTTCAAGTTGCGATCGTCCTGTTTGAACAACACTATTAGATTGGCATTGTCACGAACCAACTGTTTTGGCACTTGACTGTACGTCTGACAAAGGTAAAACGCGTCCACACCGCTGTGTCGTCCCATAGAGAAATACTTGCGTATGTTGTGTTGCCTTTCGCAAGACACGTCATCGAACACCATAATAGAATTGGGATCGACCTCGTCGGGAGGTGGTACCTCTTCGTTATCGTTGTAGGCGTGATAACCCATTCCTTCGTCGGAAAGTCGTGTCATCAGGGTCTCCAGCATCTGATATTTGGGTTGAAATAGTGATTTAGAAAACACGTATAAGTTCACGAATCTCAATCCGTTTACATCGAACAACAGGTTGAACATGACGTTTGTCTTTCCGCACGCGGAAGGTCCGCAGATAATCGAACGAACGGTATCGGGCAGAAGACGTCCGTGTTTACGTTTTTTTCTGCCACTCCCACCATCGTCGCACAATTTCGAATAGTCCACGTCCTGTATTTTTAGTCTGTGCGCTTGTTGCAATATTTTCATGTTGTCGTTCTACGCACAGTCTATTTAATAGTCGCACTATATCGTAGCAGTCGGTAGATATGTAACTGCATACACATGTGTCCGGACCCGTTTCACAGTTCGGATCCGACCAAACACATTCTTTGTAGTGATCGAATCCGGTGCCGGTTGGTACTATTTCGCTGAGTCGGAACCTCGTCACGTGATTGGTAACCCGTTGCCAGTACTCGTACACCGTCAAGATCCTGCGCATGCGTTCAACGTCGTTTGCGGTCGTGTTCACGATGTACTCATCGTAACCAGGATGTGACACAATGTCTTTTACACTGTACACAGCGCGCATGTTGTCATCGTAACGCATCGACGCATACTAGTTCTATTTCCTCGAGTCGAATCGTTGTTATACCAAGTTCTTCTTGTGTATCCACGAATCGTGTTTACCATCGAATCCTAACCATCTGACTTTCACACGATCGCCTTTACGTTGTACGATCTTTTCTACCAAGTACACGTCACCAACGTTCGATTTACTGATTTCGTGTTCATAAAAACCACCTTTCAACACTTCTCCTGTATGATCCTTTAGCGAATAAGTGACGGGTACGCTGCCGGTACGCACTGTGTGAACGAAGAATATCTCGTTTGTCCAATTCGGTGTGTATCCTTTAGCGAACGTCATTTTGTGTTTGCTTATACGCACACGATCGCCTACTTTGAACTTCGGTCGTTTATAATCGATGCTCCTCGCCGTGTTCACACGAATCCTGCGTAACACTGTACGTTCGTTGGATTCGTTCACCTGTTGTGGTTTCATTCCAATCGTTCTGTGCACGGTGTTCTTATACGTGCTGACTAGTTCCGGTAACATATCCAACCAACGGTAATGACCTTGTTCGCTGAACGCGCGATACATGTGCGTTTTCAACGTACGGTTGAAGCGTTCCACAATGGAAGCCTTTTTCTCACTGTACGTGGAATAGAGTGTGACACCATATCTGCTCAACAATTTTTCTACGGTACTGTTGTAGTACTCTTTCCCGTTGTCCGTCTGCAGATATTTCATTTTATTAGCACGCAGAATCGGTTCCAGAGCTCGTGCGACCTCTACACCCGTCTTCGTTTTCAATGGAACGGCGTACGCGTACTTGCTAAACGCGTTAATCATCGTCATAAGGTACTTGAATCCCTTGTTCACCTTTGCGTGCGGTATCATCTCTACCAGGTCTGCTTGGTACAAGTCGTGAAGTCCCTTCAACTCGACCGCACGTCTCGGAAAATTCCTTCTTACCGGTCTGTGCAACTCCGTCGCGATAGTCTTGCGAACGCTCTGGTGTATATTCTTCACAGCTCGTTTCATTTTCGTGTCGTCGTGCGAACCGTGATTCGCAATACGCTGGAATGTAGTAAACTGTCGGCTCGGTGCTGAAGGTAATTCTCATCGATGCCGTTCTGGCACGTCCACCTTCCATCACGCGACTGTCACACCGCCACCGCTCCACACCCGCTTATATCATCTCGACCGAACGGAAGAACATCGCGTTCTTTTTCCGATTGCGCAAGTACGTTAAAACATGAGCTAAACTGATTTTCATACGCCCATTACGCACGAGGCTCATACCGATGTAGTATCTCGGGAGCGCGTGTTGTTTCGAGTCCAACGCTCTTACAGTCTTAACAGAATACATGTCTTTGAACATGACGCTACGTATAACGTTGTCGCGGTACTCGTGCATTTCCGCGACTATGACGTTATCGTTCTCAGGTAGCCACTCGCACATGTGTTTAGCTTTGAGTTCAGCGATTGGGCGTTGACTTCTCGATTTCGTATGCAGGTGTATCAGATACGAGTTCAACAACCAAAATTCGTCCGCCATAGAGCCCGTGCAATGCTGCCACTGTTCGTACAAACGCTGGTCTTTCACCGTGTACCCTTGTTCGTGCGAATACCGCAGACCAAAGTATTCGCAATACTTGCGGAGTGTAGGCAATGCCTCCTTCAGAAAGGCTACCGAAAATAATCCCTGCGCCTTGTTGTTCACCAACGCGAACGGTTTCCCTCTCGCTAGTGTCGGTAACGAGGACGGTGGGCAGTGCAGGTCAAAACTTACGTTGTAGCTAGGATCCAGTGCGCACTTTGGCACTATCATCATCACGCTTCTGTATATTTCCATCGGTGTACGTATCGGAATAGTGCGCTCCGTAAGGACGATGCAACAAGAACCGTGTGGTATCGAACTTCCGTAAGCGAGCATGTCCGTGTATACAGTAGTGTAGTTCATCTGTCCGTGTGAATCGTGTAAGCCGTGCACACGCTGAACAGCGTTATAGAGTTCAGGAATCGGACGGAAACGTGAAAGAAAATTCCATCCGTGACGTACGGTACACTTGAACATATTCTTTTCGTAAACCACAAGTTCTATCGGTACGTTATTTTGTTCGCACTCTACGATAAATTGAAGCCACCGTGATTTGTTGTGTACACGATCGGATACTATCATCAACAGCACGATCGGTGGCAAATCACTGCGGTGTTTTTTTATGTGACGCCAACGACGTGCGTGATATTTGTCAACGCCGAATTTGTAACGTGTACAGTAGTTGCCACAAAATCGTCTTTTCTTCACAAAATACATGGAACATAAGTTGGACCGTATCGCGCTTCGTGAAGCTTTGGTTATTGTGAAATGTTTCCCATCATCATATCGATAGACGTCCATCGTCTCGATGATCTGCGATGTGAGTGATACGCTATTAATCGTGATCATGATATTTATAGTGTATACGCATATTGTTTGAGTAATTTTTTTTATGTGTCTTCACTCACACTTTTGGAGTGAATACTGTCGTTCGGTAGTAGTAGTAGTAGTAACACCTAGTACTACTAGTACTACCCAAACGGGCATGTTTGTACATGAGTTTATGTTGGCTCTGAAAAGAGCCGTTTTTGCGTGCGTCGACTTCTACAAGTGTTCACGAACGAAATCGCATGCGGGCATTGACGCCTTATGGACTTGGGCGGGATCATCACCCACTGCCCAATCCATAATTCGTATTTTACACTTGCAGCATCTTACAACATCACCATCGTCTTCGTAAATAAACCCAGCTTTGGCTAGGTCAAAAATTTTTACGTTCGCATTCGGAAATTTATGAACGAAAAATTTAATGTTACCACGACGACTGATGTTGTAAAAGCTTTTTAAGCGGCTTGCAAAAGAATATGTGGACACATCCATATCTGAAGCAAGAATGTTGGTTTGTCGCGTTGCATTTCACCTCCTCAGCGATAGCTGCGCGCGCATCCGTAGTGGGGATGGCTGTCGTCAATTGGTCGCTATGAAATAAAGCACGGTGGTGGGAGCAGATAGCTGCGCGCGCAGTTGGTAGTGGGGGATCGTCAGCGGTAATAGTTCGGTAGTGGGAGCGGATAGCTGCGCGCGCTACTGTCATAGATAGTATAAGTAGAGCGACGATCACTGCCAGCGTTCACCTTCAAGTCTCGCGCAGTGTAACTTTCACGTGTCGCATATAAAATAGTGCTTATTTTCTAATTTCGTATCAGTATTCAATTGTTCTTCAAGCGAGCAAGTAATTGTTAAAGTTTCGTGTTTTCATTGTTGTTGATAATGCAGTCATTTGCTGTTGAATGTAAATATTCGTTACGCGGCGCGTTGGTATTGCGCGTTTACACGCCTATTACAGATGACGAAGAATGTGTCAACGATGTCATAACCTTTTTTGATGAAATGCACGATACGTTACGTACGGACATTCTAAACGAACTGACACGTTTGCTTTCTATAAAGTGGCATATAACGGTTAAAGCGAGATTTGTCAAGTACATCGTAAACGCTGACACGGACCAGGACGAAGAAGTGACGACTGAAGCTTATTTTCACGGACGATGTCATACGACACTGATCGCTGACCAAGATGTATTGCCCGATCGTTTAGAAGCTTCATACGAAAAGATCATTGAATCGATTGATAAATTCACACGCGAGGGTAGCGGTTGGGTGTTAGACCGCATAATCTCCTTAGAACTCGTTCTCTCACGATACCAACCGCTAACCGCCTCCAGTTTCATTCGTACACCTCCTGAATTGTCTCGTACTAAATCCATCATCAACGTGAACAATACAGGCGATCAAATGTGTTTCGTATGGTCAGTGTTGGCCGCTCTGTTTCCACAACACTCACACAACGATCGTGTATCCAAATACAAGCCGCATATCTGCAGTATCAATACTTCTGGTATAACTTACCCCACCCGTCTATCCGACATTGTGAAGTTCGAACGAGACAATCCTAACGTTTCTATAAATGTTTTCGGTTACGAAGAATATGAAATTTACCCTTTAAGAATAACTCCTTCCAGCGGCAGACAACATCACGTTAATCTATTACTTTTTACCGCTGACGACCGAAAACATTACTGTTTAATCAAAAATACAAGTCGCTTATTCTCTTCACTAAGCAACCACAACGGGCGTTCTTTCTATTGCAATTACTGTCTGCATAGATTCTGCGAAGAACGACTCCTTACCGAACATATCCCCCACTGTTCACCATATGGTGAACAGAAAATTCGTTTACCCACGACAGCGGAGGAGGAGAATGTGATGTATTTCAGAAATTATACATACTGCCATAAGGTCCCTTTTGCGATATACGCAGATTTTGAATCATTTATCGTCCCTTGCCATCGCTGCGACGCTCCTCCGCACACATCGTCCACCACAACGGAGTCGTTACATCTTCCTTCAGGTTTCTCCTACCTCATAGTCGACTACGAGCGTAACATTTTCAAACCCCAGGTCGTTTATCGCGGTGAGAACGTGGTAGACGTTTTTCTCAATAGACTGGTCGCTGAAGAGCGAGAACTTTTCAGAATCATCCGATCCATTGTCCCTATGACTATGAGTGACCGTGATTTGTTATCTTTCGCAAATGCCCTCGTATGTCATCTCTGTGAAGAACCACTGAACGAAATCGACAAAGTGCGCAACCATTGTCATCTGACAGGACGATACCTAGGCGCAGCTCACAACATCTGTAACCTTAATTTCAAGACTCCACGACACATACCTGTATTTTTTCACAACTTACGAGGTTACGATGCACATCACCTAGTACAAGGGTTGGGTAAATACGACGATCTCGCTTGTATCGCTACCACTAGCGAACGCTTCGTATCAGTCTCGTTGGGTCGTCTGCGTTTCGTAGACACGCTTCAATTTCTGAACACGTCCTTGGACACACTTGTTGGAAACTTGCACGCGAGCGGAGCGGATTTCGATTTAACGAAGCAATGTTTCGAAGAACACTTCGAGCTACTCTTACGTAAGGGCGTGTACCCTTACGATTACATGACAGGTAGCGAGAAATTCAACGAAACACGTCTGCCCGCACGCGAACACTTTTTCAACAGGTTGAGTGAATCGCCAATATCTGACGAAGATTACGCTCACGCGCACAACGTGTGGCGTACTTTTGGAATCAGTACACTGGGCGAATATCACGATCTGTATCTTAAAACAGACGTGCTGCTACTGGCCGACGTCTTCGAGGCGTTCCGTGAGATGGCCATGCGGTACTACCAGATCGATCCGGCTCATCTTTACTCGCTTCCTGGTGTCGCTTGGCATGCGATGTTAAAGATGACCCGTATGCGACTGGAGCTGTTGACGGATATAGATCAGCATCTCTTTATAGAATCGGCTGTTCGTGGTGGCGTTAGCATGGTACCCAACCGCCACGCCAAGGCCAACAACCCACTAATTGTCGATCAGTACGATGCTTCAAAGCCAACCTCTTTCATATTGTACACGGACTGCAACAACCTTTACGGTGCAGCCATGTCACAACCGCTCCCTTACGCCGCCTTCAGATGGTTAGATCGTAACGAGATCAACTCACTGGACGTGCGTACTCTGTGCGATGACGGTGACGTGGGCTACATACTCGAGGTCGACTTACACTATCCACCTGAACTTCATGACCTCCATTCCGATTATCCATTGGCACCCGTCCGTTCCTGTGTCCATCCTGACGTACTTTCACCGTACTCTCGACGACTCCACACACGACTGCACTATACAAAAGGGTATAGCGGATCGGAAACGCCTTCGTCGTCCGTTCCCAAGTTGCTGACGACTTTGGACGACAAGCAAAATTACGTTCTTCATTTTCGAAATTTAAAATTGTATCTGAGTCTCGGTTTAGAATTGAAAGCGATACATAGGGTGTTGAGTTTTAAACAGAGAGCGTGGATGAAACCGTTTATCGATTTCAACACGCAAAAGAGAGCAGCAGCCACCAACAGTTTCGAAAAGGATTTTTTCAAACTGATGGTCAACGCCGTCTATGGCAAATCGCTGGAGAACGTGAGGAAACGAATAGACTTCCAACTAGTCTCTAACGAACAACGGCTGCAGAAAATTGTTTCCAATCCTCGGCTAAAGCGTATGATCCGCTACACCGATAACTTGGTCGGACTGGCCTTACGAAATAGGACGATATTCCTTTCCCGTCCGGTGTACGTCGGCTTCACAGTACTCGATGTCAGCAAATTGATAATGTACAATTTTCATTATCGGTACGCTGTCGCCAAGTACGGAAAACGATTGACCTTACTTAATGACTGACACAGACAGTTTGCTTTACAGCATTCAGACTAACGATTTGTACTCAGATATGAAAGAGGATCTCCACCTTTTTGACACATCGGACTATCCCGCGGATCATCCTTGTCATTGCGACGACAACAAAAAAGTCGTGGGGAAGTTCAAGGATGAGACCAATGGAAAACCCATCAGGGAATTTGTCGGACTCAGGGCGAAGTGTTACTCGCTCTTGTTGTCCGACCGCACCGACAAAAAGGTGGCGAAAGGTGTGCCAAGAACGGCAATAAAAAAAAGGTTACGACATCAATTGTACAGCGAGTGTCTTTTTGACAGTCGTACCGTATTCACCTCTGCTGACTGTATACGAAGCAATCATCATAAGCTGTACACGCAACGTATAACAAAACTTTCCCTGTCTCCTTATGATGATAAGAGGTATGTACTGGACGACGGTGTAAGTACACTCGCGTACGGGCATTACATGATAGCAGCAATAACCAACGACGCTGCTGGTCCTAAGGCAAAAAAGAGAAAGTACACGGACCGATAACTAACGGTAAAGATGATGTTCAGCATTACACACACACACACACACACACACACACACACGCACACATTAACTTTATGTTCTTTATTTACTTATTTTACAACTTTTGATACGTTTTACAGAATGAACAACAAGAAAATTGTGAAAAATAGGACAGCAGAGCAACGTCGAGTACGATGGTAAATATAACATTTTTTCTTTATTTATAATGCACAAAAAGAATATTCCATTCGATTGATGTGTGTTTTTTTTTTATAGTTCACAACGGTTACGTCGTGCTTTGACAGGACCCGGCTCGAGTCGGTAAGACCGTTTTCATTAATAAACTCTTGTCCTAATGCGTTTACCTCCGGTGTTCAATTATATATATTTTTTTTTATTTCAGTGATACAGACGAGGCACCTGTCACCGCTGATTCTCCCGTATCTCCAGAACCCGATTCGAGTCGGTAAGACAATTGTCATTTTAATAAACTTTTGTACTTTTTTTTTTTTTTACCTCCGGTGTTCAATTTATTTTTTTTTCAGCAATGATGCTGCTGCTCCCACTGTTGCTGTAATTCGTCCCCAATCTCCGCAACCTGGCACGAGTCGGTAAGACAATTTTCATTAATAAACTCCTGTGCTCTTACGTTTCACCTCCAGTGTTCATTTCATACATGTTTTTTTTTTAAGTGATGCTAACGCTCTGACTGGTGCTGTTGCTGCTGCTGCAGATTGTCGTCGTCCCCTATCTCCAAACAGCCTGCAATGTTTTAAACGCGCGTTATTTAGATTACAGGCTAGTGTGTTGCGGTAAGTCAGTTTTCATTAACAACAAAGTCTTATACTATTGCGTTTACCTCATGTGTTCAATTTATACTTTTTTTTTCAGTGATGCTCTAGCTGCAGGAGTGGCGGTATTTCACCCTCGACCCGGTACGAGTCGGTACGTTTGTTTTTAATTAACATTCATTTGTTCTCTTACGTTTAAATCTGGTATTAAAATTGCTCCTTTTTTTTTGTTTCAGTAATGTCGAGTCCACAGAAGAAGGTGAAGTTATGGAGGTGGAGGACAATCAAAGCGATGCTGATAGGCTTGAATTAAATCCGAACGGTAATGATGATAGTGACAGTGATGATGATGATGTAGAAGTCCTCGACATAAATATGTAAGTCATCTTCTTATGCGTACATACTGCTTTGTTTTATTTGCGATTATACATAATTTCTATGTTGTCTTTTTTTTTTTTTAGTGACATTCGCCCGATACCAGCACCGCCGCCACCTCCACAACCACATCCGATTACGCCACCGCAATCACCACCACCGTCACCACCGCCGCCACCGCAGATGCAACCTCAACCACGCCCACAGCCCATTTATCAGCAACAGCAGCAGCAACTATTGCGGAGAGATCCCCGTTTGTGGACCCCTCCAGAAGACGCGCTACCCGTCTTCTTTGAAGTGCTACACGCAACCGAACCGAGGACGCACGATGACCCAACAACATTGAGACTCCTTCTTAGAAGGAGTCTACCGACATGGTGTTGGCGTCGCGGTGAGCCCTGTCCTGTTCAAGGTATGATTCCTCCACACAATACATGCAGTATATGCATAGAATCATACAATGACGGGCAGAGGCTCCTCGGTTTGGTATGTGGTCATACATACCATTACCGATGCGTCCTCAACTGGTTCCAGGCGGTAGCGATGGAGGGGACACCACCCGCATGCCCACAATGCAGGATGTACGTATTCGGAAAGTCGAATCGTACGTTTTATGGGCGTATGCATATTTAAGGTATATTACAGTGTTAATAAAGGTTTTAGTAATCCATCCTACTTCTTGTAACAACCACATGTCACTAATACTCTTACTTTTTTGTTACAGATGGAAATTAACCACCGGATGAAGACTTTAAAAAAAAAAAACCTGATTGTGAAATGTTTAAATTTGTATATATTTTTTTTATTGTATAATATTTTTTATGTTTATATATTTGTAAATATTAGTTGTAGGAAATTAACCACCCGGATGGAGACTTGTAAAAAAAAATACCTGATTGTGAAATGTATAAATTTGTATATATTTTTATGTTTATATATTTGTAAATATTAATTGTAAAGTAGTTATTTTTTCTTTTATGTTTATATTTGTAATAAACTTGTACATATTTTTTTCATTGTATAAGTGTTTATTTTCAACTATCCTTTTCGCATACTACAATTTACTTAACACATAGACACACAGTTGTCAACAATGCAATCGTTCAGATAAGTGAATCGAACACTGAATATCATGTGTATTTCTTACAGGGAAAATGAGAGTTCTAGCCTGGACCGTCACACGGCGAGAAATTCAAAAATTGTGGTGGTGGGAATAACCATGTTTATACACAACATCGACGATATCGGCACGGCAGGGTAAATATACACGAAACCAGTACACTATAACACCGAGTTGGCAAAAATGGCGAAACATACATTCAACCCGTACACTATAACACCGAACCGACAACAGTTGGCAACACCGACGATTTTCCAACATGGCCGAACTTCCGGAAAAACCCCTTACATATACATAACCATACACTATAACACACGCACGAATCGGCAACCAGGCCGTACCTTAACCACTACACTCTTACACCAATCGACAACATCGCACCTTTTCCAACATGGCCGCCGGCGACCCACCACGGCGGGCGGCCATCAAGCCACCACCAGGCCGCCGCCCAGCGACGATGACGACGTCAACGACGACGTCAACGGCGAACGGCGAACGGCGAACATAGCCACGCCTCCGCCAATCAACGCACACATTACCCCACTTTAGGCGGCGACGACGACAACATGGCCGACAGGCTACTGCCGCATGGTTACCCCCACCACCACAATTTTTGAATTTCCCGCCGTGTGACGTCACTTCCGGGGTAGAACTCTCATTTTCCCCCTACTTTCGTTCATAATGTGTTACATAACATTGCGTAACAATCATAATGCGTTTCATTCACTTAGAGTATCAAGTAATTTCACACTAGTTTTATGCTTAGACCGTGTTTAAGGTGAGGTACATTGCAGTGTGTTCGAAAGTTTGCGTAAGCAGCCATTTCCTAATGGATAGAATATATTCTGCTACAATAGGTGTTTGGAAACTCGCAGAGCTGAGACCGTACCGTTATTGGTAATACCAGCTGATTGCCGTTGCCACTTTACTGTAACGGCGAGTCCTTAAGACATACATCTGAACACTCGTACACAGGGAATAGAGAGGCCATTATAGGTCCGCAGATATATATTGTTACAACACAAAAAGCAGCCCCAATACCAGATAAAAACTATAATCAATTAACTATATTAAACTAAGGAAAAGAAAATGACTATGACGAGACAAATGACTATGACCCAACCCAACTGATTGACCCAATATGTTGTTGTGATCACATATGTTGTGATGGTACATTTCATCACATATGTATAAGATATATTATAACGTAAGATATCAATAACAAGTACTAGCACAACCCATGAAGGGGAAAAAACTTATTAAAAAGTATGTAATAAACATTAAAATATCAATTCCAACATCCAACAAAAGTAATCAAAGAACATTAAATTAATATTATGTAAGAAACCGTAGTTATAAAAGAAATTCAGAAAAAACAAACAAAGAAAATTTCTAATAACGTGACAAAAAACCCAATAGTTATGGTAGGTGAGGGGCAGGAACAGATCCAATATAACATGAACTACAGATGTAGTGATATACCAAAAGGAGAATCGACATTTAATAGAAGAAATGAGAAGAGGCAAAGAAATAGAATTAGAACTGAGAAACAGAAGTTTGGACCAAGAGACATAACAAATAGACCCAATTTAATAAGTAAACCAATCCTATTCTTCTGACTATCAATAAAATTGGTAGGAGGACCCAATAAATATAAAATAAAGTTAAGAGTACAATGCAATAAAGTAAATAATAACAAAATATGTAATATTATAAGAAACCAGTGTAAGTCTATGAGTTAAAACAAGTGAAGGTAGTGAGAGTGCACTCCCAAAGAAATTGAATGATGATCAAAAAATCATAATATAAACCAGTGGGGAGGTGAAAATCAGTGGGGGAAATTAAAGTAATAAAGGTCTTATGAACCACATATATGGAAATAAGAACCAAAATATAGTGACAAAGTGTTTTTTTTTTTTTTGTTAAGTGTTTTGGTAAAATCCAATGTTCTATTTCATGTATAATTATTTATTCATAGGGGTTGAATACCTAACCATTTTAAAATAGTACACAGTTATTGGCGTTATGCTGTAATTTAGATAATAGGTATAGTGATATACAAAAGAATTAGGGTAATAAACACCCATATTTAGTTGTGTTATGATTAGTTAATATGGGGAGCCTGTGTGCACCATTAATTTAAATGTTATAAATAATTTTGTTGAAAAAATGTTAATTGTTTAGTAAACAGGATGTTGATAAACTATTCAAGAATGTTAATCAGGTAATTGGGGAAGATCTAATGGTATAAAAAGCTATTGTACAGAAATAACTAACTGCTAGACAAATAGGCCCAAAGAATTGAGCCAGGCTCAAGCAACATTGAATTATTTAGATAAACACTACTAAATTAAATAAAACAAAAAAACAAAAGCTTGATTTTGATAAAATATAAAGATGTTAATGGAGGGAGATGTATAAACCATCCATTACTATCATAATATACTGTAGATAGGGAACATAATTGTAAAGTGTTTAGTAAGCCACTAAGCTGACATGGCTTCAGTATTATTGTTATTGTCAGAAAAATAGGTATAGGTATTTAAATTAATGATATTGTATGTAAAGTAGGAATACTCAGAATTATGTTTAGTAGTAAGAATAACAATGTTAGAAAATATTAGATCTGTAAGACATACAATAAAAATGTCAAACAAGAGTAGGTGAATGCCTCAAAACACAAAATTATAAACCTATCAAAACAGCCGATAAGAGGCCAAAATGGGGCGAGATTAGTATCAAAACGATTTAATTTTAATAAACAATAAAATGGTACTAATTAAAGATAAATTTAAGTCAAAATAAATGAAACGTTATCTGAGGTGACAGAATTAAAATCGCCAATTTTCAAAAATAGTTTAGTCACGTGACGTGGGGTCAGGGATTTAGACCAATCACAGAACACCAAAAGCCAGGTCACCAACGAGATTTAAACATATTTAGAGGGACAGTTGATTGTTAGACATTAAACTATAAACTTCAACAGCGTATTGCTGACAGTAAAAATTAATATTAAATGAGAGAAAACTTACTCCAGGAGAGGCATTTCCAATAAAACGTAATACCGAAAAGATCGACAACACATGACACGGCACCAGAACCAAGAAAAACCAACACACTAACGAGAATCTAAGAAAATAGCTACTCAACCCAAGGCGTCCATTCCGAATATACAAAGCCAACGGTGAGAAATTTTGGTTAAGTCCAGGAGATCACTACATAACATCACAACACAATTTCCATTAAAAAACATAGCTGTTCCAGATAAAGGAGGCTATATACAAACTATTACTGTAAACTATTATAACTAAAACTTTATTCAAAACACTCTAATTGGAATATAAAAAACATATTTTTCTAAGATGCGAATCAGGCAGTCCGCCATGCTTTAATATAAAGCACTGTTACAACTTCTGAAAGCGAACAATTTTGAAAACATTATTAAATACATTTTGTTAGTTCATAAGAAGTAGATATATGTTTGTAATGCATTGTATTTTTAAGTGAAAGCATATTTCCTATCTTTCCTAGCAACTCCAAGTACCCATTACCTGAGAAATATAAAATATATATTGTAAATTTTTTGTTGTTGCGGACTATTTGTCACGGCGGATGAACTCATCCAATTGTAAATTTTCGACTAATAGAACGGTAATTTGACCAATGTTTCAAAGAGATAACGAATAAAAAATATAATTTGTCAATCACATCAGTTCTATTTTATTTCAGTGAAGTGATTATAAAGATAATTAATTACAGGAGACAGAAGAAAAAATTTGAAGTGAGCGCAAGGATATCTAGCACGCATCCAGCAAAGCAAATAAGTATATAGCCAGACACGAAAGTAGATCCAGTGGGCTGCGTATACGATCTATTTGACAATTGCAGAACAAATATTATTCGCGCGCCGATTTCAAACAAACGGTGACACACTACACTTTGTTCCTATAAAATCGTTGTTAATCAACGAATACTGAATAACAACATAGTAAACTATAACAAAATAACTGATATAAATAATAATCACAACATAAGAACATTGACAAATCGATTAACGATTACAACCAAGTTTTGAAGGGTAACTTTATTCGTTATCCGGACATAAAATACACGGGTAGAAACCATATACGTTATAATGTAAATGTTAAATAACCTTTAATTTGTGTAAAATAAGAAGGTATAGCCAATTACTACTTAGGCCTATAAAATGCCTAACTGTATAAATTCAAAATAAACAAATTGTAAAAAATTAACTACTGTATTAGAAAATTCAGGGCAAGTAACTCATTAATTACAATTAGTTAACCATATTAAGATGTCAGAGTTAGATAAAAAACATAAAATAAGAAAGAAATGTAATAATATAGTAATAACATTTTTTTCAAAACTTTAATACATGAACAAACCCAGCTTTGTGGGATGTCAATATTATCTTTGAAAGAAAATAGATACAGTTGTGATAATATCTAATCCATTGATAAGAAGACAGAAGAATAATAGCCATCAGAAAATATTTATTCATTTTGAATTAAAATTCAAATATTATAACAATAGACATAAATGTAATCAACCAATGAGAGTATAGACAGTTACCATAACAACGGAACGTTATTATGTCTAATTCCGTTATAAAACTTTAGTCCATTATTGACGATCAATAGATACAGAAGCCAAACCATATACGACTCAATTTTCAATTAAAATAATAATAAACACTGTAAATTTAACGAGATGTGGATGCAAGAAGTCTAATAAAGAATTAGTTAACCCAAGAGAGCTAATAAACCAGATTTTAATATTCAAAACTACTTATTTTATCCAAATTAATTGAAAAAGAAGCCAGATGCAGTCCAACGTATAAATGATGGAAGATTAATGATCGTATCAACCCAACCTAACTAAGAAAAAAGTGACTCTTCACCAGAATTCAACAAGATTTGTTAAGTATATCTGAACTACCCGAATTTACGAACTAAATTAATTAACTTTTCACACAACACAAAAAACTCTCACTCCGAACTTGGTAACTAAATTTCTTTGAAGGATTGATTGATAATAAATGTTAAACTTGTATGTAAACATAATTTTAACCTGTGTACGAAGTACGAAATTATAACAAACACTTTTTAACACTTAAACAACGAATTGTATTTAACTTTAATAGTATATAAGTAACATTGATGTCAGGTAGTGTACTTTATTAACATCTTATTAATATTTTTTCGTAATCAAAAGGACTCAATGATTGAATGAACTGTAGAAAATAAACTTTGACGGCAGCCATGTCGATTTAGAAACGATTCAATCAACTTAGCCAACCTTGAGATATTCTCTATCTATTGCCGGAGCAACATTATTTAATAACAGTATATTTTTGTATCTAACTGAATAACTATTAACTATTTCACGTTAATAAACTAGTACTGATTAGTAATAACCGTCCTTTATTTCATTATAAATTGTATTATAAAGTTTGTGTACTTTAGCGATGAGCAAAATTGTCTGCCAGCGTTAGACGTCGGCAGCACGACGAACTACAAGCGAGATTCAAATGCCCGCCAGTTTGCGAGGGTAATTTGAATTGGTCATCACCGCATAGAACGACCGCTCAGTTTAACTTTTTTAATTGTTTTCATTAACAATTTGGCGCCGCCCGGGAAATAAATTTACTCATTGAAGGACAGGTAAGGATTACACTCGTGAGATATCGGTACTGGTAATTCGTGCGTTCGCGACGGACATCGTCAGCGTGAGAAGTTAGGAAGAGTACGACGGTTAAAGATAAACACGAAGTAACGACTACAACGTGTGGGGCTAACACACAATAAAACACACATTTACAGAGACGATAAGAGTCTTCGTCGTTACTATATATATATATATATATATATATATATATTGTAACATTACAACATTGTAACAGTTGCAAAACATCGATCATTTTTTATCCATCGGTATTCGTACTCGTCTCGCCTCCAGCGTCGGCTGTCTCTCTTCTCCTCTTGTCCAGCGTCGGCTGTCTCTCTTCTCCTCTTGTCCAGCGTCGTATCTCTCTCTGGAACTCTCCTCTTGTCCAGCGTCGTATCACTCTCTTGTCTAGTGTCGAATCATTCTCTGGAACTCTCCTCGTGCTGTTTCTGACGTTAATGGATCTTCTTATGTAGTTCTTCTTATGTACTGCTGTTATTAATTAAAATTCTTGTCTTTACAACTTAGTTACATAGTTGTACGTAACTGGAAAATTTAAACTGTTTACAAAAAAATAAATACGCCGTGCTGACGGGCATAAGCTCCCGCTGCACCGTGGATGATTTAAGAAAGAGGACCTCTGTAGCTTGCGTGTCCTATTTATACCCATGTCTTGGTCGACACCTGCAGTGGTACGAAATCGACATGTTAGAAACTGTCTCTGGATTCAGTTCCCCCACTCTTTGTCAAATTTGCTATTTTTTATATTTCTGCGAATTGCAGAGTCCTATAAGTATACTCTTATACTTATCTTATAACTATTTTTACAACACATGTTCACTGTAATTTTGGACATTGCAAGTTAACCCTTTCGATTTGTACACAGTTATTTCACTATTACACTCGTACGGTGTGTCACATTCGCGTGGTTTTCGTACACAGTATTTAGTAAATTTTATTACATTTTATTGTGCTTTTGGATTTTAATTCTTAATTATAGTTTATGAATAATTACGGAAAAACAGTAATTGTGCAATTATTCATCTTGGGGTGGCAAACTCGCCTGCAGAGACCTGCGTTCACACACACTAGCAAAATACTGGTGTACACACTTTCAGTTAAATGTTTGTGTGTGTGCACGTCGATTCAGGTCGAAACACCTGTTCATATTTTTGTCTGAGCCAAGCTTGCAATCCCTGACATGCTTATTTCTAATATATTATTAATTATTTACAGTTTATTAGATAAATTTAAATTTTTATATTCCATGCTCAGTACATCACTTATTTGTACTGTCGCAATATATATATATTGTGGCAACAGCGATTCATTACGTCTGCTCTCCGGTACTAGCGACACGGCGCGTGACACCTGAAGAATACGAGGCGAGCCAATCCGGCACAGCAGCCGCCGAGACGTGACCAACTACGTGTTCGGAGCTAGCCAATCAGCGATTCCGGTTAGTTAATAAAACCCGGGCAGGCAAAAAATTTTAAGCACTCTTCATCGCCACGCCATCGGACGCACTTCATCTCCTCTCCTCTCTCGGACGACATCGGCGCGGAGTCAGCCGGAAGGAACGACCGAAGAATAGAACCGGCGTTCTTGCGTCTTCGCCCTCCAGTTCCGCGCCAGCGATGGATTTCGCTGGGCCGGCAGCCAAATCTACAACCGATGCCCAAAGAAGAGGTGGATTGCAGTACGCCACGAACAGCGGGTACTGCCGCCGAACGTCTCAGCGCGGCACTACCAACATCAGCTTTCTCGCCACTAGGTCCTTTTTAGGGCCACCAAAAACACTAGAGTGTACGATTGGCGCCATTTGTCATGCGGCAAGCCTTTTGTCCGGTGACAAGTGGCGCCCAACGTGGGGCGACTATCATCTTGCGGATGCAAGATCCAGCCACGCCAGCGAGCTACGGCCGGCACACCAATCAACATGGCTCTCAACAGACACCTCTACAAGATCCGGATAAGAGCAGAAGGCTGGCTACCGGAGAGCATTCAAAACCCGGGGGAGTTGTGGCAACAGCGATTCATTACGTCTGCTCTCCGGTACCAGCGACACGGCGTGTGACACCTGAAGAATACGAGGCGAGCCAATCCGGCATCAGCAGCCGCCGAGACGTGACCAACTACGTGTTCGGAGCTAGCCAATCAGCGATTCCGGTTACTTAATAAAACCCGGGCAGGCAAAAAATTTTAAGCACTTCATCGCCACGCCATCGGACGCACTTCATCTCCTCTCCTTTCTCGGACGACATCGGCGCGGAGTCAGCCGGAAGGAACGGCCGAAGAATAGAACCGGCGTTCTTGCGTCTTCGCCCTCCAGTTCCGCGCCAGCGATGGATTTCGCTGGGCCGGCAGCCGACTCTACAACCGATGCCCAAAGAAGAGGAGGATTGCAGTACGCCACGAACAGCGTACCTCTGTCTGTTGTAGAGGTGCTGCCGCCAAACATCTCAGCGCGGCACTACCAACATCAGCTTTCTGGCCACCAGGTCCTTTTTAGGCCCACCAAAAACACTAGAGTGTACGATTGGCGCCATTTGTCATGCGGCAAGCCTTTTGTCCGGTGACAGTATGTACACTTTCATCTGTACTTATACAATTGTAGATAAATTGTCCTGATAAATCTGTATAGCCTATATAAAACTCAAAATCTGAGGGTTTTCTTTCTACTGAATATAAATCTACACCGATACACCGATTGCCACCAAATTTTGCACATGTAACCTTTGATACACAACAAAAAACACTGACTGACTTGGAATTTGATATTCTGCCCCCTTCACACAATTTAGGCCCTTTTAATGATACCCTTTTGTTGACGCGTTTAAAGATGTCAAAAACACCATGGAGACCAGAATTAATTACCATAGTAACAAGTAAATAAACAAAAGCTATTTAGCAGCATCAGAACTGTACCTTTATTCGTTCCTGAAGTACATTTTCGATGTTTTATATAATATGCGATTGTATCGATATATTACGATGTAGAAAAGTACGATCTGTGCTAATTGTAAATTGTCCTATTTCTTAATGCAAAGCGAGAATACGTATTGTTTTCATTTGTGAGGTCAAGTGACACCGGTTTCTGGTTTTTAGTTTACTGCTGAAATGAATAAAAGCCATGGTTGAGGAAAACATAACGTTTAATGTAATATACAATGCCTATATCGCAGTAACACTTAAAATAAAGAATTTAACGTTTCTGAGTTAACAGCTACTTTATAAATATCTCTAAAGCCTTTATAAACGGGTACTTTTAAATCTCCAAAGGCTGTTACACCAACATAATAATTAAGTACAATTCTTCAAAACAGCTTTGGTTAGAATTTGACTAATGAGTACAAAATTGTTATACGAGCTGACGGAACGCAATATAGACATAGCAATAAAAATTATATTAAAATACTTATTAAATGTCAAATATTCGCGTGCGAAGCCACGGATAACAGCTAGTCTTACTGTAACGTCTCTGTGAAGCCGTTACATATAATTTAAAACTAGGCGAATACCCTAGAAGGAAGCAAAAGTGTGCTGGATCCAGACTGACAGGATTCGGAATTAAACTCTCTTTTAACATTAACAAGTCATCGTTTATTTGTGTCTTCTAGTCTTACAGGTTTTACATACGTTCAAACAATTGATATTGTATTCTGTAGGCAGTGTTAATCCAGAACAATTACACTCACCTTTTGTTCTAATCATCAAAAATTTATAAGAGAACATAATAACTGATTCGATAATTTTACATAAGAGTTAGAACTGTAATACTGTACTGGTGCCTTTCAATTTGAATCAGAATTCATAGCATAAAAATAAGTAGGACAAAAGTTATCAATATTCAACACATGTTCATACAGGCCACAATATCTTTTGTTTAAAAGAAAAAGGTTACAAGAGACTGCCAAACATTATTGTAATTCTAAAACTCCACTTAAATCACATTCTCACAGGCTTACTGTGATCAAAAATTGGCAACATACATATGCTTCAGACAGCTGATAATAACTGCAATTTAAGTTACCTTTAAATTTTTCTGATTATGTGACATCATTATATTAATAAATCTGAATATAATTTAAAAATAGCTATTTTATTACTAGATATAAATTTATGGAGGTATCATGCCTCACAATACTTAAAATGTGCAGTTAATCACTATACATTCAGTCAGGTACAAATTTAAATTGCTTTTACATTTCTGGCCATCAGTATTAATCACTTCTTGAACTAACTTAACGTTTTTCTACTTGATTGAAAGAACAATTTATGTTATAACAATATAAATTGCAGCTAAGGGAATGCTTAGACCTTATACAGAAACAAGATTTATCATATATGAATACTTAAACAATGCAGTCTATCAGTCTGTCCTTTCACTTGTAACTGCAGGAATGTAGTTGTAATTGATGAAGGAATAAATGGAAGTTTTTCACCTGATATGTTGAAGCATGAGGTATTCACTGGTGACCAGTAGTGAAGCTAATGAAACATGTCCCTGTCAATGAAGAAATGAGAGAAGTTGCAGTTCCTAGAGGACGGTCCTTGTAAATTTTGTAGTGAGTCCATGCGGCTGACGGTGTGGGCAAGGAGAACCTTAGCTAATGTCTCCGCCGATGATGTCCGGTGTCATGACATCATCCAAACCCACGTTCTTCCGACGAGTCGGGAACCCTAAGAACAGTTTATTATTTATAATTGGGCAGTCACCTAATATAATTACCCCGACTATCTTCCACTCGCACCTGAACTCAGTCATTGATCATAGTAGAGCTAGATAATTCACGCTTGCATATCCCTTAGCTTTAACAAAATTCCAAAATTTTCTTTTATTACATTTCCATTTGCTTTTAATTCTTTTTTAAATCTTTCGATAATTCTTTGAATACAGATTTAATGCTCCTTTTTGATTTTACAATTACAATTCTATAATTAGTTAAGTGCAAGGTCAGCACGTGTTTCCCCGATACGGGAAGAAACATGTGGGACACACACACACACATTAAAACCCTTATTCGTATTCTTTTCTAGTTCTCTCACATTTGAAACATAACCCCATTATTATATTATCTGTACAAAGTAACAGCTCTTACCTGAGACACTCTATGAGATTATTTACTCATAGCTGAACGCCGCGAAGCCAAATGAGTAAAAGGACTCAGCCGCCAGCCCACGAAAAGCTCTGTCCAAAGGCGAAGAAGAGAGTGAGGCTCAGTAACCGTATTATTCAACCCAAGAGGATTCAACAAAAAAAGCTTGAAATTGTTAGGCAGCAGGACTGGCCGCCAGCTGTATCGCGTCATCGTTGTCAGACTTGATTTCGTCGTTGCTGCTATATACATCGCGCGAGCACAACACAACTCTCTCACTCTAACTGCCAAAGCAACAAGGCAGTGAAGGCGGCGCGACAACTGACTGGCCGCGGGATTTGAATGTCGATTTTCATTGCTTCGGCACATTACATAAACCAAACCAAATCGTTTCTAGAATATAAAGTTGTGTTACTGGTTATTATAGTACGCGGATATAAAACATTAGCACACATGGAATGTTTTTGAAATAAGGGTAAATAAGTAAAACGGGTGAGTGACCGCACATGTATGCGGTGATAGGACTGAGCGAAAATGGTGATTACCTTCTTTGTTGTTTACGTTAGAATTATTGAAAGAAAGAGGGAATGGATTTGACAACATAGCGTATACCAAACCTACGCTGAAAAGGAAGCTATAACATAGTTAAAAGTAAATGAATGAGAGAAGTTTTAAAGCATTAGGTATAGAAAGAGATGTACACACACACACACACACACACACACACACACACACACACACACACAGAATATACTAGAAAGAAATATAAAAATACCGACACGAGTGACTGAACCCGCCAGTAAGTTAACAGCCTAAGAGGTAAGGGCGCCTAACAGGTAAAGGCGTTTACCTCAAGGCTTGATTATAAAAATGTGTACACCGTATTTTATAGAGCAAGTAGAGGTATAAAAGATTTGTCTAGTTACACTATTGTATATTTCCTATCTGATAATGTGCTGTGAAGATTGAAAGTCCTAATCGGGAATTTTTATTTATAGTGGTGAGCAACAGTGTTATTTCTACTTACAAATTGTTTCTATAATAAAGAGAATCTTATAGCAGAAATACCTGCTATAGAAGAAAGGATTCATAAAATGGAAAGACCATATGGTATAACTAAGATATTTACAATAAAAAATACATACCTACAAATGCGAAAATAAGGCATTACAGTACAGTAGTGAAGGCAGAACGCCTATATCCAAGTGAATGTCTAACATTTAATTATAATTTAGACAAACTACAAATATTAGAAAGGCGAATTATTAGGAAAATGTTAGGCTCACGAAAAACTTCAGAAGGTTGGAAATTAAGAAGTAATTGCTGAAATGGATCAAAGTATAGAAAATATAACAGAAACAATGAGAGAAAGAAGACTATTATTTTTGGACATTTATATGGAATGGAAGACAATAGGTTAAAAAAGCAGATCTTTTTTTAATGCTATTTGGAGATGTTACTTATTTTGGGCGCCCACTGCAGGAATCATCTTCAACGCTCTTGCGACAGCATTTGAACTCTACTACCCACTTACAAACTACAGTTTTTGAAGGCGCAGCATCTCCTAACACATTTAGCATTTCGTTGAGAATTTTTATTGGCTCTAGACCCGTTTTAACAAACAATTCAATCAGAGAACGCTGTTTGATTTTGTCCACTTTTCAAAACACTCGTGACACGTAAATTTCAAACAGCTGGTAAACAACGAGTAAATTGACAGACAGGTTTGGAAATTAACAGGTGTTTACAAGAAATATGACTCTTACAACGCGCAAAATATTTTAGTTGCACCGCTAAGCAATAGATGTCGTTCCGCGAACTTTTCAACTGACCCTCGTACTAACTGTCAGTATACGTGTCGGAGGAGTGCAGAAGCGTGGGGAACAGTGTACCGCAAGTGGCAATCTGAATAATACAAGAATTGTAGAAAAATATGATACTTTTTGCCATCAAATTTTTTTATTAGCGGGGGTCCTACAGTCTATGCCGCATCCCGCATTTCGATCGCCATTTTTCCCTATCCTTCCAGTCATCAGCTTCAATAGCTCGATCTCTCATGCTTTTCCTAATTCCTGTTCTCCATTGTGTTGTCAGTCTTCCTTTTCTTCTCCTGTTTTGTGGTGTGTAAGTCAATGCTTTCTTTGGCCATCGCTTCTCCTGGATTACGTGACCATACCATAGCAACTGTCTGGATTCTATTCTTTCTGCTGTTGTAAATACGCGCCCTGTTTTCCTTCTTATATCTTTGTTTCTAACATGTTGGATTCAGAAATATTACACGCTCTTCTTAATAAGTCCATTTCCATAGTTTCCATCATCTTTTTCTCTTTATCTGAAAGTTGCCAGCATTCGCAGCTATACGTTAAAATGGGCTCCACAATAGTTGTGTAGATTGTCAGTTTAGTTTTAAGTTTCATTTTGTTCGACCAAAGTAACAAGTTTAGCAAACGAATAGCCTTTTTCCCCTGTTGTATCCTAATTTTTATGTCATTTTTTGTTGTTCCATCTTCTGAAATAATGCTTCCCAAATATTTGAATTCGTTACACTTTCCGATTCTATGGATTTGCAGATCTGGGTCTTGTTCTTGCATGTCTCTTATTTTCAGATATTCTGTTTTTAGTAGTATTTATGTTTAGACCCCATTTTTCGTACTATTCTTTCACTTTTCTAAACATATAGTCTGTGTCGTCCTCGTCACACGCTATAATTACCTGATCGTCGCCAAATAGGAGAGTTTGTTAAGCACTGGTCATCCATTTGAGTTCCCATTCCTGACGTTTTCCTTCTCCAGTTACTGATGGCTTCTTGGATATATATTTTAAACAGGGTAGGTGACAAGCTGCAGCCTTGTTTAAGCTCTTTTGTGGTAGGAACCAACTCTGACAGGACATTTTCCACTCTCTGGTTCCCACCATATTTACTTGTATTTAAAAAATATTAAAAGTCCACGAGACTCTCAACCTACCACTGCCTAAAAGCGCTTCAGGTGTACGTCTTTTTGCAAGTTTAAATGAGGTTATTTCAACGATGTATACTCCGTCTGTAGGAACTTAGTATGAAATACGTTCAACAAAATAAATGTTGCCACAAAACACAACTGTCCGCGTTGCTATTACTCAGCGTCTACTGCTCGTTCTTACTCTGACAGTTCTCCTCACCTCTCTCTCCCTCTCACATTCATTCCTCGTTTCTCAGTTACAACCGTAAGCCAATCATTTACATTTACGTGTGGAATTGAATGATTGGTTCTTCTCAGCTGAGCACTGTGCTACAACCGTTGGTTTCTTTCTAAATGCCAAAAACACTGAGACTCCATAATAACTTCCTGCAGACATTCCCTACTACGTTGTTGAGTTATCCATGTAGTATTTTTTTTTACGAAACTATGCCAATAGAATCATTGATATGATTACATTACATTTTCGTTCAAACCGATGCCATTTGAGTCATCAGTATGGTAATACTTTTCGGAAAAAAGGAGAATGATGACAATCGAAACCATGTGCATTGTTTCATTGAGCCTTTACTCTTCATAATGATGCCAATGGAATCATTCATATTGTTACGACGGTCTCACTGATCGCCGTAAGTTACAGTGGAAAACAAAATACAGACACCAATTAAGTCACTAATAACCAGTTTAAATTAATCACAAATAACAATTTGTAATGAACTCGTACAATAATTCCTGTTATATTTGTCCACACGCAATAATAATGTCAAATAATAGAATTCCACATTAATTGTAACACAGTAGCACTTCGCCGCAATACTTCGATTCGTACTAAGGAAAATCGCTCAACCGACTAACTGACAAGCCGGCTGCAATAGCTTTTTATAGGTAGCGCACGTCTTCCATCCTCAACGAGTTGTGTCAGATAATGCGTATTTCAAGTGTTCTCCAGAGTACTCTGGAACGTACTTTAGCGCGGCCTTGACTGTAACACACGCTGGCTCGGCTGGCGAAGGGACGGGTGGAGGACGTTCTGGGCTGTTCAATAGTGTTATCGTTACAATATACTTATGATTGACAAAAATTGTTTCCACATAATTTACAAGTTTTTGATCACATCGGCAAGGAAACCACACAAATGTGCGCTTATGCTGATGACATAGCTATTATCAGCACAAATAAAAGAGGACTAGACTAACACTAGACAGTGATGCGCATGGAAAGAGGTTTAAGGATAAATCAAGCCAAGACCATACATGAAACTTCAACGGAATGTCACAAACAACCAGGCATATCTATCAGTTGATAATTATACGTTTGAACGTGTCCGATCATTTTCTTACTTAGGTACACAAATTACTCAGAACAACTCTTGCAGCAATGAAACAAAGTCCCGCACCGTACGTGGCAACACGTGTTATTACTCCTATGAAAGTTTTTCAAATCCAGGATGTTAAGCAAACAACTTAAACTGACTATATAAAAAAGTCTTATACAACCTGTAGTAACATACGAACGCAAAGCCCGGACATTAACCAGCACAGACGAGTAATATCTAAGAATATTTGAACGATAAATCTTCCGAAAAATCTTTGGGTATCTACAAACTGAAGATGGAGGATTTGAATTAACCACGAACTGGACCAACTGAATCAGAGTGCTAATACAGTCCGGTTTATTAAAAGTAGGAGGCTTGAGTGGCTGGGCTATTAAGGCGAATGGATGACAGAAGAATTGGCTATGAGAATGGATGGATAAGAGAACTGCAGATTGGAGACCGGTAGGAAGAAGAATTAGAGGCAGACACAGACAGAGATGGTTGGATGACGTTGAGGATGATTTGAGATGTACGAACGTGAGGTGATGGAGACGGATGTGTAATGAGAGGGCGGAATGGAAGAAACCCGTTCAGGCTAAAACCCACGGTAGGTTGTAACGAGAGGCGAAAGAAAGTAAAGGACATAACTTACTAACCAGGGTCATCTCAAAAGTAAAATTCCCTGTTTTAGGAAAAATAAAAAACACATGTAAAAACTAAATGAAAACTATACTTTTATTTACAAACATGTACTTATTTTTCAGTATCATCTCCAGCCATATCAATACACTTTCTGTAACGTAAAACCAGTTTTTCAATTCCTTCTTTGAACCACTGCGTGCCCAGATTTCGGAGCCAGGCGGCAACCGCCTGTTTTGCTTCTATATCCGTTTTGAAACGTTGTCCTCCCAGGTGTTCTTTGACATGGGGAAACAAATGGAAATCACTCGGAGCCAAATCGGGCGAATGTGAGTGATGGTCGAAAATCTCCCATCGAAAGGACTCCAACAAATTCTGCTGACTCGCAAGGAATGAGAACGTGCGTTACCGTGAAGCAGAAGAACTTGTTGCTCAATAAACCTTTCCCTGTCAAGAACGATGTATGCCACTAGCGGATCATTTCATGCACTCAGGTCCGTACACAGAAACTAAGTGACGATGAACTTCATCCGCTAATTCATGTTTTTGTACCAAAAAATCGAATCACACTACGCACTTTGCAATCGGACACGCTGATAAATGGAACGTCCATGATTTTAAATTTCGTGTTGTTGTTGCGTTGTTACGGAACGGATGCCACTGCTGCCACTACACACAAATAAAAGTTCTCCAACCTTCGTTAGCCTGCTTGTGCTATTTCCCTTTGAAAGAAAAAATAGGGAAACTTACTTTTGAGATGACCCTTGTATAAGAACATAGCCAAGTAATAGTGTAATTTAAGGTGAGATGCCCCACCAGGAGAGATGCCCCAGTAGGGGTAATTCGGCCGTAAATCTGCAGAGTGCACCACAAGTCCTACAGTAGCTTCATTTGGAGGGAAGACATCTGTGCGTGAGGTTGCCGATTCGAATTTGTGTCTTTTCTAGGAATATTCCGTGACTAAGGTAAGTCTCGTCAGTTTTACAACTCAAAGTTAATGTAGCCTAGTATAATATCTTATTTACTTTGCACTTTCTCGTTGTTTTCCACCGATTTCTGTATTAATACGAACAGAAAACATAACAAAGGATAATATCGTCTGACACTCTCGCCAATTTGTTTCTTTTTGCTCTGGTTAGAAGCTGGGGCATCTCTCCTTGACGTAAAGGAGAGATGCCCCATGGCGTCTCTCCTCTGTTTGAAGGATTGTTTATGTTTTATAAAATTGAATCGCCTAAGGTAAGGTAACGTATGTTTATCAAGACTTTAGTCGTAATTGTTTTATTTTAAATTACAAATAGTGTCCAGTTATTACAAATAATCTACTGTTGCTGGGTTTAAAATACATTTTGTGGTAGGCAAGCGCAAAAAGAAACAAAATGACGAGAACACAAAGGAAACCAAAGAGAAAGTACAAAGTAAATAAGATATTGTATTGTGCTACATTAACTTTGAGTTGCAAAACTGATGAGACTTACCTTAGTCACGGAATATTCCTAGAAAAACACACAAATACGAATCGGCAACCTCACGCAGAGATGTCTTCCCACCAAATGAAGCTACTGTAGGGCTATGTTTTTCGAATGTTTATACATTTTCCTTTTCATGTTCATATTTGAAAAATTATTTTAGGTCTAGTTAAGGTTAAGGTTAGGTTAAGGTTCCTATGAAGATTCAACATTTTAAGTGATACCAGGCTAATTGTTGTTATAATTTACAATGTTTTCATATTATTTTAAGGATATTAGGATTTATTAAGTAACTAAAATTTTACTTTGTAATGTTTAATTTAGAAAATGTTTAATTTTGTAAATTTAACTGTTAAATTTAGGTTTCAATTTCATTTGTTAACCTTCAGTAGGGTTAATAATATTAGCGTTTAGTATTACCACTGTATTAAGTAAAGTTAAAAAACAACTTAAATTAATTTTAGATAAATGATACAGTAATTTTGTAAATCTTATTTAATTACGTTGTGACATATTGTATTATTTATAATAACAGAAATCAGTAATTGTTTTCAGAAATGAATTTGCATAACAAAACATTTTTCAAGAAAATAATGTCACTAGAACATGATTCATTATGTTAGTTTAATTAAAAAGAAAAAATGAGCAAATAAAAATATTATTCTGTATGCTTTCTTATTCATTGGTGTGGGGCATCTATCCTGTTCCACCGGGGCGTCTCACTTTGACTTTCAGGAGAGATGGCCAAATGCAGCAGTTAGGAAATATTTGTAATATTCAGCTAAGATATTACTTATAGTAAAAGATAATTTAATATATCAAACAACAATAATTAAACATTGTATTTCAGGTTTTACAATTATAATACAAATAAATAGGTGCAGTTTATATGAGATTTAAATTTGCTGGGGCATCTCTCCTTGACTTCCCCTATGTAAATATGTATAACTACGATAGGGGGTAAAAAAAGTCTAGCATAGCGCATGAAGAAGTACTATCCAATGACTAATTACAAACAATAATTCTGTTAGAATTATATAAATTATAAGTTGGCTTGTGTTTTGCAACAGTTACAGTTTTTAACTGTTGCAAAACACAATTTTTGTAAACGTAACAACTTTTTGAATTTATATGAATCTTATAAAACACGTCAAAAACAAAGTTTCCTTTCTGATAGCCTAAAATGTTTGTGCGCTTACTGAAACCGTTTTACAAATCTTTATTTACTATGTATGTAATGAATTATCTGGTGAGTAATTCCATACTGTTTTATTAATAATTTATCCGTCTTCGTTTGATGCCGATACTCGTTGATTTCTTTTTTTCTATGTCTTCTTTCTTCTGTTCTATGTTTTACGCTCCTCACTTTACTTCCTTCCAATTTTTTTATGTCCTATGCCGTACCTCAACTGGCAATATTTCCCGATCCCACTGTTTTTGTCAGTGAATGTTTCCCAAATGTCTGCTGCCGACGCCTTCCTCTGCATTTTGCTTAAAATCTCTCCAAGGTCCACCGATTTTAGGCGGATTATTGACGTTTTGTGTCTATATTGTAGTATCCCTTCCAACTAAACTGCTAGGTCGGCCGCTGACGCTTACATACGTATATATACTCCACAGAGGTTTCAGAACAATCTTGCACTTTCCGGGCTGCACGGCGTACATAATTTGCGTAGCTACAGAAGCTCGAACAATCTGGAGACTAAGCCAAATATCGACCTTGAACGCAACACGACGGCTGCATGCTCTACGCTAGCCGAGAAACGTGTAGGAAGACGCTCTTGGAATCTCCAATTTCCAAAAGCGTAACGTAACTGTCTTTCGTCTCAGTAAAGGTAGCAATATATATGTTTTAAAAGAGGGTTACTCTCTTCTAGAAATATAACATAAAAATATAAATAAGAAAGGTATACTTTAAAGAACGTTATTTAAAAGTATTACGAAAACTATTATGTAATAGGCAAATTGCTACATTCTACAATTAGCTTGACTACTTGTTTTTTTCTCAAGGTAAAAGGAATTTATATTAGAATTCAAACAACTTTGGGTCAATTTTATAATAAACAGATAAAAATACTCTCAAATACCAAGAGAATTATGAATCATCGAAACGCTATTTTCTTACATCCCGCCAATTTTAGGCTCTAGAACAGTTTGGAGACTAGGTTAAAGTCCGACATTGAACGCAACGTGCCAGCTGCATGCAGTAGGCTAGTCGCGAAACGAGTGGAAAGACATTCCCGAATTAATTACGTAATTGCCTTTCATCTCAACGAATGTACGAGGGTAAGTCAAAAAGTAAAGGCAAATTTTTAAAAAGGACCTTTTTATTGTGAAAACAAGATGACAAGTAACATCATTTCTCTACATAATCTCCCTCAACTTCTATGCACTTGGTCCATCTCTTGACAAGCTTCGTAATTCCGTCCTGGAAGAAGATTTGTGGCATCGTGCACAGCCACTCGCGCACCGCCTCCACAACCTCGTCATCCGACGAAAACTTGGATTCACGCAGGTGCTCCTTCATCGGACCAAAAAGGTGAAAATCACTTGGAGCTAGGTCAGGACTGTACGGCGGATGCTCCAGCAGCTCAAAACCAAGATCTTGAATGCACTGGATCGTTATCCCCGCAGTATGAGGACGGGCATTGTCCTGAAGCAAAATCACACCTTTTGAAAGTTTTCCTCGCCTCTTTGTTTTGATGTTGGGTTTCAGATCTCGCAGTAGCTCACAGTAGCTGTCACTATTCACTGTTTGACCTTTAGGAGTGTAATGAATTAGAAGTGGACCTTTCATATCCCAAAACACTGTCAGCATCAACTTTCCTGCAGAAACTTGTCTTTTGAACATTTTTGCTGTAGGCGAGGATGGATGTTTCCACACCATACTCTGCCGCTTACTCTGTGGTTCGAAGTGATGGACCCACGTCTCATCAACGGTTACTATGCGACTGAGAAACTCTTCTCCTTCCTCTTCTAAACGCCTTAAATGTGATTTCGAAATTTCCAAACGTTTCTGTTTGTGCTGGTCTGTCAGTCGATGTGGTACCCAACGAGCACACACTTTGCGATAATTTAGTGATTCGTGGATGATTGCAACTGCTGAACCGTGGCTAATGTTCAACGCATGCGCAATATCATCAATTTTGACACGACGATCATCAAGAATCATTCGCCCAACTGTCTCGATGTTCTTGTCCGTCTTCGAAGTGGATGGCCTACCTGAACGCTCTTCATCGCAGATAGAGACACTACCATTTTTAAAGCGATTTATCCACTCATAAATTTTGCGTTCACTAAGACACAAAAGTACGGCTCTCACCGTACTGCTGCTGCATTCTGCGAATAATCTCCGCAGGTTTAGTCCCTTCAGAGTGCAGAAAAAGTAACACTCCGCTCATTTCTTCCTTGGTGCACACGGACAACGGGGCACTCATAATAAAATGCCCTGAAATTACTACGAATGGAGCTGAGCACTGGAACAACACAGCTAAAGAACAAAAAAACTTTGAAGTTATGATATGTCATTGTTCAGTCAGTGCTGCCATCCATTGCAGCAGGGAAAATAAAATTTACCTTTACTTTTTGACTTACCCTGTACCAATATCCTCATCGTAAATTCCATTTTGGCTAATTGTCATCCCAAGATGTTCATATTCAGGCCTCTGTCTAAGGATTTTACTGTCTAACTTGATGTCATTCGGTTTCATTTCTTCACATCTCGTATTCTGTTTCATAAAAATTAATTTTTAAACCCCCACTTTCCGTATTTCCTTATCATGTAACTGATGAGTAATACTCGTCAGTAGTAGTGATAACTGATCGTCTAAAAAAGGAAGGTAAAGAGCTCCAATTGCATTTTCCATCAATGAGCACTTTCTATTGCAGTTTTAAGAGCTTTGTAAATGTAAATTTTAAGTAATGTAGGATACATAGATATTTTAGATGCATATTTGCCTTAAACGTTCGGTAACTGTAATTTTCAAGTCCTTTTATAATTTTCCAAAATATCCACCACAAAAGAAAACAAGAATTAAAGACTCACCTTTGACATTAAATTGACGTTACAGTTCGCTCAAATGGACGAAACTTTATCAGCTGAATCGACAAAATTTGTATAAGTGGCAATATAAAAAAAAACACACGAATTTGTCATGGACTGAAAGAAAAGTATATTTTGATAACTTAATTAGTTTGAGCAGACACCAAAATAAATAGCCTACATTCTCTAATTACAAGACAGATCAACAAACAAATTACACTGGAAACTTATGTTGCGTCCTGTAAAAATACAGGTTTTATGGTTGGTTTCACCCGCAATCCATAACATCCTTTGTTGAGACGTCAATTGAAATTACTTAGGTGGGCGCTCTACAGTACGATAAACCCGCTACCGTTCTATTTAATTGTCTTTACTGTTGAAATGGACTTATAAGAACCAGCAGATTCCCTTCCCGCTTCCTAGTTTTCTTTTTTCTTATCCGTTCCACATTGTATACCGTTGGTCAACTAGTGGTTAATCCACATTTAATCATCATCATCATTATCATTTTGAGTAAGAATTAAACCAAAAATGGTTTATGTTATTGAAATGGTTGAATGCCGACATTTCAATAAAACCAAACGTTTCGGCGTCACTAGCGGAGGTCATATTCAGACCAGCAGATGTTCGTCGTAAACACCTCAGTACAGATGCATAGCTATGGTTTGCCTCTGTACTGAGATGTTCCAACGTGAGACCATGGCCTAACAGCCCGGCATTCAACCGTTTCAATAATATTGACGCCAGCCGTGAAAGCCTAAGGAAACAAACATGGTTTGTTCCGGTCCAAGGCAGATAGGCTAGAGCTTCATCGGACGTCCCACATCTCTCCACCCTTTTGGCTTATAATTCAGCATTCGTTTGGTGATGCGTCAGTCATCCATCCGGTTAAGACGTTCCAACCATTTTAGCCGATATTGGGCTAGCCTATCGATTATACTCATAATATTCAGCTCCTGGTAAAGGTAAAGGGTCTCAGAGTCTAGGGGGATGGGGTTGGTGGTGCTCTCTCAGTATCAAAACTCTGAGAAATGCCCACTGATTTCTGACATAATAAGTCAGTGTCCGAGACATCGGATCAGCTCTGGCAACAAGCCCTACTCCTACGTCCTCGAACACATAGCCTATGTCGCGTGGCTTGGCGTGCACTGGGTGTACGTTAGGTAGCTAACAGGAGAGGGCAAATGGCGGCTTTCCGGCCCCTTAAAACTGTAACATACCAGCTAAGGGAGTAAACCATGATAAAAAAAGACAGGTCAAGAGGCCTAGAGATGGCAGTCCCATCACTTGACTTATCCAGCTTCAGGTTGGTACCCTGTAGCCTACTGGAGAAAATTTAAAAATACTCGTGATTCTTACAAAGTGAAGCCGGACGGATCTATATGGAAAAAGACAAGTTTGTGAGGACGGAACAGGCAAATGCCTAATCCGTGTAGTGCAGAAGAAGAAGATATTCAGATCCTTCCGTACATCGACATTTCTTTTGCGATCTTGTAGAGTATACTTTGCCATCTCCCTGAGAAATCTCATTTCAGCCTGGCTACGCTTGAATTTGTGAAAGTACAATTCTGAGATCCATAAAGAAGTGTGGGGACCGCCATCACCTTATAGAACTTCAGGCGTGTTGGTCTTGGGCTGATGATGGCTCCTCACATATAACTGAACTTGTGCAACGTCTTCATCACATCAATGTTTGTAATGTAGGATACATTGCAGCCCAGATGTTTAAAATTACTGACATGCTCAAGAATAGTACCACCTATAACAATTTTTGTAGGACCAGCTCCATCTGTTGGGTTTTCAGTGTAAAGCTCTATAATCAGAAATCCTTCCAGATTTGACTCAATGAGTGTACAGCCGCTTTCCGAGTTCGATAGGATAGCCTGGTTATCAGAAAATAACAACTTGTTAACATGTAAACGGCAGAGCTACCAATCATAAAATATTCTAGAAGATTTATCTGCCAATTGTGTATGACATCGTCTGTATACAAATTAAACAGATAAGGCGACAACATTCAGTTGTAGTTCCCATTCGAATGGCGAAAAGGTGTCGTGTGGTCTGCTTGTTCTTTCTCTTCCGAAGATTTGGACTAATATTTTGTAACTAAAGCGTATAAAATATATCATTAAAAGTATTTTCCGTGTGTGTGTGTGTTTGCGAGCGAGCGCGTATCCGAGGGCAAGAGGTGTCACTGGTGTGGTTTTCCAAAATACTTTTTCGTGATATTCAGCACAAACAATGAAAGTTTTGATTTGAACAAAACCAGAATTCACTGTACTAAATAACCAATCGGCTACAATTTGTCATAGATGTTTTTACAGCCAATGAACAGACCGGAACCGCTGCATGCATTGTACAAATGCCTGAAACATGCGTCGGTCATACACCAATGACTGATAGACGGTCGGACAATATTGTTTGTTAGAGTTGTTACATTGCACAGTGTTACCGCGATGTAAGTCCAGACTATTATTGTAACAATGCATGGATAAGTAATATATAGTTTAATAAATATGTAACGTTAGAAAGTTACTGGACAAACGACCGAACAGTAGACTCAAAATACCCACAGCGCGTCCACACAGCTAAAGCTTGTAAGGACGTACAAACAAATGATCGTCGTTTCCCGTACGTTATGGCGTTCCAGTCATGGTACAGTAAATGTTACTCCACTGCAGGAGTTAGGCTAGGTTCCTGCTTTACCATCTCGGCTGGGCATGGGAAGCCGCGAGCTGTGCAAGATGTGCCTAATTACGGCAGCCATTCGCCCTGACGTGGCAACCCATCGTGCCTTCGGCCAGCCGCCCCTTTCGACCACACCAGCGCACCTTAAGCTCCTGTGGTTGATGCCTTCAGGGGGCCACGAGGACGCGCCTCAGGCCTGGCGGCTGGCTGGAGCAATACCTTGTAACATCTGCCCCATGATATACACGCCCATCGTGTATTCGTGGACCGCACCATATTTCCTTATAATAAATCCAATTGTTAATGACCTAGCTGCATAGTTAGAACCAGGCGTTCATCGGGCTTCGGGGTTGCACAACGTTAACAAACCAGGGCGCAAGACGCCTCGTGCATCTTCTGTCTGTCTAGACTACTTTACGTGACGTTCTAACGAAAGCTGGTGTGTGTGTGTGTGTGTGTGTGTGTGTGTGTGTGTTTGTTTATAGTTGTTACTTGTATCACAGTTAAAGTTAAAGTCACTATGTGGATTCAGCACAGAATTACAGCCGGGCTGCGTAAACGTCTTGCTTCATCGTCGAACTAAAAATACTGAGAACATATTTGGACCGGTTTGAGAACAGATGATTTCATAGCGAATTAGAACAAATTTCAATACAGTGACTTAAGAAATAATGAAGATATAGATAGATTCTTAAAATCCCAAAGAATAAGATTTATGGATGATATTTATCGAATGGAGTCTGCAAAAACTACACGAAAGTAACATTTGAAACCAGAAGAATAGCCGCAGAAGAAGTCACATACGACTCTGAAACTTGGGATATTGATCTAAGAGACTCCCGAAAAGCAGAGACGGAAGTCTCAAAGAGATCTTGTGGAGTGTCCAGGCTTCAATGGATTAAAAACGAAGGCACCAGAAGGCAAATTTGCGTGTACGCTCAGACAAAAACATAAGTAGGAAGCGCCTCATATGGTACAGCTGCGTGGATCCAGCTGGCGATCATTGGACTAAACCGTTGTTAAGCTGAGTTCTACATAGAAGAAGGAAAAGAGCCATACCAGGAAATCGTAGAAAAATCGCATAAAAACAAGAAGACGAAATTACGTACACCGCTCAGCCTCAGCCAACCGTGCCTTCAAAGAGTTTAATAACATAATAAACAAAGTTGCTACGGTTTATGTGAGAGTACATAAAATTTGGAGGTAACTGACTTTTGTGGAGCAGGAACGGGGGGGGGGGAATAACATCCTAACTATTAATCATTCGAATTATTAGACATCCAACAGCATCCACAGCTTCAGAACACAATTTGTTGTTATAGAAGCCTGTGACGAACAAACCGGGCAACAGGCTGGGTTGACAATAACTTAACTTTACAAACTTGCACACCGTGTAAACTCTTAAGTGACTACTAATGTGTAATAAAGTTTGGGACAACGAGAGAGAGAAGAGAAAGAGTAAGTGTAAAATGAAAACTGGGACAAGAGAGAATACTGAATACGGTTGTATGTAAGGTTACGAACTGTGTAATACGAGAAACTCGAGAACATATATTACATTGTGTGCGCGTGCGCGTGTGATAGACAAGAAGGCATAGACTAATTAGCCGTGTAACGTGACTTCCAGCTGCCATTAATCACAACACAATTACATGAGGGCCAATTAGCTCGCCTTACGTCTCCCAGGCAACGAGATTCCTTGTACTGCATTGTTTGTCAAGGCCAATGATTCATCAGCCCTGTTCACAGTGCAAACTGACATCCATCGTGAAGGCAGACTACTAGTTTGTAATATTATTGGAGTCCGCTTTTTACCGTTACGGTAGTAAGTGCGATTTAATACTACTTATTATTGGCATTGTGTTTACAACTTACTCCTTTTTAAGTAGTTGTGTTATAGTAACATTAAAAATACGAATTTGTGAACTATCGTGTAGGATTAATGTACTTTTAGTCAATAAATTATATAGATTGGTAATTACCTTTATCTAATTTCTTTCCTTGCAACTTAATTATTTACTTTTAATTACTTTTAGTTACTTTCTGTTAGTGAGTGAATTATCCTGTTATTTCTTTATTTGTAACTGTCTGTTCACAATGTCTCTTCAAGGATCATCGAAACAAAGGAAAAAAATTTCGTTGTTCGTAGGGAAGGTCGCGAAATAATTAGTCATATAATTGAAAAATGTGATGAAGAAAAACGACAAAATTCGCTGACATACCCACTTAATCAAGCAACAAAACGAGCTGCGTATTACTGTGATAAATCGGAAAGCTTCATTAAGTACTTGAGGAAGCAAAAAATGCAGTCCAGATGGAAAACTCTCCACACCGGGGAAAAAACGTAAAACATGTGAGAAAAAGAAACTTTTTCTTGATGATTTCGATAAATATGTAGTGAGGAATATTGTTCAAGATTTTTGTAAAAATCAAAACGTTGTGCCTACTATTAAAAAACTCCTACCTATCGTGAAAGAAAGAATCCATTTTTCATAGGGGGCTAAATCATTAACGCGAGTTATCATTAACACAACACATAGTGTCACAGTTATCTGGCTTAATACTCAATGAGAGGAAAGTGAGCATTGAGTGAGGTTTGATAATGCGTGTGAATCCACATAGTGTCACAGTTATCTGGCTTAATGCTCAATGAGAGGAAAGTGAGCGTTGAGTGAGGTTTGATAATGCGTGTGAATCGGGATTTCTTAGTAATCGCTGATTGTTTAACGCAACTGCGCACCCGTGTGTCTACGCTCTCACTCTGCCCGCGTTCCTCTTAGAGATTTTTAGTTCAGTCTAATGCAGTATGCACACGGCTGTGTATCTTGTGAAGCGTCTACAACACAATGAGATGCGGTTCTGTTCCTCATACTACGTGAATGATAGTAAAGGAACGCATTCCACCAATAAAGTGGAACGTATCAGCTTTTCGTCGTTGAGCGCCTTGGTTCCGTTTTTATTATTTCTTCATAACGTTGTATCGATTAAAACCAACTCCGTCAAAATACTATAAATAACTTCACTATTAATGGCTAAAAGATGTGATAAACTTAACCTATCGACCGCCCTGCCAACACTAAAATAAATATGGTGTGTGTGTGTGTGTGTGTGTGTGTGTGTGTGTGTGTGTGTGTGTGTGTGTGTGTGTGTGTGTGTGTGTGTGTGTGTGTGTGTGTGTGTGTGTGTGTGTGTGTGTGTGTGTGTGTGTGTGTGTGTGTGTGTGTGTGTGTGTGTGTGTGTGTGTGTGTGTGTGTGTGTGTGTGTGTGTGTGTGTGTGTGTGTGTGTGTGTGTGTGTGTGTGTGTGTGTGAATTTTGCTAAATTAACTTCAGCTGAAAAATATCAAAAGAGCCAACGTAATTCTGCCGTGTGTAAAGAATCACGTTGGCTCTTTTGATATTTAAAGAGGCAACGTGATTCTTAACACACGGCAGAAGTACGTAACGCTTTAGGTAATTCGAGAGATACTCCTATAACATCTCCTCTTGTGTTATAACTTAGGGAACCCGCAATAATTGGTTTTGCCAATTATACAGGCTGCCTTAGTTGTGACGAGCTGAAAATTAATCAGAACAACAAACAATAAATATAAAAGGATTCAGGGAAGGGGAGACTGTTGATTTATGCACTCAGTTTAGTCGGTACTCCTGATGACATCTCTTTATTACATATGGTATTAATTGCTCTACTTAAAATTCTCGACACATATGCTTCAACAGCTTACAGTTTACATGATGATTATATTTTATTCTTTTACAAGGGCCCTCAAAATAAGATGTACATCAAATTTAATTAATTCCCCGGATCCGGGATTTAGTCTAATACGTTAATAATGGTTACCTCGCCATATAAAATCTTTAAAATTTTGCCATTTGAAGAATGGTCTTTATTAATCTTTTTAAACAATAAGGCTTTACAGTTTAGAGCTATAACTCTTTTACTAAGAATAAGTATACAATTACTGTCAGTACGTAAAATGTCTTAATGTTGTTAATTTAATTGTCGTTTGTTGGAGATAATATTTAGTATTTCATAAGCACGGAAGGCTTGCCTCCGTGTCACCTTTTTGGATGTCCTCCAGCTCTGCGTTCTTCCAGTCGTAGGTCCTCGGTTGCAGCATGTTTGATGTAGGTCAGGTATCTCTCATTATCTTCGTATCCGGGAATGGTGTAGTCCTGAAGTCTTTTAGATCATAGTGGGTCCTGGTTCTCTGCTCTTGGCTAACGGATAGTAATAGCTCGTTGATTTGAATGATTAACACAAAAGTTTCATTCACCTGTATCCACTTCACATGATTGTTTGATTGTTGCACTTCACTTTATGGTATTACCACAGTTTTAATTACATAAGTTTTATATTTTAAGATTTTTGTAGAGATGTCATAGGCGCTAAATTTTCGTTATTCTTTCTTACTCGTTTACAACATATTTATATGAATCGCGGTTCAACTATATTAACGCAACACATTGTTTAATAGTATAAAGAATGCCTCTGTGTCTTAACTGACGGATTAATCACATTTAGAAACAAACTATTTTTAACGTTGCACATATCTGCAATACGCAGCTTACTGGTTGACCGCTCCATTGCAAGTGGGCGAAAATAGTTAGGGGTAGAGTAGTAATCTCGCGACAGTTCAATTCAACATAAAAGTAGTTCCAAGTTTCTTTTTTATTTAAAGGACTAAAGTTAGATTAAATAATTAAGTAGGGAGATTCTTAGTTACAATCGCTATCAAAGTACATTATAGTGATCTAGTTTAATTATTTAAATAATAACCAATTTACAATTATTTTTAGTTAGTTAAGGGGTCGGAAAACAAGTTGATTCTGGTTAGCGCCTGTTTATGCAGGATTAATTAACAAGCTTTACCCTTTCTGTACAATCGTATTCCTTTTAATTTATTATTAGACTTTTTATTAAATATTATTATTATTTAATGATAGCAATAAGATTTAGTTTAAAATGTGAGATTTTATTAAAAATTTTAAATTTCTCAGCCTATACATTATCAACTTAATTAATTAACATATTTTTTTTTAATGAAATCGTCACACTCCTTCCATAAGTTTCTCCACTATTTACCGGTATGTAGGCTGTTACCCGCTGTGCTGTTACAATGCAAGCCGGTCGAGGTATATAAATACTGGATTTCACAACGGCCGAGTTCAGTTAGGCCTGGCAATATTTCAGTGCGGATCGTAGTGATTGTTGCGGTACAGTGGAAAGTGATTATCATTTTAATTAGTGAAAAACTGTAAGAAGATGACGTTTATTGTATGAGCGTAACTTTGTTGATTTCTAATTGTTGTTTGTGTCTATTAATTAAAGTTAGTAATTAGAGTTCATTGGTGTCAGTTGTTATGTTTCCACTGTACAACACGACGGTCCGTGTCGCCGTCATAACAATGCATTATTTACTACGTTTTCAATCATTGCATGTGCTGTAATTATAAAATCTCCTATTGCGTCAAATTGCTTCATGTTTGCACAACAACAATAATCCATAATCTTTAGTATTTAATAAATTTAACACATTGTGTTTTACCTTCCGCGAGTTTCTTTGCTTCCAACGAATTTTCTTCTGTTCCTTAAAACCGTGCTCTGTACTTTGCCATTGAGTGTTTTGGTTGTCCCCTCTTCTTCTTACCATAATTTTTTTAATACTTCATCATCATCATCAACCTCAAGGATTAGGCTTATCCTGAACCTGTTCCGAGACCCACTTCGCTCTCGGCCGTCATACATCTCTCTTACCCACAGATCTATATTCCATTGCTAGCACCCCCCCCCCCCATTCTTTCCAAATGGTCACACTATTTTCTTTTGTTGCTCCTTAGCTTTTCCAACATAACAATGTGTTGACCCCCAGTTCCGTTCTTATATAAACATTCTTCTTTGTATCAAGAATGTTACAGCCCAGAGGACTCCTGATAATCTTCGTCTCTGTTGCCTGAATCTTTGCTCCTTAAATACTTAATTTTTGTAATTTTTTTAATACTTAAATTTGAAAATGTTTCAATTTTTGTAAAAGTATATTAAATGTAAATGTAGTAAACTGTAATTGGTGGCATCAAGCTGCTTTTAGTTTATAGTTTTCAAAAATTACCTGTTTACTGCAATTTGCTAATCAGTTCAGTTCCTCTAACATCTCTCCACATTTCCAGCTGCTGCTCGTAAGATGCACGTTTTACTTGGCTGTCTGTAGAAGCTCTTCTCTTCTTCTTCTTCTATACGGCTTAGACTGGGTTAGCCTTTCATGACTCCAAACTGGTTAGACCATCTCTTCTTGGGTGTTTTCAGGTTTCTCCTCCCTTTCGGCTGATACAATAGACTACCTTAGGGAATCTGTCACTGGCTATTCTGCTAATGTGTTGTTTCCAGCTTTCTCTATACTTATTGACGATTTCGTTTACTTCTTTAACTTTTAGTTTGTCTATTATCTGGTTGTTTCTTTTCATATCTAATTTTGTGTACCTACCCACCTATGGAACGCAAAAAATTTCATTTCCGTAACCTGATTCCTTGATATCTTTGTCCAGCAGACATTGTCTACGTTTCTGAGCAATAAGTAAGGGTAGGAACTGCCATAGATTTGTATAATTTTTTTATGGACTCTTTCCTTGCCTTGTGTTTTAGAGCACGTTAGAGAGTTCCTGTTATCTGCTAAATGTATTCATTTTCCCATTAATATCTTCTTCGTTTTTATACGAGAGTTTACAGCTTAAGTAGTTCAATTCTAAGACTTGTTCTATAATTTTACTAACAAAAAAAATTGTATATCTAACTGACTACGTTCCTTTAAAAACCATACATTTTGTTTTTTATCAGATATTTGCATATTAAAATCATTTGCAATGTTGTTTAAGGAGTGAAGCATCGTTTGCAGGTCATCTCCATTTGTGGCCAATAAAATCTGATCATATTCATTCAACATCAGAGTCTTAAACATTTTGCTCGCAACTCTGATTCCTCCATTTACACTGAGTATAACACCACAAAAACAATGTTTTATACAGTTTCATACTTAAATGTGCTAAACAATTAGATAATAACCGTAATGTGTAAATATTTACATGTTAATGAGTATATACTTACATGTTCATTTCTCTAATAAAAAATTAGTATAAAATTATAAAAAATAGCGTCTCTTTCTTTATAAAACATTCTACTTATAATTTTCAGTAACTGTCAGAACTTCTAATACATCTTTAACATTGTAAGAGGTAAGTACTGTGCCGTTGCAAGGGTATTGCTCCGGCGAGTTTATATTATCGCGCCATGACGTCGTAGCAGAAGACAGTCAAAGTCGTAATTATCTACGTAAATTCCGCGCTGGCGAACGGTAACGAAATTCAGGGCGCCGCTACGGTCTCGCGGCAATGTTATAGAGTGGGCGGTTAATCAGCTGATTGACCGATTGCTACAGGCTATTTTTCCGTAGCTTCGTGTTTTAAAGTAACCGTGTCATTCTCTCATTTTCTTCTCGATCATTCCACGTAGCACTTCGAGGTCTGGCGGCGTGGCAAACAAGGGTTCTTCTACTAATATGGAGTAGTAATTTATAGAGTGTCTTAGGTGAGGACAATTCTTTATTCACTGTTATGTATGCATAAGGGGTTACGTATTTAATTCTGTTTAATTAAGGGGAGAATGCATGGCAATTTTGTATGTATGTGACTCATATTTTACTTCCGGTAGATGGGCGAGCACATGGTAATTATACTTAATTGTTTGAAAGATTAAAGGTAAAAGAAGTAAGCTAAAAGGTAAAAAATAAAAATAAAAGTAAATAAATGTAACGGCCTTGAAGGGTGGAAATGTTAATGTGAACGTAAATGTGAATTCAACTTCGTGATTACACTGAGCAATATAGCTAACAACAGAGTGGTAGTGTGGATAAAAAATTCCCACAGAGTGTGTGTGGCTTTCTTTGTACTGGAGCGAGTGAGCAAAGACAGTTTCTCTTCACTGAATGTGGAAACGGTTTTATCACTTGCAATGATGTACACATAATAATGTACTTACTACCAGGGCTTGATTTCAGGAGAAACGCGCCGGAACGGCGTTCCGGAACCTGTTGGATCGAAAAATAAATTACCGAAAAAATATATGAAAAGAAAAAGTAATTATTACAAACATTCACTAATATTTTTTAAATTGCGTCCCTCATCAGCACTACTGCAAAATAAACATTTGTCAAAATCAAACACCAGCACTAATCTTTATCTTAACTACTATCGTTCTTTTTTTTCACAGAATCGCAATGTTGGTCTGGGTTTTACCGACAAAAAACTGAAAATTCCAACGTCTTTATTTGAAAGCAAAAAATTAGTACCAAGTCCCCATGGCCCGACTTTTTTCGGAGTTCCGCTTCAAAAATAGGAAGGTAGGAAAAACAATAATCCTGTAGAACCTGAAAAATAATATGAGGCACTGAAAAAATCTACTGAAAACAGACTGCTTAGTAAACAAGATCTTGAGCTAATATAAAATATAAGTATATCTGAGTCTGTACAACTTTCGAATTGATGCGTTCCGGCACCTATGCTTTTAGAAATCAACCACTGCTTACTACCAACATCAAGAAGTGAGGCGGTGGCTCGGAGTTGTACGGCATTGAAGAAGAAACCAACACGATGGGTGTACAGAAAAGGAACCAACGAATCAATTCAAGACGTAAAGATAAATGACTCTAACGCGCAATTGTAACTGAGGAAATGAGAAAAGAGTCTGCTGTGAAAGAGAGAACTGTCAGAGAGACAGAACGAGTGCGAGACGTTGAGTGATCGCATTGCGGACAGTTTTGTTTTCTGGGAACATTTGTCTTGTCAAATCCATTTCCCGACGAATGTAGACAGTGTTGAAACTGGCTCACTCTATTTGGACGGTAACAACGCGAGCAGAACTTCCTATAAATGTAATCGTATACCGAAACCGCTAATAGTAAATGGTAGGCTCAAAGGTTCGTGGCCTTTTAATTTGGCTTCTAAAATAAAAGTTCCTAGAACAAGTTAGAAATTTTGAATACCTGGGCTAGAGTGGGTCTTATAATGCATGCAACGACGTTGTGAATAACTTGCACATGAACAACCTTATGCGCAGGGTCATTAGGCGAATTCTTAAGTCAGAAAATAAAGGAACACGCCTAAAATTCTACAAGGTGATGGCTCTTCCCACATTTCTTTATGGGTCTGAGAATTGGACTTTAACGAAAGGCCAGGCTAGTTGCATCCAAGCGGCTAAAATGGGATTTCTCAGGCACGTGGCAGGGTGTACTCTCCATGATCATAGAAGAAACACAGACATACGGCAGGAACTGCATATTCTGAGTATACTTGACAGGATCGCCCAGTATCGGCTGAATTGGTGGGAACATCTTTGCCGAATGGATGACTGCCGCATCACCAAACAACTATGGAAGTATAAGGCGAGGGGACGGGAAGGTGTGGAACATCCGAGGAAGCGCTGGAGTGACCAGCTCTAATCTTTGCCTATTTGAGACCGGAACAAACCATCCTTGGTTTAATCCGTGATGATGATGATGATGATGATGATGATGATGATGATGGTGGTGGTGGTGGTGGTGGTGGTGGTGGTGGTGGTGGTGGTGGTGGTGGTGGTGGTATAGAAGAATACCGAGCCAGATTTTGAGCTCTACGGCTGTGAGAACAATAGGCCTAGCCCAAAGTAGCGTGTCAAACAGTTCAGGGTTAGTGTCCTAGAAGCGGAAAGGAAGGTGGTTGTTTAGTGTGTCGGGCATATTACCCAAACCCACAGACCTCGGAAGTGTGCACCCTTCCAGACATTTGTGCAGCAAATTTTTCCACCTGCCCTCGTAAATAAAAATATTTGGAACCGTTTTAATTCTTTGTTATTAATTTATCGTGACATCTGTTTTATTGTGTACACAAAGCGCGCACGTATAGATTCAGATTACGTACACAAACCACAGGAATACGGTGCACAACATAGACCTAAGCCACAATCAGCAACGTACGCCACAGTTACGTCAGCTTTCTGATTCCGCATGCATTACACACGTTTCTGTTATATTTTTTACATATAACACAGAATTACAAGCCTCAGGAATTGCTGCGTTTCTCCCTGTATAACGTGAATGCCACAAGACTAACGGCATAGCGAGAAATTCCCGTAACAATGCATAGCTCACTGATACATCCATGAATCTATTTTATCGATTGACAATTGGCAATTGGAAAGGATTATCCTCTCTATACCGCTAAATATAAATACCTTAACGGGTATTTATTGGATGACAGCAATACATCCGATCGGAGATTAACAAACTTTCAATTTTAAAACAAAACCATTCTGATACTATCTATCAGATACTGCCTTCAAGTGTTAGAAAACAATTAACTTAACTTCTAAAAAACCATTCATACAAATGAAAAAGCATGTCGTCATATAAAAAAAAAATTGAGAATTAATATATGAAAAAATACAAAAAAATAAAGCTTTATTTATTTAATTTAAACTGTCTATTGCACTTGCCGAACAGAATCACAAAACGTCAAAACACTACATTTACTAAAAATTAAAATATTTTTAACATATGTGCAATTATAAAAAACAAATGTTAAGTTTAAAACCAATATTAAAACTGTACCTCATAAAAAGAATTAACTAAACCTAATTAAATGCAAAAGTAGACAAAAAATATTAAAACAGAAACTTTTTAAACATTCTAATTAAAACCGTTCACTAACACAGGCGATTATATGACTATCACGTTTGTTGGCTGGACCGACAACTGGAAACAGCCGTTTATGAGACGAAGCGCTACGGTGTTGTTCTCCAAGCGCTGAGTAGGAATAGGCAGAACCCAGTTGTCCCGGTCCCGGGTAGTTATACCTCCCTATACACACGAATCCTCGGCTCATTTTGTGTACCCATTCTGTCGACTCGCCTGATTCAACTGTTTCCGATACTCGTAAATAAACCCGGCTACGAATTATCCATCGCCATTGTCCAGCATGCTTGACGTCGGTGATGGATGTGCGCACCACACTATCGTGCAACTCGTCCAGCGTGCCAGACGTTCTTTAGTTCTCGTTGTGTTTTGTAAAAATCATTTTATTGATTTTTTCTGTATTAAAATTAAAAAATTGTTCTGATAATTTAATTTGTTGAAAATCATGCCACATGTTTTATCAAGACATCAAAAAATGGATGTTGTTTTATTATTGCATTCAGTTTGTGGTGATAAAAAAGTAAAAAGAAATATTGGATGATGTAATTAAAACAAATTAATAATAACAATATTTAAAATAATAACTGCTAATAATATTTGAATGTATTATTTAAACGAAGAATAAACTAAACTAAATATTAAACTGAAATTTTATCTGAATCGTTACTTATTAAATATAAACTAAAGAGAATGAATGTAAAAAAAAATTACACAGTAAACGTTTATTAAACGAATGTGTTCTAAAAACGTGTATACTGTACTTGCTCGAAAATAACGATTTGATAGACAGCAAGCGTACGCATGATCAAACATGCACGATGCACGATTCCTTGACAGCCGTCAACACTACACACGATCCATCCGCACGTCGTGCGGCTTGAGCTGATGGTCTTGCTGGGCTCATTTTTCGTCGTGCACATCCTTCAAAAAATACACGACGTGCGGATGGATGTCAAAGCTACGCACTGTCGTTTTTGACTTGTTGTCCGTCAAGACATTCAGCGGGGATGGTTAGTGCGTAGGCTATGATCCGGTAATCGAAACAAGTTGACCGTTATCACGTACTACCTGATGTTGTGTAAAAAAGAAGATAAAAAGCGTTCTCGACAGGAGTCTTCAGCTAGCGGCCAAAGTTTCGTCGATTTATACTCGTTTTTAAGAAGGAAATTCAATCTTCGATCCTTGAATGATTCCGCGACGTACTGCAAATATATTTAACATACCAGCATAAGACAACCTTCTCTTTGCCGGCTTTGGCAGGTACCGTTTATGTCCATGTGATATTTATTTAGAAACAAACTTGACACATATTGGTCTAAAATAATTTCGTTTGCTCAGGGTAAAAATTTCCTCTTGAAGCGGACCTCGATGAAGAAGCGGCTCTGGAAAGATTCTTGGAGCGGACCGTCCAAGCTTTGGATCGTTCAAATTATAGATCGTCTAATGACGCAGCAAGAAACCATTGACGTAAGAGTTAATGGTTTTTTATGCTAACCATACTGTATAAGTTATCCTAAACATTAGTTGACCATTTCAGAGTTTGCACACGCGTTTCGACTTCCAAACCATTGTCGAATAATTACTTACATTAAATATTTTTAAAATAATAGAGTCATTTGACGAGTAGTAGGGAATCCGCTGGGAACTATGTATTACTTGACTACAAATAATACAGTTCAGTTTATAGAGTATACTGACTAAGAAGTATCCTGGCTAACTACACAGGGCCAGTGGTCGATACAGTAATCTTATACGTATGTCCCTGTGGGCTTCAATGCTGCGCGGATTACTCTGGCAGTTGTACATTAATGCCGTCATATAACCTGACCTATATTATCCTGCTACGAGTCAATATTAACCCACAAATTAATCTGTATGTTGGATACTGTTGAATTATTAACGTTTGTATACTTGATAGCTCTCTATTGCCGCGCGTGTAACACACAGTCCATTTGCTTTGTAGCAAATGTTCCATTACCCGAAATACTTAAGTCTTTTGAAAGCGTAAAGGATATTGTATATGTAACTTAGAATTAATTACTTCAGTAGCGTGGCGTCCATGTAACCGCTGTTGCCGGCGGTAACAGAACAGGAAATGAAAGAAAGTAAATGACATCACACAGTAAACACATCAGTTATGAATACATTGAAGTGTAAACGATATTAGTAGGGAAACTTGAAGAAAAGCAGAGCGTTGCTTTCGAACTGATGGCACTTGCATCGTCATTTTCATGTTGTGTTTCCTGCCCAGACATCGGCAACGTTTTACTACGTATGGTCATTAATGTGACTATGATGACAAGGGGGAGGGGACACACTCGTCAGTCCAATGTGTTGCCTTTGTATATACCGGCAAAACGCTCAGTTGCCAGCTTCATTTTGGGAACTGCCATGTACCAGTCACTGACCACCAATTCCTATTTCGTTCTCTTAGTTGTGTGTTCTCTAGTTTTCTTTATTATTTTTAATTCGATTATTTGTATTCTAATTTATTCTGTGTAAGTACGAAGGAGTCGGACTGCGTTGAACCGGGACTGTCTTCTCCTGCCAGCTAGAAAAAGAAAATACATTAAAAAATGTCTTAGCTTCAAATGGAATACTAAAAGGAATGCTACTAGAAAAAATTTAAATTACGCTAGGTTTCAGACCCACGTTAACCGGCTGTTATGTACTCACGCCACGCTCAATACCTGGATAATAATATTCAAGAATAATAAGATTCCGTACATTATTTACACGTAATATGATATTACATATCAAGTTAACCTACATTCGTCTTAACCTCGAAATTAACCTGAGATGCAATCCCGAAACGGCATGATAGAAGAAGTTAATTATGAGGTTTCGAAGAGAGTGGATGAGTGAAACATTGTATTTAAAACCACTGCGGAAAGGATACGTAGTATGGTCGGTTACCTGTCACGCCATTCAAGCTGGTTCACCACTCCTCTCGAGGGAATAATTGAGGGGCGTAGTGAGAGGGGAAGCCCCATACAGGAGTATATGGATGAGATAAAAAGAGGAAGAAGGTATGTGGTGATTACGAGACTGTTTCCGGAAGGAAAGAAATTGGAAACCCACCATCGTTGCGTTGCTTGTGCGTTGAGGAGAAGAAGAAATAGAAGATTTTTGAATTAAAAGAACTAAAAAGGAACACAACAATTGATGTTAAGTTAGGTAAGTTTCAGAAGATCTGTGGGACAATCAACAGTATTTTTAGAAACAAGGTGCGTCGTGATATTAAAGTGCTAAAAAGTTATGGTGAATTATGAACAACAAACAAGAAACAAGACAGTAAAATAGAGACATCGGAAAAGGCGTTCTTAAGGGGAGTTAAAAGGTGTCCTAAACTTGACCGTATAAGGAATGAGGCCGTAAGAGAAGAGTTACAAGTTTTTAACTTGAATGAAAATTTGAAAGATTCCAAACAACGGTGGAAAGAAGAATTAGAAAGAATGTCAAATTCCAGACAGGCTAAACAAGTCTGGAAATATAAACCTACAGGACACAGACATATGTGGGTAGGCCCATGAAGAGGTGGCTGCGGGATTTCTGAAGGCGGAACAGGCAGCACTTTGCCTACAGGGATGAGAAGATGATGTTGATGAAAAAGACTAAAAGGAACAAAACACCCAATCTACAAAGAAAGAAAACGATGGTCGAATAGCGTACTTGAAGTGCAATACGTTCCTGTTACACGTTGCGTTGTGGTAGTGTGTAATCAATAGTTGATTAAGTCGAGGAAGATGAGACCCTATTCCAATATATGGGTCGCCTGCACGTATTGTGCATTGGTAACCCATTAAACGTAATGTCACGTCTATTCTAGTTACGTCCCCGAGTCCCGTTAGATTGCGCCACCAGTACGTGTCTCCAATATCACTATATATAGAGTCCTGAGGTTTAATTATCGTATTTCACTTTACTAATGATCGTGTAATAAGAGGGTACGTACTAATCACTTTCTGGTTTGTGTGCGTGTGCATGTGATTGTGTGTGTGTGTGCGTGTGAGCGCGCGTGTGTTGTTACGTAATGCGGGAAAGTGTTACAGCACTACAAAACATTCTACGTGTTTCTCGGATGTTCCAGTGGAATCCGGCTGTAATGTTGTGTACGTACGTGATTTCAACATGCGATAGTGAGACTTTTCTAGACGTCGCCGGCCGCCCGCACTGTGTCAAGGCCGCAACCAATTACGTTCTAGTGTGTTGCTGATGCGTAGTATGGACTAATCTGGAACGCTTGTGCTATCTATTTAAACGACTACAGCTGCGCTTAGCGGTCAATTGAAGTGGCTATTATTTCAGTGCGGTTCGAAGTATTGTGGCGAAGTGTTATGTGTTTTATAATTGTGCAGAACAATTGCAATACAATTGTGCTTTATATTAGTTGAAATTATTATTGCGTGTGAACAATTTTCATTAGATTTGTTGTAAGAGACTACCTTGTTTATTACAAACATTTAATTGTGGTAATTAAAGCTGGTGATTAGTGACTTAATTGGTGCCTTGTATTTTGTTTTCCACTGTACCACACGACGATCAGTAGACCGTCGTAACGGTATTTCACTTTACGAATGATTATGTAATAAAAGGGTATGTGCTGATCACTCCCTGCGAACGCAGCTGGTTTGTGTGCGCGCGCGTGTGTGAAGTCTTGCTGCCTATTATACTGTTACGTAATACGGAACGTTCTACAAGTATCTCGGCTATCTCAGCAGAGCCCAGCTGTAATGTGTGTGGGCGTACATACTGCTGTTACTTTGAGATGAAAGACAGTTACGTGACACTTATCATGTGTCAACAATCGAAACTATTCCAGAACGTACCGGTCAGCGCACTGTGTTCAAGGACACTGTTTCTAGTGGATTCGAGAGCGCCTGTAATAGGCGCTAGCTTAACACGTCATCGAAAGTGACAGATTATTCTGGCATCTCAGTGGGAAGCACTCAGTGCTGTATGCTGGTGTATTAGTAAAAAGTGGTTATTCTGCGTGGACTCATTAGTCACATTATTATTGGTGTGGACAAATTAACTTGAATTATTGTACAAGTATAATCTTGTTTAATAAGTTGTTGTTGTTTGTGATAAATTAAAGCTGATGATTAGTGACGACGTTGGTGCCTTGTATTTTGTTTTCCATTGTATCATGCGACGATCAGTGAGACCGTTGTAACAATACGTACCTTTAGCACATTTGTTCCTGTCTGGCACTACAGTTCTGCGCTTACCTCATAGCAGAGTAAGGTACTCACTGCCTTGTTCCTGTCAGGCACTACAGTTCCGCGCTTACCTCATAGCAGTGTAAGGTACTCACTGCCTTGTTCCTGTCTGGCACTACAGTTCCGCGCTTACCTCATAGCAGTGTAAGGTACTCACTGGCTTGTTCCTGTCTGGCACTACAGTTCCGCGCTTACCTCATAGCAGTGTAAGATACTCACTGCCTGGTTCCTGTCAGGCACTACAGTTCCGCGCTTACCTCATAGCAGTGTAAGGTACTCACTCCCTTGTTCCTGTCTGGCACTACAGTTCCGCGCTTACCTCATAGCAGTGTAAGGTACTCACTGCCTTGTTCCTGTCTGGCACTACAGTTCCGCGCTTACCTCATAGCAGTGTAAGGTACTCACTGCCTTGTTCCTGTCTGGCACTACAGTTCCGCGCTTACCCCATAGCAGTGTAAGGTACTCACTGCCTTGTTCCTGTCAGGCACTACAGTTCCGCGCTTACCTCATAGCAGTGTAAGGTACTCACTGCCTTGTTCCTGTCTGGCACTACAGTTCCGCGCTTACCTCATAGCAGTGTAAGGTACTCACTGTCTTGTTCCTGTCTGGCACTACAGTTCCGCGCTTACCTCATAGCAGTGTAAGGTACTCACTGCCTTGTTCCTGTCTGGCACTACAGTTCCGCGCTTATCTCATAGCAGTGTAAGGCACTCACTCCCTTGTTCCTGTCTGGCACTACAGTTCCGCGCTTACCTCATAGCAGTGTAAGGTACTCACAGCCTTGTTCCTGTCTGACACTACAGTTCCGCGCTTACCTCATAGCAGTGTAAGGTACTCACTCCCTTGTTCCTGTCTGGCACTACAGTTCCGCGCTTACCTCATAGCAGTGTAAGGTACTCACTGCCTTGTTCCTGTCTGGCACTACAGTTCCGCGCTTACCTCATAGCAGTGTAAGGTACTCACTCCCTTGTTCCTGTCAGGCACTACAGTTCCGCGCTTACCTCATAGCAGTGTAAGGTACTCACTCCCCTGTTCCTGTCTGGCACTACAGTTCCGCGCTTACCTCATAGCAGTGTAAGGTACTCACTCCCCTGTTCCTGTCTGGCACTACAGTTCCGCGCTTACCTCATAGCAGTGTAAGGCACTCACTCCCTTGTTCCTGTCTGGCACTACAGTTCCGCGCTTACCTCATAGCAGTGTAAGGTACTCACTGCCTTGTTCCTGTCTGGCACTACAGTTCCGCGCTTACCTCATAGCAGTGTAAGGTACTCACTGCCTTGTTCCTGTCTGGCACTACAGTTCCGCGCTTACCTCATAGCAGTGTAAGGTACTCACTGCCTTGTTCCTGTCTGGCACTACAGTTCCGCGCTTACCTCATAGCAGTGTAAGGTACTCACTCCCTTGTTCCTGTCTGGCACTACAGTTCCGCGCTTACCTCATAGCAGTGTAAGGTACTCACTGCCTTGTTCCTGTCTGGCACTACAGTTCCGCGCTTACCTCATAGCAGTGTAAGGTACTCACTCCCTTGTACCTGTCTGGCACTACAGTTCTGCGCTTACCTCATAGCAGTGTAAGGTACTCACTGCCTTGTTCCTGTCATGGCAGTGTAAGGTACTCACTGCCTTGTTCTTGTCTGGCACTACAGTTCCGCGCTTACCTCATAGCAGTGTAAGGTACTCACTGCCTTGTTCTTGTCTGGCACTACAGTTCCGCGCTTACCTCATAGCAGTGTAAGGTACTCACTGCCTTGTTCCTTTCTGGCACTACAGTTCCGCGCTTACCTCATAGCAGTGTAAGGTACTCACAGCCTTGTTCCTGTCTGGCACTACAGTTCAGCGCTTACCTCATAGCAGTGTAAGGTACTCACAGCCTTGTTCCTGTCTGGCACTACAGTTCCGCGCTTACCTCATAGCAGTGTAAGGTACTCACAGCCTTGTTCCTGTCTGGCACTACAGTTCCGCGCTTACCTCATAGCAGTGTAAGGTACTCACAGCCTTGTTCCTGTCTGGCACTACAGTTCCGCGCTTACCTCATAGCAGTGTAAGGTACTCACAGCCTTGTTCCTGTCTGGCACTACAGTTCCGCGCTTACCTCATAGCAGTGTAAGGTACTCACAGCCTTGTTCCTGTCTGGCACTACAGTTCCGCGCTTACCTCATATTAGTGTAAGGTACTCACAGCCTTGTTCCTGTCTGGCACTACAGTTCCGCGCTTACCTCATAGCAGTGTAAGGTACTCACAGCCTTGTTCCTGTCTGGCACTACAGCTCCGCGCTTACCTCATAGCAGTGTAAGGTACTCACAGCCTCGTTCCTGTCTGGCACTACAGTTCCGCGCTTATCTCATAGCAGTGTAAGGTACTCACAGCCTTGTTCCGGTCTGGCACTACAGTTCCGCGCTTACCTCATAGCAGTGTAAGGTACTCACTGCCTTGTTCCTGTCTGGCACTACAGTTCCGCGCTTACCTCACAGCAGTGTAAGGTACTCACAGCCTTGTTCCTGTCTGGCACTACAGTTCCGCGCTTACCTCACAGCAGTGTAAGGTACTCACAGCCTTGCTCCTGTCTGGCACTACAGTTCCGCGCTTACCTCATAGCAGTGTAAGGTACTCACTGCCTTGTTCCTGTCTGGCACTACAGTTCCGCGCTTACCTCATAGCAGTGTAAGGTACTCACTGCCTTGTTCCTGTCTTGCACTACAGTTCCGCGCTTACCTCAAAGCAGTGTAAGGTACTCACTGCCTTGTTCCTGTCTGGCACTACAGTTCCGCGCTTACCTCATAGCAGTGTAAGGTTCTCACTGCCTTGTTCCTGTCTGGCACTACAGTTCCGCGCTTACCTCATAGCAGTGTAAGGTACTCACTGCCTTGTTCCTGTCTGGCACTACAGTTCCGCGCTTACCTCATAGCAGTGTAAGGTACTCACTGCCTTGTTCCTGTCTGGCACTACAGTTCCGCGCTTACCTCATAGCAGTGTAAGGTACTCACTGTCTTGTTCCTGTCTGGCACTACAGTTCCGCGCTTACCTCATAGCAGTGTAAGGTACTCACTGCCTTGTTCCTGTCTGGCACTACAGTTCCGCGCTTACCTCATAGCAGTGTAAGGTACTCACTGCCTTGTTTATTTGTCTTTGCAATCTCCACCGCACAATTTTTGTATCCCTTTATTAACAATCGTTCTTCTATTTTTTAATTGATGTTCTGCCCTAAGGCAGGTCTTCAAATGCTAAAAGCTCTTCAAGCTGTCCTATCGCATGCCAGTATTTTCGTTTCTTCGTAACACCTCTGAGTATAATGCTATGTATTAACTTCATTCTTGTATGCGCTCTTCATTTTTCTCCTTCTATGAGACCCTCCATGGCAGTTGTAAGCAAGCAGACTTTTCTTAAACAATGACTTAACCAATTCCTTTCCCTGTTTTCTATTACCTTCAGGATTATTCTCCCTTCGCCTATTCTTTTCAAACCTTCATCATTCCTTACTTTATCAACCCACCTCACTTTTTCCATTGCTCGCCAAACCCACATCTCAAATGCTTCTAATCTTTTCTCATCCTCTCTCCTCAGTGTCCATGTCTCTGCACCATATAAAGCAACGCTCCACACACAACATTTGGCCAATTTTTCTTAAATTCTTATTAACTTTACTACACAGCAGTCTTTTCTTTCCATTAAATGCATTTTTTGCTATAGCAATTCTTGCTCTAATTTCAAGAGTGCAGGACATATCCACACTTATCAAGCTTCCAAGATATTTAAACAACTCCACCTGTTGTGTTTTGCCTAGCCCTATCTTTATGTTTGCCCTTTTTCCTCCTCTGCTAATCAGTTCTACTTAAATAGCCTGTTTAAATCTCATCTTGCTAAATCTGATAAATGTCATCTGATAAATCTCACAATGTCTCCACTTAAATACACGCTGCGTTACAGACTACCATCAATGAATAATATCTGAGATAATATGATGTATTTATAATACACACACACACTTATTGCGTACTAATGATACCTATAAAGTCAATCTTCTCTTGTAGTGTATTCGTTTTCATAGTCTAAAGAAACCATATATACGATTTGTAATAAAGTTTTAAATTAATCACATTCTTAATTTCTATCGATTTCGGACATAAACCATCATCAGAATAAATTTACACTATCCACTCACATTCACGGTATAGCGAAACAATTACAATTTGTAAACGTTTTCCCGCAATTGTTATAAACTATATTGTATTGTTTCGCAATATCGTGAACGTGAGTGCATAGTGTAAATATATTCTGACGATGGTCTATGTCCGAATCGATAGAAATTAAGAATGTGAGTAATTTAAAACGTTATTACAAATCATATGTATGGTATCTTTAGGCTATGAACAATGAGTACAGTACAATAGAAAATTGGGAGTAATGTCAACTCTACTCTATTCCCCTTATGTTTTCTACCAGTATTACAACGTGCGTTTTATTACAAAAGTATTGTTATGACATTACAGAACAATCTACGTGTTTATCGAATGTTCCAGAGGAATCCGGCTGAATGTTGTGGTGTAGGCCTACGTGATTTCAACATGCGCTCGCGAGACTTTTCTGGCCCGTCGCCAGCCCCGCGCACTGTGTCAAGGCCGCAATCAATTTCGTCCTAGTGTAGAGCTGATGCGTAGTGTTTTCTAGTAGACGCCTATTAGCAAATATTCTGGAACCTCGGCGGGGTATAAATACAAGTATTCAGAGACGTTCAGTTTCACTTTGAGTTTGCGAATTATTGGAGTGCGGTTTGTAGTATTGTGGCGAAGTATTGTGTGTTTATAATTGTGCGAGACTATAGTAATACAATTGTGTTTTATATCATTTAACATTATTATTGCGTGTAACAATTTGTATTTGATTTGTTGTTAGAGACTGTCTTGTTAATTACAAACGGTTTAATTGTGATAATTATAGCCGGTGATTATTGACGTAATTGGTGTCTTGTATTTTGTTTTCCACTGTACCATATGACGATCGGTAGACCGTCGTAAAACTATTAATGATTACAGTAATAACAATCGCATTCTAAGTCTGAGTACCAAAGCAATTATCTTCCTTCTTCTTCACTTCTTCCTCCGACTACTCGTCTATCCTCCTCCTCCTTTTCTAACTTCCCCTTCCCCTTCATTCAATAGTCATCCATCGCCTCCTTCTTCTCCCTCCTTTATCTAATTACTCCTGAGCCCTTGGCCCGCTTTGGATCTTACTTTCACCGATCAGTGGCTCTTTACTTTCTTTAGTATACGGTAACAATTTTTCAAACCATTAATTACTTTATCGCCCTACAGCTATATTAATAATTTCTTACTACATAAAATAGAATGTTGTAGTTTTTAAAAGTACATTTTAATATTCTTTTTTCACCTGAATAGTTGACCACAAAGCGGCTCAGCGGCTCAGTTACCGCCCAACGCCACCAACCTTCTACCTTAACAATTCCTTAATACACAATACAAAAATCCTTAAAATATATATGTTAATATTAATTTTTTCCTAGATCATAAGGCTCTTCAGTGACTAAAAACCTCTACATTTAAAAAGACAAACAGAGTTAAACGATTAATTAATTAATTAATTAATGTTTTACTCTTCCTCCAGGAATAATTCCACCTACAATAATAATGCCTTACTACATAATAAGAATGTTCTAATTTTAAAAATACATTTTAATATTAATTTTTTTTTACCTGGGTAGTTGATTACAAGACCGCTCAATGGCTGTGACCTCAATATTTGAAAGAATGGACAGAAGGATATAGTTAATTAATTAGTTAATTAATTTTTATTCTTCCTTCGTTTTTAATCTTCTTGAAACTTTGTTTCTGTTGGTTTATTTTCTTCTTTAGTATCCCTATCTTTATTATTTTATTTACAAATTTATAAAGTAAAGAAATCCATATAACGGGAAAGTGTTCTCGTCACTCCTTTTCTTAGACGATTTTCTGTTGCCGACCTTTTGTCACCATAAACCTTCTTCTTCTTGCAGCACAACTTAGCCTGTTCATTTCCGTCCTCTCACCACACCACCTTCTCCACCCTGTCACATTCGTACTTCACACATTATCCTGTACGTCATCTATCCATCTTTTCCCCTTTTCCCCCTGGTTTCTGATTTCCGATTCTTTTAGTTATTGTGTTATTATCCGTTTGTCTTACGTTAAATTGTAATACACAATCGTAAAGTCAACAACAGAAAGTCACAAAATCTTTTGCCACTGCAAGTTGTGAATAGTTGCATAGGCCACTTGTCAAACGAGATTTAGCTAATTGTGTATAAATATAAACTTTCTATGCACGTTTTACCTACACTTGAAATTAAAGAAGAAATTCCTTATGAAATTTTACAGAAAATTTTGTTCACTTAACGTTTCATTGTTTAAAATATATCTAAGGCTTTCATTGCCATGTAGACAGTATCCGTCTCGATGTTCAGTTTCCACTTTGTATGTCAGCGAAATTTCCTTTGTACCAAACTGTTTAATATATAATATAACACTTTGTTTTTCCTCTCACTACATTAATTATGTGCCTTTAAAACAATCACAGGGACATAACGGTTTGCGAAATTTTCATCTGTAAAGAATATCCGCTAGAAGAGAGGGATACAAACCTGTAAAAACGCCCCCCCCTCCTAGGACGGTGGAGCAGAGGAGATGACAGACATAAAACCATAGTTTTTGAATACATGTGGAAGAATTTCTACTTTATATTCGATCCGCGTAACCGCGGCACTGATCAGTAGCGACTTGAAAATGATTAGCAGTTGAAACAGGTCGTTGACGTCTGAACATGTGATACAAGCTGTTACCGATGACACTGTAGAAAAATGTCTGGCCTCCGGTACACTATTATCTCCTTTCAATCGTGCGTTTGATGTCACAAAGTAAGCACCAGTCATTAAAACTTTTACGTCCGGAGTTATCCATTAGGTCTATATTAAAGTCTACGGTAAGTCGTTCTCCAATTTGCCAGACTTTTTGACAAAACTACGATGGCCATCTTCAGTGATCTTGTGTTATAAATGCGATGCTATTTATATTGGACAATGTAGCCGTGCTCTGAAACATCGCATTTCTGAACGTAAGAGAGCGTTTTTAACTAATACAGCCAATACAGGTTTTGCAAATCATTGCTTACAACACAATCACTTCATAGATATAAAAAACATAACACTACTGCACAACATACAAAAAGGTAAAAAGATGGATTTATTGGAAATTCTATAAATTAGACAGATGATTTCTTAATTTATGTACTTATTTCAATAATCAAATCGTGTTATTTTTAATTGCCGGTTAACAGCGGTTTTATAATTCTTTGCTTTTTGCAAATTAAAAGATATTACGTAAAATACTGTTATACTATCGAAGCAACATAATAATTAACTCATTCATATGATACCGATTCAACAATTTGAACAAAATTATTCATTAGGCCTAACATTATTTCACTAATTTTTTCAACTTAAACGTATAGTACTAAGTTCGCACAGACTTATAATTAAGATTTATCTATAAATAAGCCTACTCATAATTTTAGTAATGCTATGAAATTGAATCAAAATATAATATGTTCACTTTAGCTATTTTATTAACACTGTGCGTATAGACCTCAGGCGCAACGTTGCCACGTTTAATGTTCCGGCCTTCTACTAGAGCCGGTCATGACCGGAGTCATTTTCATAGAATGAACACTAACAGACAGAGAAAAACAATAATAAAGGCCAAGACGAAAATAAAGAAGAAGACAAGAAGATTATGTGAATTGTGGGCAATAACAGTGGATCAAAATGTATAGAGGAAAAGGAAAAATTGGAACGAAACAAAGGTACTCTTGAGAGATAAGGCAGACATGGCGTAGTATATGTTCAGTAAACGGTGCCGAATCACTGGGATATTAATGGTAAATAATTATCATAATTAGTGGTTGAAATGATCATCATAATTATCATCATCATCACCACTCCAAGGACTAGGCCTTAGACCTGTTCCGGAACCCATCTCCTCCTCGGTCTACCGACACCATTCTTCGTAGTAGGGTGATAAACCACGGCAGCCACAGGTAGACGGATATCAGGCATGCGAGTCAAGTGTTCACATTATCTCCTTCTGTGGTCTTCAATCTACTAATGCAATGATACAATGTTTAAATTGCGTCTAATATCCTCGTTCCTTCTCCGATCCAATAGAGAACAACCTTGCGTCCCTCTTAGAAATTTCATTTCAGCTGCCTGAAGCCTCTGCACTTCCCTTTTACCAAGAGTCCATGTCTCACTAGCATACAGGTATACGGGGACAGCCACAGTTTTATAAAATTTCATTCCGAAATCCTTCCGTGTTTCATTTTTCAGGTAAGCTTACCTATGAATCGTTCCACAGATGCGTCTAAATTGTGTTAGCTTACACAACTAACTATTGGACTGACATCAATATCAGTTCCATATGAGATAATACAACCCAGGTAATTAAAATGACTAACCTGATCCAAAATCTGATTATTCACGACTATCTTAGTTTTTATAGGATACCTGTCCTGAAATTCCATCGTTTTAGATTTTGTAGCTGAGATCTGCAGCCCATTGTTTTGTATGATGCTATTACACGTAAATGTAGCCCGCTGTAACTGGTCGTCTGTTTTCTGTATCATTACCAAATGTTAAATGTCAAAATGCAGATGCAAATGTTGAAATATTTGCTGCATTTTAATGCGTAGCAGAATAAAATTAATTAATTGTATTTTATTGATCAATGTTTATAAGTTCAGTTTGTCGTGTAACGTAAAATAGGGTTTGTAAAATCCAACCTTGTTTTTGAATTTTGACTAAATAAATAAATACGCTCCATATGAATACGCTACATTTAAACACACGTCATTCCTGTGTTTGTCTAGCAATTTTACATAATGTATTCCTCCATTTATGACTGTACATTTGCGCAATGCGCGTGTTTAATTTATGCGTTCCTGTGAATAGCTTTATTGGTGATTTCCACCGTACAGTGATTCTCTTCATTCAAACTGATGATGCAACAACAAAAATTATTAAAACACAAACCTACACACGAGCGCGCGCATGCGTTAACGGTTTTTATAGCAGTGTGCATGAATATTACGCACCAACACAAAGAGGATACATGTGTATCTATTTTTGTGTTTCATAACAACCTCTTTGTTAATCTGCAAACGGCTACTATAAAATACCAAACCCCGTAGCTACAGAACAAAACAGCGTAACTATTATTCATGCCACTGAAGCAAAACAAAGTACTGAGAGTTGATTGGTTCACGAATGACCAATGGAAATTGTGCACTTCCGTTCAACATTAGTTACTTGTAACTAAAACATGAAAACACTAGTGCGTTGTTTTGTATTGTTAAAATTTTTCGTGTATCAAGTATGTGTGTATGTGTGTGCGCGCTCTTCCAAACAATCATTAATTAAAATATATTTAAATAAAAAGGCAATGACGATCCCTTTATTTGAACAAACTAATTTAGTTAATTGATGACCAAGTCTTTCTGACACGATAAATATTGGAAAAGTGCCATGAATACCAAATAGATCTGAAGCATTTGTTTGTAGATTACCAAACAAGCATACGATAGCCTGAAAAGTCAAAATATAATAGAGATAATGGAAAAATTTGGTATGCCATGGAAACTGGTGAGCCTGATAAAAACGACACTGGAAGGAACACGGAGAAAGATGCAAGTAGAAGGAGAGCTTACAGAAGAATTTTATGTTCAAGTGAGGCTTAGACAAGGAGACGTGCTCTCTATAATTCTGTTTAATTTGGCTCTCGAAAAAGCGGTAGTTTATGTGTCTAGTTTATGCTCATGAAATAGAAGTTATTTCAAGAAGCTAACAAGACATGAAAGAGGGTTTCTTGAGTCTAGAAGAGATAGCAACGAATTTTGGCCTAAAGTTAAAAACTGAAAAGACCAAGTGCCTGTTAGTGGGCAGTAAAATACAAGACAGAAGAGCACCCCTGGTAATTGGAGGTAATTGGAAACAAAAATTTCAAAAGGTTGAAATGTTTAAATATCTGGACTTACTAGTTATTGAGGACAACATTATGACCGAAGAAATAGAAGAAATGATATCTGCTGGAGACAGATGTTACTTCTCCCAACAAAGAATATTTAAGTGTAAAAACATAAGCAGAACAACCAAGGTCCGTCTCTATAAAACAGTTCTTAAGTCAGTGTCATGTATGGGTCCGAAACTTGGACAATGACAGTGTCAGAGAAAGAGTGGTTGCGCAGGTGGAAAGAAAAGTCCTCAGGAGGATATCTGATGCAGTGATCGTCCGATGAGCATGGAGAATAAGGATGAATATAGAAATTCAGCAGATTTATAGAGGAAGACCAGATATCGTCACTAACATAAAGAAAAGTAGAATCCAGAGGGCAGGGCATATCCAGAGAATGTTAGAGACATCCACATTGAAAAAAATTTTTACCTGGAAACCTGGTGGAAGAAGAAGGAGGGGTTGGCCCAGAGGACGATGGGTGGGTGATCTTGAGGACGACCTGCGCAGGCTCGGTGTAAGAAGATGGAGACTGAGAGCAGAGGATCGAGACAAATGGACGCAGATTGTCCAGCAGGCCAAAGGCTCTCTAAGAACTGTAGCGCCAATTACAAAGAAGAATTTAGTTAATTGAACAACTATTCGACTTAACGTGTGGAACATGGACTACAGAATTATCACGAAACATGAAGAAATTCTCGACTCAAATTTATTACAGCGAGGGTCAGTTGAAAAGTTCGCGGATCAACATCTACAGCTCAGCAGTAGAACTTAAATCTTTCGTGTGCTCCAAGACGTATATTTCGGGTGAACACTTGTTAATTTCCAGATATATCTGTTAATGTATTCACTTTTTACCAGCTGTTTGAAATTTTCCTGTCAAGCGTGTTTTTAAGATACACAAAATCAAACATCGTGTTGTGATGAATTCTCTATTAAAAACGTTTTAGCGCCAATTGAAAATCAAAACGAAATTGTAAATGTGGTAGGAGATGCTGCGCCTTCATAAACAACAGTAAGTGGGGCACATTCGAGTTTAAACGTGGTCGTACAAGCAATGAAGACGATCCCAGTAGTGGATGTCCAAAAAGTGCATAAAAAAATGACATTATTGAAAAAATTCATACGATGTTGGAAGACCGCAGATTGCTGAAACGTTGCTGAAATCATAGGCATCTCATATGAGCGTGTTCATCATACTTTAACTCAAGAACTTGGAAGCTTTGTGCAAGATCGCTGCCGTATCTGGAGTTGTTGCATTTTTGGGTGTCCAGTGCGGGGGGGGGGGATCATCTTCAGTGCTCGTACGCCACGTTTAAACTCAAGTGCCTAGTTACAAACCGTTGGTTTTGAAGTCGCAGCATTTCCTGACACATTTACAATTTCGTTCTGAATTTTCGTTGGCGCTAAACAATTTTTAACAAAGAATCACACCACGATCTTTAATTTTGTCCGTTTTTCAAAACACGAATGACACGTGAATTTTAAACAGCTTCTAAACAATGAATAAATTGATAGATAGATTTGGAATTAACAGGAATTTACATAAAATACAAATCTTGCACCACACGAAACATTTTAGTTTTACCGCTAAGCTACAGATGTCGCTCCGCGAACTTTTCAACTGATCCTCGTACATAATACACTTTTTGACTTCGAAAAACTATACGTACATTTTGTATAAATTTTCAATTAACTTCTACCCGTGCCTAGTCAGCTTTAGATTGTCTGCTAATTGAATTCAGAACCCAGGGGCGGTAACAGGGGGGTCAAATGGGACAGCTGTACCGGGCCCCGAGCTCAAGGGGGGCCCCGACAGGGGCTCCATTTTTTTTTTGTAAAACAATTTTTAGAATAAATAATTTTAGTTTGGTTATGAATTAGAAAAATAATAAAATATTTCTAATTAACCGCAGCAGGACGAATATTAAATTTGAACCTGTTCGATTTAATAGCTATGAGGGCATATTATTGTTTTCCAGTCTCATAGCTTTCTCCCCTATCCACTACCAGTGTTGTTTAATTCGGATGACAAAATGGCGAATTCGATAGTCGCTAGTAAATTTTCGCAACAGCAGCTATATTCAGATCATTACTAAAACTAGTGTGACTGTCAGTTCGCATGACATGTAGTCCAAGCGCGAAATTGGAGTGAAAAAAGTATTAAAGCAATGAAACAAAAAAAAAAAAGAATTTCAGTATGTAACTTATAAGTCTTAATGTATTTTGCAATAATATAAAGTGTAAAATTATATGTTTTGAAAAATTAAATGTAAAAAATTAAGTATTATAGTCTACCTGTTATCTGACAGTCTGATAATATTTGTTTATGCATCAGGTTATTTTCATAATAAGTTTTTGTTCTTGTAAAAAATGTTTATATAAAATGATTATTACGATATCATGTAAGATAAAAAAACGTTTTATTTAACATGGATATCAAAAATATTAAATGAAAATTATACATAAATAGGTAACACCAGATCTGCTTTGATATGATAGGGCATAATTAAATATCGCCAAATACTAGGGATTATCAGACATAAGAAATTTTTTCCCGAGTTATTTCTTCTTTTAAATATATTAGAAGGCATTATATATGTTAAATAAAATGTTTTTTTTATCTTGCATGATATCGTAATAATCACTTTATATAAACATTTTTTAAAAGAATAAAAAGTTATTATGAAAATAACCTGATGTATAAACAAATATTTTTAGACTGTCAAATAATAGGTATAATACTTAATTTTTAAATTTAATTTTTCAAAACATAATTTGATATTTTATATTATTGCAAAATACATTAAGACTTATCGGTTACACACTGAAACTATTGTTTGTTTCATTGCTTTAACACTTTATTCACTCCAATTTCGCGCCTGGACTACTTGTCATGCGAACTGACAGTCACAAAAGTTTTATGATCTGAACATAGCTGCTGTTGCGAAAATTACTAGCGACTATCGAATTCGCCATTTTGTCATCCGAATTAAACAACACTGTCCACTACGCAAGTCCTCTTAGAACCAGAGGAAAACTTTAAAATTAATGTATTTTATGTCACATTAGACTCTCTTATCTTTCAGCTTGCCGATAGGTATGAACACATGAGCACAATTGCTAATTTGTTTTCCGCAATATTGTCATTTAAGACCCTAGATAAGGAGAAACTTCTAAAACGATCTGCGCGGCTAAAGGAAAAGTACCCAAATGACCTAACTGCCTCGTTTAGTGATGAGATTGTGCACCTACAAAATGTGCACAAAGTAACCTTTGAAAGCACCGCTGAAAGCCAGGAAGGGCCCATAGACTATTAAATAAAATTTTTAAATTGCGGCTTGAAGGAATTTTTCCACAAGTATGCATAGCACTCAGAATTTGTTGCACAATTCCACTCACAGTTGCTGAAGGAGAACGAGCATTTAGTAAGCTTTCGTTAATAAACAACTACGTTCGTGCAACCATGACGCAAGACCGCCTGAACAGTTGTGCTTTACTTTCCATGGAACAAGAAATTTCAAGGAAAATAGATTTTGACAGTGTCATAAAAGACTTTGCTACAGTCAAACTAAGAAGACTACTTTAATGCATCGTTAATTATAAATTTCATTTAATACTATTGAACTTTTACGATATGTATATTAAAAAAGGTTGTAACCTACCAATCTACCATTAAGTTTTATGTTTTTGTTAATATAAAGTCGTTTTAGAATTTGCTTTTTGGGTACCCTTATGTACACTACATAAATTTCTTTTATTAAATTTTCAATGTTTGTTGATACAAAGTAAACATGATCTAGAGTTTCAATTTTAGTTTTCTATGTTCCTTAGTCGCCCTCTATGTGTGTAATATTTAAACGTGATTGTGACGGTGGTGTGTTGTGAGGTTGTATGGGTGGGGGGTCGGGGTGGAAACAAGAGGGGCCCCGTGGGTTTATCTGTACCGGGCCCCACGATTTCTGTTACCGCCCCTGTTAGAACCTCTCGTATACTCTTGTAGTTCGTTATATGTGTCAGAATCAAATTGATCTACGCGCAAACATTATTTATAATTATAAAAAGTATCATTTTCGTCCGTTGTAATGCTGAATACATATTTCATATAAGCTTTTCGAGAATAAAAACTCGATAACGATGATAACGAGAAGCCCGACTTTCCAACAGAGACGGAACGTCAAAGCGATTTCGTTATACGAAAAATAAGGCAAACCGTGTCTCGGCTGATTCTCTTGTGTCTGACAGCCACAGCCGTACGTCCACACACACTGCTGTCCTAGATTGTAGTTAAATTCCGCTTTGATGTCGTCACCCGGCGCTCGCTTTACAAGACAATTTAATCTACAAAACGTTGAATACGTGGTACGTACCCACTTTCCAGACACAACAAACTGTTAAAAATAGAATACAAATTATATTCATAATGGAAATAAATGTTTCTGGAGGGAGTACTGTAACCCCTCTTTCCTTTTATGCTTTATAAAAAAGAATAATACCTTTTTTTGTATTTTTTTTTAAAGAGAGGCCACTAGTCATTTAAAACTAGGCAAGAGCCTAGAGAAGCCAAAAATGCGCTGGGTCCAGTATGACGGGACTTGCAATTAAACTCGGTTGTTAATCAACAATAACAATTTTTATTGTTGCCCCCATAATTCATTACATGCACAAGTATCACAATCAGCAATAAATAACAATATAAATAATAAATAAGTAGTGTCCACATGTTCCTTAAATTGTATAAATAGACAACATATATCAGGCAACATCCCATAAATTATATAAATTCCCCCCCCCTAAATAACACTTAACATTAACATCACATATAGACACATAGACCCATAATAGTATCACAATAAACTCATGTTCGACCTGGCAGACAGGCGTTATTTCTATAAAGCCCCGAAAACAGCAATCATAAATATTTAACTTCCAGCCACAATTGGAATTAATCCTTTAAGACCACAACCCATTTACTTCATTAAAATGAAACCCAACAAAAATTTTAAAAACCCGAAAGGATGATAATGACTAATAAATGCATAATGATAGTGGCCGGGCAGCCCATATGAATTGATAACATCTAATAAATTGCCCATTATAAGCATATGAAAATCTTTAAGTTTCTTGAACTGTATACAAGTGGTAAAAACCTTATCACCTAAGCTTAAACAATCGGCATAATTTTCCAAAATGTTAATTCTTGTGCTACAAATACAGATGTATCAGGAATTCGTTCTTTAATGATAATGATTTAATTCAACAGACAGGTCCAGCAAGCAAGTCAGAACCTAAGTTACAATAATCAGTAGCATCAGTATGCTTTCACAACGTTAAAATTATTAGTATATGCCCACAAAATATAAAATTTCTTTTTTTTTAAGGTCAGACATCTGTGTATAATTAATTTTACAATAACAGCATGTTGTATCCTAGCAGATGTGGAAGCGCGCCAGCATGTGCCAGACTATATGAGACAGGTATCAGACCTGCCTAAAACTGTATCAACGTGTCCCTGACTTGAGGAAAAAAACTATGTCCATTTTACACCCGAAAACAGCCTGAAAAAACGAACCCCCCCCCCCAGCCCTTGAATGTTAAACCAAAATAAGAATAAAATATGAACCCCGTCCTGAACCAGCCGGAACAGAACCAATAAACACATGACTTAAATTTAGAGTGAAAGTATAATGACTCTAAGGCCTTTGTACATAAAAGAAAATATATAAAGGAGTAAAAAAGCTCTGGCACGCTCCCCCCAGTGCAGCACACAATTACAATCATAGTACGTTAGTGTTATGGAGTAATATTATAATAGTATAATAGTTCAAATAATGTTCATAATGGATGTCCAGTTGACACATCCCTGATCGGACTATCTAGCGGCGTAAGCACATGGTTTAAAAAGGAAAACGATTTGTAAAACAGATGAGCTGCGGGCCAGGCCAACGAAATATAATAAGAGTTTATATCACCTTAATAGCATGAGTAGTATGCATCCTACAGCTGTTCATCAAGCTCCCTCCTCAGAACAGATGAGTGTTGGATGGTTCATGGCTGGTGAAGGTGTCGGTACACCAGCCGAGGCCAAATCTCCGACTGGGAACGAGAACCCGGGAAGTCTCGAAAATTTAGCTTGCCATCAGGTTGAGAAGAAACTACCCAATTATTGTCTGTCCGAGTTCGGGAGCCTGTAGATTCTATGAAAGCCGGCGTCGAACTGATATGTGCAGTTACAATGCAACAAACGGCAAAATTCGACACGAGATGGCGCGCGCTGTTTCAACAGTGCCATTCCAATATCGCGGCTCACCGACGTTAATATTCGAGTTTACAAAATTTATAATACCTTCAATTGCCGGGTTATGCAAACACCGGCACAGTACTTTTAACTAAATATTTTAACAGTTAATACACATGACCTGTAGCTTTTTCCCACCACAATAAAGAATCGTATATTCTTCAATACCTTAGTCTCTATTACTTAATTTTTGTTTTTAAAATGATACTAATTTCTTTCAACTCTTTACACAATCCTGATTCTTCTGTACCTCCCACGGCTCGGTGTTTACACATCAATTCGCCTGTATATTTCTTTCTAAGGTTCTGAGTGCCTTAATGTGGCCCCATTATAGACCATTGCCTGTTACAGACTATCTGCATCATATACCTATTTGGCGTTGTGACGTATCAGATTTTTTGGGGTTTTTTTTTCTAAAGCGACTGTCTTTCTGGACTAGAGAGACCAATTTCCCCTGCAATATCAGCTATTTACCTTTCGGACTACTGGATCTCCATTCCACCGTCTGCTGCTGGCTGTATCTAGACAAATCCCTTGCACGGTATACAATAAAGCCGAGTGTTGTAACCAGACTATCTTTCCCGCCACTTAAGTGATGATATAACAACGAGATGGTATACATTGTACAACAGGCTACTACCCCCCAATGAGACGCCTTCGTGAATGAAAAGACAACACTACAAAATACAAACCAGTAACTAGCATACCTATGATTTGATTAAAAGACAAGGAGAAATGGTGACAGTCACTTTTGCTCGATACTCAGTGACGTTACACGAACTCCAGGCTCCTGAACTGCGTCGTCGTGAGGTCGACTTGAACGCTGTGTGGTTCCAGCAGGATGGAGCAACAGCTCACCTTACCACATCACCCATGGTGGTAGTTCGAGAAATGTTTCCAGACCACGTTATTTCCGGAAAATAACATGTTGCATTGTTGGTACGATCTCTAGATCTGTTAGTATGTGACTATTTTCTCTGCGGATACCTCAAGTCTAGAATGTTTCTTAATAAACCTAACGACATTAATGAACTCGAGGCCTACATACAGGAAAAAATCACAGCCATACCAAACGCAAGCAGCGATGAGATATCTACTGGACAGACAGCAGCAGTGCATACGAAACGATAGAGGACATTTGAAAGAGAGGTCTTATTTAAAAAATAAACTTACAACTATAAGTGTCAAAAGTAAATAATATATATTTTATATTACTAATTTCATTTTTAAAATTCCCTTGGGCCACCAAAGGCACTTTTACACTTTTGTGGTACAAAGTTATTAATGGAATTGGTCATGATATTGTTACGTGATGCGGGAAAAGTGTTACACCATTGCAGAACGCTCTGATACATTGGAGAACGTTGTTCTACTGTTTTCTCGATTATTCCCTCAGCTGTAATGCTTACGTGAGCTTTACGTGCGAGGCACTATTACGTAATGCAGAACGTCTCGTGCGTTCGATGGTGTCGTTCTAGAAGCTTCTCGACTAGCCCAACGGTGTGTTTCTGCCAGGGCCGCGCTGAAGTATTTTCTATAATTTTTACGTGTTTATAAAGACACGTATTACAGAATATGCTGGAATCTCAGCGGGGTATAAATACAAGAATACATCGGCGTTTAGTTTAGTTATTGTCAGGCGATTTTCACAGTGCGGTTCGAAGTATTGTGTCCAAGTGTTATGTGTTTTATAATTGCGCGGGACAATTGTAATACAATTGTGTTTTATATTAGTTGACATTTTTATTACGTGTGAACAATTTTTTATTTGATTTGTTGTAAGAGGCGATCTTGTTGATTACAAACTGTTTACTTGTGATAATTAAAGCTGGTGATTAGTGACTTACAGTAATTGGCGTCTTGTATTTTGTTCTCCACTGTACCGTACGACGATCAGTAGACCGTCGTAACAGTGTGTATAGTACAATTCAAAGAAAACACGGCCAACATTGTACAATAGAGACCAACTAAAATTTTTGTAAAGCCATAGCAGTGACCCCGAACGTTCTTTTAGTTACTCCATAATACATAACATTAACTTCCCCCCGTTTACTGTTCCTAAGTCCGCTACTCTCCTATTACAGTCATTCATTGTCTCAAGTTAAATGAAACTCAAGTTGTCTGCGTCCATTTCCTTATTTCCCGTGCCGTACTCAAGTCATTTATGTGGAATCATTTATCACTTGAATAGATTCTTTCCACACAATGTACTCAAGCATACGGTGTGACAGACCGACCTGTTCTCTAGACTTATCACTAATGCAGTAACCAATAGCTTTTCAATCGTATACAATACCAAGACAGTCGGTATGCGATCATACTATTGTTATACGTGTGTGTGACAGAACTCTCCTTTATGTGAGTAGGAGACTTCAGATTTGAGTCAAATTTGTTGGTGGTAGACAGTGACTGTACTTCTCGTTGCATAGACTTAATTTTCAGTTACGAAATACGGGATCTGTAAATTGAGTATTGAGACTATTTCAGTGAAACCTGTTATTCACAATCAAACCGTATGTAGACTCTATTGACTTCAAAACAGTTTCCTTGGGAAGTCAGACAGCGCTTCAGTCGCACTCTTCATAGCAGCGTTGGAACTGAAAAACTGGAATCTCCTTCAACTGGTCGGTTACATTTTTTTAATGTTGTCTATCGTCCCAAAATGTTGTCCTTTGAGAGTTTTTCCAATTTCAGAAAGAGAAAGTAGTTACAGTGGCTCAAGTCACGTGAATAAGGGGGCTGAGGTACAACAGGAATATTTTTGTTTGCCAAAAACTCATTAAACGTGAGTGCTGTATGACAAGGTGCATTGTCAAGATGCAGCATCCAGGTGTTCACGACGGCTAGACGCACGCGGGCAACTCTGTTCCGCAGCATTTCAAGAATTTCTCGGTAAACATGTTGATTGACAGTCTGTCCTTTAGGCAAACTCTTCTTATGGATAATGCTGTTACTATCAAAGAAACAAATGAACATGGTTTTGATTTCGGATTTTCTCATTTTTGTTTTGTTGGGATGTGGTGAGTTTGGTATGTGCCACTCCTCGCTTTGGCATTTTGTTTCTGGACCGTACTCAAAGATCCATGATACAGCACGAGTAATAACAATTTAAAAAAAAATCAGGATCATTTTCAATTCGTTCTAGAAGATCACTGCACACTTCCATCTTGTTGTCTTTCTGTTCAAGCGTGAGGTTTTTTGGGACTAATTTCGCACAAACTTTTCTCATTCCCAATTCATTTGTCAAAATTTGATAAATTGTAGTTTTGTTCAAATTTAATAGTTCTGCTATGATTCTGATGGTTAATCAATGGTCAGACCGCACCAAGTCGCTTATTCGATCAACATTGTCGTCATTTCTTGACATTGAAAGTCTTCCAGAGCCTTAATTGATTCCTGGAAAATGCTTTAAACCATCTGAAAACCTGCGCTCTTGACAAACCTTTGTCTCCATACGCCTTTGTCAATTTTGTGAAAGTCTCAATAGCATTGTGCCCGAGTTTAACACAAAACTTGATTGCACACCGGTTGCTCGTAATTCATGTCTCTCACTTTTATAAAATCTCACTTCACGAAAAGCTTGTTTAAATATTATTTACTAAACAAATTGTTTAAATATTAACTAAACAAACAACATACCGTATTGTTACGACGATCTAACTGATCGTCCTATGGTACAGTGGAAAACGAAATACAAGAAACCAATTAAGTCATGAATCACCAGCTTTAATTATCACAATTAAAAAGTTTGTAATCAACAAGATAGTCTCTTACAAAAAATCAAATAAAAATTGTTCACATGCAATAAAATGTCACCTAATATAAAATACAATTGCATTACAAGTGTCCCGCACGATTGTAAAACACATAAGACTTCGCCACAATTACCACTTGAACGCATAGAATAATCGCCCGACAATAACTGAAAACTAAGCAGAAGTATGGGCTATTTATAGTCTGCAGTATTCCATAATATGCGTCCTTAAGAAGCCATCGAAAATTCTAGAGGACATTTCAGCACGACCTTCACAGAAACTCGCACCGTTGGGCTAATTGAGATGCTTCTAGAACGACACCATCGAACGCAAGAGACGTGCCGCATTACGTTATACGGCCTCGCATGTCAGGCGTCACGTACGCATTACAGCTGCTAGGATCGTTCTACAATGTACCAAAACGTTCCGTAACGGCGTAACGCTTTCTCTGCATTACGTAACAGCATTTCTAACAAAAAAACTACAGGAAAAATACAATTTATTTCTGAATTCTAAGATTAAAACAAAAAACAACGTATTAACAAATAAAGATTTGTTATTCAATACGTGGTCACTATTTTTTAATGTTATTCACTAAAATCTTAAAAACGTCATTGAAAGCAAATTTTGTGTAAAACAAAAAAATGCAGACATATGTACCTCGCTTTACTTTCAGTTTGTTGTTTTCCAGTGATCTGCACAGAAACCGAGTATTAGTGAAACAACGAGTGGAAAACGAGTTCTGCCATAAAAAAGGGGGATATGTATAGTAACAGGCAAATTACTTCGAGTTGTTTTTTACGTGAATTTCTCACAAAGGGAGTATTATTTTAAAGGCACATTGGTTTCCATGTGTAACTGTAGATGGCATGTTAACCTGACAGTGCCAACTTTTGGCATCACCCGGAGCTATATTACATCGGAGTTATATTATTGCTAGAAACATTTATATAAAAAATATGACAATGAAACACGATTACAATCGTCAGCAAACTATTTTATAACCTACACAAATAACTTTCCACGATTTCTGTTATCCAACTAAAATTGTATGGGATGTTCACAACATGTCGATGCCAATAATCGCATAACCGAAACACCGAAAATGATTCCGAGTATGGTCATTTGGACAGTACCAACATTTCTTTCACTTGCTATTCTGAAGATAAAACAAAAATAAAATAACTTCAAAAAGTGTATCGTAACGTTTACGTACGTTATAAAACAACTGAATTGGTTATATGGTGGTAATGCGAAACAGCTATAAGCCTCTTTTTTCAGTAAAATATAAGCTACTTTAACGGTGTTTTCAAAACTCTTTATTAGAAGATAAAATTTACGGCAAAACTCTAACGTCGCCCAGTTAATACGGCACGTGGGAATTTATAGAGAAGTTTTACGTCTGCTGTAAGACGTTTGTGAAACATTAAAACATACGTTTGAAAGAACACTCAAGTAGTACTGACCTATCGCAGTACTTCGAGTACAAGTACAAGAGGATCAGCTTTTACAGCGACTCAGTCAAGTACTGAACGACATGCTTCTCAAAGTTAATATAAACTTTTTGTTAGGTATAACTGACGCTATTTAAGCCTTTGTAAGTGCAGGCTTAAACGTCTTTTATGATTTTTTAGATATGTAATACGGCACTAAGATACATAATAGTTACCATTTAAAGGAATTAAATAAATTAAAACTATCTCTCTCAGTATTACAGCGTTTAATGGCGTGAGTATAATAAGCGTAAGTAGCAAAAACGTAAGTAAAGCTTTAAATGATACAGGTTTCTCTTTTGTAAATCTTAAACTCTAGATCAACGTTTTCCAAACGTGTTTGCTCACCACCCCGTTAAAAAAAAAGAATGTTTTTCCTGTAGAGGGGATTTTTTGTAGCTCTTTCTCTACCTCAACTAATAATAAAATTCTTGGATTTTTTGTCCATGACGTGCTCGTTGATTAACTAATTATAAGGATAACTCTACCAACTCGGAACACAAAATTTTATATTAGTAAATTTTTATTGCAACAAATTCTACATAGGCCAGACAAAACGTTGCTTCAAACAGATATACATTGAACACAAAAAGGCACTACACTCCACTACCGAATCCACCTTGGCAAACCACCTCATTGAAGCGAACCACAGATACACAAACATCAACTGCAACATGGATATTATACACGTATAGAAATGAATTTCAGTTATAGAAATGAAATAGTTCAAAAAGAGAATATTTGGAAAAATCGTAATATTTACATACGCAAAAACAATAATTTACTAATTAAAAAAACAAACTCAAGGAAAACAAAACAAGATGATCTATTTAAAATTAAAATGTATTATACAAATTAAATATAAACATAAAATGTTTCCAATATAATCGTCAAAACAGCTGATTAAGTAAATACACATTAAACAACCAATAAGTTAATTCAAATTAAATCGATCATTTCTTTTATATTAAATTCGACTATTCCTTTTTTATATTAAAATCGAATGAATTCGATTATTTGTTAATTCATTTATAAACCTCTGATGATACTGATATAATCAGTGAAACGTACGTCAAGTGAAAATCCAATAAAAAATTTTACTTGCCGAAGTATTTAATATTTGAAGAATTATTCATAATATAGAAAACCAGCAAGAAATATTGAAAAGTTACGTACAAAATAGAAACAAAATTGCACACAACCACACTAGATAAAAGTGGTGTCTACGTATATATTGTTAGTTGGCTAATATTAATCAAATAAGTGATATTTCAGTATAGTCAGTAATGAAAATGGTGAATCGTCTGGTGTTGTGCTGTCAACTTGTCTATATTACGAGGATTGTTCAATAGAAACACGTTTGATCTGCGCAGCCGTGACTTCGTCGCCATGGCAACGGAATTCATTTCTTTATATTGTCTGTTTAAGTACTATTGAGGCGTCTGTCAAAAATATTTGCAGTTGTGACTGGGTCACAACTCTTTTCTAACCGTTGTGACTGGGTTGAAAAATGGCATCTATGATAGAAAAAATGGCTTTTTGGCCAGTCTTGAATCTGACATTCATTCTTCCTAGGTGTTCTTTCTATTGTAGGTTATAAACTATCTACTCCGTCCGCCTGTTTCCTTTGAACGTTTTGTAAATTTTCCCATTAGTTCTATAGGCTAGAGATGGCCAAGTCATGTGGGAGGCTGCCTCTTTACGGGCCATGACTTCTGGTAATTTTTATTCCGGGGTGTCTTCCCCCCCCCAGCCTTCGAAGCCCCAACAGCCAACTGCAAGGCGGCAGCAAAATGTAATCCTATAACAATAGGACGCAGTATTACAGCCGATTAAATCCAACTAGATTCCCGCCTGTAACAGATTCTAAACTAAGCTAGATTCCAAATGAATGCTCAACTAGGTTACAAACATAAGCCGGTCCAGGACCATTACCCTCACGCCTTAACTTGGTACTGATGGCTACACTTATTGTAGGATGTGGTACTTCACCACGCAGTACGGTCTTGGCTGGAGAGAGGCTAACGACGCCTTTGGGAGCTAACGTCACTTCATGCAACACTGGGAACTTGTGAGGACCCGTGCCCAGTCAACCCGGTACTATCTCTCCAAATTGCCAGTGTTAGTTTTATTAGCAACCATCTTAACACCAACTTTGTCCCCACTTTTTGCAAAACTGCTAGCCGCTTCGCACTCTTCGAGGCCTTTCGTTGTGTCCATCGCCAACAGGACTTAAACGACAGATGTTGGACACAACAAAATGCCTCGTCAAGAGCGAAGCGACTAGCAGTTTTGCAAAAGTTGTCAAATGAACTACTGATTGCTCCTTGACAAATCCTCTACTTCCCCTTGGACCTGCAGGGGTCATGAGGGTGGGGCGAGTTGCCCCCACTTTGGGAAACTCAGCCTTAGCTCTCTGCTTACTGACCTAATCCTCATTTTTTCTTTTGTTTCTTATTTATCCCCGTCTCTCTACCTCATTCTCTTCTCAGGTTCGACTACACGTTCTCTCTCTCCCTCTCTCTCTCTCTCTCTCTCTCTCTCTCTCTCTCTCTCTCTCTCTCTCTCTCTCTCTCTCTCTCTCTCTCTCTCCCTCACTCTCACTGTCTCACTGAGAGACAATTACTAAGTTTGTTATTTGCATCTGATTGTTCAGTTGCTCCCTTTACTGCCTCTTGGACCAGCAATGGTCATGAGGAGGTGGACCGATACCGCCAACTTTGGGAAACTCTGCCTTAGATATTTGCTTGTTGATCTAATTCTCATTTGTTTCTTATGTTTACTATCTAACCGTCTCTTCCTCTCATTTTCTTCTAAAGTACTTCATCATTATGACTATTCGTATTCTCTCTCTCTCTCTCTCTCTCTCTCTCTCTCTCTGTCTCTCTCTGTCTCTCTCACCCTCTCACTTTCTCACTGGAGTCTGGATTTGAAAATATTGAATGTATTGCAATAAAAGAAATGCTATAAAATTTTTATTTTACAATAAACATTACTAGACAAATATGTTTGTAAAGTCGTTTATAAAAATACACAAGTTTTAGATGTGTAAATGGTGAAATGGAAAAAGATAGAAAGATGTGTAAGATGTAATAAGATGATATGTAATAGGATGTGCAAGAAGAAAATGGAAAAACACAGTTAAACTTAAAAAGTTAAGTTAGAAACTCTCAGTGCATGAGAGAGATGTTGACGCCTGCGACAAATGTGAACGAAGAAGAAAATACAGAATAAGAACTGTGTGTGTGGAAATGGTCGGCGATATACGGCGCCAAGTCCGCTGAGCTGTATATCACGCCGCATTATGTAAATCTGTAGCATTTGTAAACCTGAGCCGAGTAGACAGTACCTATATGTGTGTGTGTGTGTTATAAAACTGAAAATAAGTTAGTTTCTTAACATATAAATACATTTTTTTTACAAATGTACTGTTAACGTTTTTGTCAACTTAAAACCATTAAACCTGTTGAGAGGATAAGAATAATAAACAGCGTCTTTAAAAAAGAAGCTTTCAAATCAATCTTAGTTGATTAATATCAATTAAGGTAATTAAGGTAACATGATTAAGATAACATGATTCTGTAATAAGTTTCTCATATATTAGAAAATGTGGTTTCTTAAGGAGATCCAGAAACCCAATACTTTTCCTTGTTAATACAAGGAACATTTTCTCAATTTTTATTTGACATAGTGTTTTTAAATTTTTACCAGTAATGTATTGGGCTAATATCTAATTTCTCACAGTTTTAGATTAATATAGTGCTTAATATTTTTAAAAATATTTTGTTGTAAACAGTGTCGGAACACTTCTAAAATGTCATGCTTTACGGCTAATAACTCTTAAATAACACAAGTATCTGTAAAACCCTACCGCATCTACATGTAGTATCATTAGGTAAGTCTACCACGAAACTTTCAGCCCAATATGTTAAACCGTTTATGAGAAAATGTACTTTTTCGTAAAAAATAAAATAAATTTTTGTAGAAACAAAAAACTAAATCCATGTTTTTTAGTTACTCTTACCTCAATACATTCCAGTTTCATAATCTGAATTGTCATCAAACTGATCTTCAATTTTCTTCTTAAGATGTCTTTTTGTTGTCTGGCTTTTTTTTCAAAATCTGAAATTAATTTTTTACTATTTCTAGTTCTTTCACTGTCTAGTGCTTCCATCGCAGCAACTATATCCAGGCTTCATTTCTAGTTTTTCAAGAACTTCACACTTCATAATATTTTCCTTATTAAAACAAGTTATTGCATCGTATACAGCTAATTATAAAGTTTTTAATGTGACAAAAATATTTTTTGGTATCCTGGTCCATATAACGCTGTTTACAGATTCATTGCAGGTTTGAGTCTTCCCATGCGAACTTTTTCCACAGATTTGGATTAGAAAGGTCTCTGAATATGGGCTTTATTATATCCATAATAGCTTCTGGTATATTATTCTTGTGATTGTAAGGAAGGTCAGTACGACATTCTGATTGTCTATTATATTTAAACCAGGTATCTGGACCTTTAGGGCATATTCCGTGCATTGGTTTCTCATTGGTCGACAGCTTTCGGTGTTAGTATTCATCCTCTCCTGTATTCAAAAAATAATTTTAGCTATAAATTATTAAAAACCTATATAAATATTTTAGTTTTGGAATCAGAAAATTTTTGCTATTAATAACAACTGTAAACAAATTATTTTGAAAAAATTGTTTTTACCTTATTGGGTCCCCTTAAAATTCTGAGGACACAACATATTATATAACACATATTATATTAACACAACATAATTACCACATTAAGGAACAAATTTAATTTTCACGATATTGATTGAAGACTCGTTGGGCACTAGGGGAAACATCTTACTACAAAGGTTAAAACACACACACACACACACACACACACTTGGTAATTTCACAATTTATTGTTAATCTCTGACAGTTGTTTCAGTCTATTAGGCTATTCTCAAAGAGCTGTTAAGAACAACTAAATACAAAGAATGTGTATGGTGGTTAACATGTGTTTAGGGTGTGTATATGGACATGTGTGTGGGTGGGGTGTACGTTGGTAAGGGTGGAGGAGTCAGTATAGGGAAAATCAAGTGACTGTAAAAACTAAGGATAATAGGAAAGCAAATTATAAAAATTAACTAAACTAAATAGCAAATTTTAATAAATTAAATACAAAGAATTTGTATTTGTAATCTGTTCGTTTGTTAAAAATTTCGTTATTTTTAATTGCTTTTTAATTTCTAAAATTTCCATAAATCTGTTTTTTTTTACCTTTTTGTATGTTGTGCAGTAGTATTATGTTTTTGTGTCTATAAAGTGGTACTGTTTTAAGCAATGATCTGTAAAACCTGTATTGACTGTATTATTTTAAATCGTTTCCTTAAGTTCAGAAATGCGATGCTTCAGAGGACGGCAATATTGTCCAATATAAATAGCATCGCATTCTGCACAGTATATTTAAAAAATTTTATATTTTCTAGTACGTTTGATTTTCTTTTATTATATAATTTATGCTTAATTTGATTTTAAAATAGAAACGATAAATATTTTTTCTTCCATTTTCTTTTTATTTCCTGTTAGCCATATGACATTGGAGTTTAGCTAAATCCATTCTCTCGTCCACTTTTCCCATCCCACTGTCTCATATCTTCTTCTTCTTGTTCTTCTGCGGCGCGTAACCCATTACTGAGTGAAGGCCTCCTTTTTAGGTTTCTGCACATAAAAGAGTTTGACAGATGGGATATATAAATTCTCCGATCCAACCCCCAACCTGGAGGACCAGGAACTTTGATTTTGTGGTGGTCTTCCTCTAGAGAGTTGCTTTCACCTCAGCTGACGAGCTCTCTCTCCCCGGTCGCAGTAGGCTAACTGACTCAGCCCATGTGTGCAGCCGTTGGGCTACTATAGCCTCGTCCACCTTTACACTAGATGCATACCCTGCTGCTGACGTGTACCATCCTACCAGGCCAGGACCTAGGATATCCTCAGACTGCCCTGACAGAACCTCCATCTCTCGTTTGCTTACCGATCCACTCCGCCGAAGGGATTGGTGCACAACCTTGGACTGGACTGCTCGGTGTAACAGGGCTCACCGGCGTGTAGTTGAGAGTGGTGTTGGGGGGGAGGAGAGGCTGGTGCAGTTCTCTTCTATGAAAGCCTATCTTCGCGTCACACCCCTTTTGGAACCCACTCTCTCATATCGTTTACCTCAATTTCACTACCGTTTTCATCATGTTCATTAATTTCCTCTATCGTCTCTAATTATCGTTCCCTTTGTATAGCTATCATGTGTTTTTTACGTCGTTCATTTTTATCAATATGGAGGACGATTCATCCTGGTACATCCTGATAATATATCCACACTACTCAAAAGCCTGTTTCCCAAGTGTGAACTACCGATTCATAATTAATCGTAGTGATGTAGTCGTTTTTACCATTGTTCCTAATTTGTGTGAAAACGTTTTGAAAATTCTAAATTTGTTTAATACAACAGAAAAATTTACAAAGTAGTTTGTTTCTTAGCTGCAGAACTCACTAATTTGAACTAAATATATTTATTATTAGGCCTATACAAAATTTTGATATCAGATAATTTTCAATGCGGGAAAATTACAAAAATCACAATTTCTCTACTATTTGTTTAGTAACATAACAACTGTAGAGTACAGAGTTCTACAATAAACACTACAATTTGAAACACTAGGATTTGAATTACAATTTATTTGAGTGTGACACCTGCTGGATTTCAGAATTTAATTCAAATTTTAATTTTTTTCTTCGGTTCCCCGAATCCCAAAATGTTGAAATTTTAAAACGTAACACTATATTTAGATGTTAGTTAAAATTCTCATTAATTTGATACCCCACATGAATTTTTTTTATTTGATCAACATTTTCACCACATTTTTGGCCCTGGCGTCAAACATTTTTAAATTTTCAGAAATAAACACTATACTTAGATGATGGTTTAAATTTTCTTTACTTTGATACTCCACATGTGGTTTAGCGATTTTTTTTAAATAATTTCACCCTTAACATTTTTTCTTGCCTTCCACCCCTTACTTTTAGTGGGATCAATCTCAAAAATATGGAAATTGTGTAGGGTAAAAGTGTAGTGGAAACGCGTGAGAAGTTTCACAAAAATCGGTTGATGTGTTCAAAAGTTATCGTGAGACATACACCAAACAGACAGACAGATGGACAGACAGACAGACAAATGCCAAACGGTTAAACAAAAACTGAAAACTCGTTTCGTTCGTTCGATACTAATAAACTTGTAGATATCCTTAGAACAGAACATGATTGTTTTAAAGATAATTATTAAAACATGTGCTATCACTCCCAACAGAACTTTGGGGCTGTTGAAACCCATCGAATTCAAAATTTTCCAATCCAAACTTTCCAAGCTAAAACTGTTTAAATAATTTTTTCACTTTTTCTGGTACCTCTAGAAAACTTTCTACACTCGTATTAGACATTATTTTTTATCTTACGGTCACGTCTCTCTGCTGAATTAACAATATTATTAACCTGGCTATCGATGACCTTCGATATAACCGCCATGAACATGTTTTGCTGCGCATTGACCCATTTACACACAGTGCTCTCATCCACGAAATCCTCTTTGCTCCTAACAATCATCCGTCTTTTATTTTACCCTGTAGTAATAGTTTCAAATTTTTGTTTTTGAGTCTTATGCAAATCATTCCAAAGTATTCCAACTTTTTTGAACACTAATAACCGATTAACTTTGTTTATACAAAGGTTTTGAAAAATATATAAACACTTGGTACGTTTCACAGTTTTTATTTATCTGTGACAGTTATTTCAACGTTTTAAGCCATTGTCAAACAGATGAGTGAACAACTAAACTCAGGATGTAAGGGTGGTGAACATCTGTTTAGGGCGTGTATCGATGTGTGGGGTCTGAAGATGGAGATGTGAAGAATAAAAAAAATTTGTTTATTAAACACCCTTAAGACTCACTATTTTAGATTCTCACCATCCACGATATTTTTATAAAAATATGATATATACAACATTTAAGAATCTCAATTCTGTTCTCATTGTGTTTTTCGAGTGACCAACCGTCTGCACCATCGACCGAGATCAAAAGACGGAACAACGTACAGTCGAATATTAAACCGGGCTGTAAGGCCATGCTCGGTTTCTCTTTACAAGTAACATCCTCAGCTACGTTTGAAGCTTACCCTGGGAGATCTTCTTTATCCCGTAAAGCGGCAGAGTATGAAACAAAATCAGTACAGCAGATCTTGGCCGAACGATACCCGACAACTCTTTCCTGTTGCTCTTACCCGGATCTGCCGTACTTGTTGCGTTTCATACTCTGTCGCTTTGCGGGATGAAGAAGTTCTCCGGGGGTGGAATTGAAACGTAGCCAACGTTGTCCCTAGTGAATAGCAACCTACGACGGCCAGTTTTATTATCAATTTAATAATATTGACATAAACTACTAATAAACACACAAGAACTAAATTAATGACAGCAGAGATGGACTTTTGGAGACTTCGGCAAGAGTATCCAGACGTGAGAAAATTATAAATGACGTCATTAAGGACAGGATGAATGTGAAAATTCAATTTTTGAATTGTATCTAAAGAAAATAATTACAACAGTACGTACACACAAAAATAATGACACAGGAAAGATTCCAAAGGTGAGTTATGGAATGGACCCCACCAGGGAAAAGGAAAAGAGTAAAACAACATATCACCTGGATAAAAGAAATTCAGATTACATTGAGGGAACGAGAAATTGAGGAACCAATCCAAACCACAAACTGGATTGAGGAGGATTGGTGGAGTTGAGGCACCAGTGGAGGATGAGCATTCAATCACTTCTGTAATCTTTGATTTTGAAAAATGTATAAACATTGTACAGCCGGATTAATAAACAAATAAATAAATAAATAAAAATAATATTGACACCGGCCGTGTAAGCTTACGATATAAATTAGCAAAGTACTAATATTCATTCAAACTTACATCGGGCTCTTACCTCATCGAACAGCGTTTTAATTTTTATAAAAGCCTATCTTCCCATTTGTATTTGCTTATACACTTCAAAAGTACAAGCGTATCACAAAAGTGAATCTATTCTATGTGTGTGAAAGCATATTGATAACATAGTGAATGCGTCACCCACCACAAACACAATGAAAATACAATCACCCAAACGTTAGTTGTAATTATTGCAAGATACAGTTTGCCGTTACGTGTTTTTGTTTGAACGTAAAGAGTCGCTGACTGATAACGGGAGATAAAACGTGCAATTGAACGAGCTTTGGCAGTAACTAGCTTTGGTAGGCTTGTATCGTTTGGGAATTACATTCCCATGAACAGTCGTATTCGTTAATAATAAACCTGCTGTGTGATTGGTGCGTGCAAAATCATTGCATGTAGAAGCTTACTGACAGACAAAACAAACTTATCAGGATCCTTCAGTAGCAACACCTGACGCTCTCTGTGATAGAACACGGACACGAGGAATAACCGACTGTTGACTACTGCTGACTTCAAACAGAATATGCCTAAGTAAGGTTACACCCCCGCCCCGTACTAGGTATTGCAGTCTCCCAAACCGCCTATCTTTCACCCTGTTTTAAATATTGTGTGGAACCGGATTGCGGAAACATCCTTACCCTCTTGGCTGACACATTTATCGTAGGCTAGGCTTGGAAGGAGAGACGGTTAATTTGTAATCTGTACCTTGGACAGAAACTGTGTGTGCAAATCAGAAAGGAGAGTTCAGAAGGAATTAAAATTGGAAGAGGAGTAAGGCAAGGCTGCTGTCACCAAATTTATTTAACATATATCTTGATGACTTGATTAGGAAGTGCTTTGACAAAACAAAAGGTGTGAATGTTAGTGGAAGAAAAATTGCATGTATAAGGTTTGCTGATGACATGGCTGTTTTAGCAGAAAAGGGAGAGACAATGAATTAATTGATAAGAGATTTGAATTTAGTATGCGAGGAATATGGAATGAGGATTAATAAGGAAAAAACTAAGTGTATGGTGATTAGCAGAAGAGGAAAAAGGGTAAGCATAAAGATAGGGCAAGACAAAATAGAACAGGTGGAGTTGTTTTAATATCTTGGAAGCTTGGTAAGTGAAGATACGTCCTGCACTCGTGAAATTAGAGTAAGAATTGCTATAGCGAAAGAGGCATTTAATGGGAAGAAAAGACTGCTGTGCGGAAATATTAATAAGAATTTAAGAAAACTGTTGGCCAAATGTTATGTGTGGAGCATTGATTTATATGGTGCAGACACATGGACAGTGAGGAAAGAGGATGAGAAAAGATTAGAACCATTTGAGATGTGGGTTTGGCGAGCAATGGAAAAAGTAAAGTGCGTTGATACAATAAGGAATGATGAAGTCTTAGGAAGAAAAGGGGAAGAGAGAAGAATACTAAAAGTAATAGCAAATAGGAAAAGGAATTGGTTATGTCATTGTTTAAGAAGAGACTGCTTCTTTACAACTGCCATGGAGGGTGTCATAGAAGGAGAAAAAAGAAGAGGGAGTAGAAGAATGAAGTTAATAGATAGCATTAAAATCAGAGGGTGTTACGAAGAAACGAAAAGACTGGTATGCGATAGGACAGCTTGGAGAGCTATTACCATTTGAAGACCTGCCTGAGGACAGAACACCAAATAATAACATTGCGAGTATGTGGGATTTCAGAGAATTAAAGAAAATTAACTGTAAGATACGGTGTGAGGTCAGCCTTCTATTTACGTAATACGATGTAAATGTTTAATTTTAACAATACGTTTATGCTATCTAAGTTAAACACCAAAACGTTTCGCGCGCGCACGCGTGTGTGTGCGTGTGTGTGTTGTTTTTGTTACGAAAATTATGTAACGCTCTAGAAACATTGAGAGTGTCTTTCTAGACGCTTCTCGGCTAGCCCAGCGTGCAGCGTCCGTGTCAAGGCCGTCCATTCACGTAACACTCCAAACTGTTCCAGTACTTGTCACTACGCAAATTATGCCGGCACGCCACCAGAAGAATGGAAAATTATTTTGGACCTTCTGTGGTCTATATATAAGCAACAGCGGCCGGCTTAGTCAGTCAGTTACACCTGACGATATCGTACAGTGCGGGTCAAGTGATTGTTGCGCATTAGTGGAAAGTGATTTTTGTTTTATAATTAGTGCAGAACTCTAATATTTGACAATCGTTATTGGGTGGGCCATATTTAACTTGAACTGTTGTATGAGAGTACCTTGTTGATGTTACGTTAATATTTTTGACTAATTAAAGCTGGTAATTAGTGACTTCATTGGTGTGTCTGGGTTTTCTGTTGTCACTGAACAGCGTGAAGAGCCGTAAGATAGTCGTAACAATATGTCTGCACACAATAACACTAATAAGTGGCACAGAACCCAGTTGTATTGAGAGCTGTCAGGTGAGGCCGTGCCAGGGGACAACATGAGATTGCAGTTGCGACCTAAGATAAAATGTCCAGTCCTTACCGCTTCCTATCTTCCGTTCCTTCCTAACTTTGCCCAGTCTTCTTTTTCTAATTTGGGATGCTACACCACTTCAGACGAAACGGAGGGACCTCTAAAACCCAGAGTGGATAAACACAAGTTCAGTGCAAAAACACAAGGTAGATTAACCAATTCAAAATTGTCAGAACACGTCTTGAACGATCCACATAGCATTCTCTGGGAAGATGTTCGAATGTTGGGAATGGAAGTGGGAGCAACTAATGTTTCCTATATTAGGGAATTTTTTATTATTATACATTATTGGACATATTTGACAAATTATATAAATTAAGAGTATAGATTTCTTCTCATCATCTTCATAACGGTTTTAGCCCTTCTTAACGGTTTTAGGCTTTTGCGGCCTGTTCCTATTCCACAGTCCACCTTTTCTTAGGTCTACGGACCGGTGTGGCGTAGTGGCTAGCGTGTGGCGCTAATACGCTATCGGAGCGGGTTCAATTCCCGCCGGAGCCATTTGATTTAGATACGACCGTTTCCCCTCGCAAGGCAATGGCAAACCTGCCTAGTATAAACCCTCCCCAACTATGCCGTTCGGTTCCGGCGTTAAACTGTAGGTCCCATATACCTGTGAGAGACTCCGTAACACACGCACCACAGATATATGCGGGGAGGGTACAAACCAGTCGAAAGACTGGAGGACCCAAAATATCTTAGGTCTACCAAATTTCCTTCTGTCTCTAGGATTGTAATCTTCCGCCATCTTCCGTATTCTACTTTCTTCCATTCTATTGATGTGTTGAATCCATTTTTTTCTGTAGTCTTTAATCCTTTTATTAACTGTAAGCCGTAATTAATTCCTTGTAAGCCGTACGGCATACAAGGAAGGCAGTGTGGCCAGCACTACGCTTCAGCCGCCCATTATTATCCCCAGGATGTTACCCCAGGTACTCATTTTCAACAGGATGAGTCGACCTGGGGACTGATAAACGCACCTTGATTTTATGGTCCGGCCCCGGGAATCAAACCCCGGACCTCTAGATTAGTAGTCAGGTGCCATACCCACTGGTCTACTGAGCCGCCAATATAAATTCGTAAACACTTGTGTCAAAATACTTGCACCCCTCGATATAGCATTAATTATTACTTCCATGTTCCATAAGGAAATGGAAGTATGATGATGGCGAAAAAAATCGTGTTCAAGATAAGGGCTGATTCTGATTGTACTACCCTCAAAACATGAGGAAAAGTCATTTTCCAAAAAGTGTCTGTGTGTCTATCTTTGTGTAGAAGTTTTTCTACGGCGAACGATAACTGCCGCAAATTCAAACAGAATCAAATAAGTTTTTGCATATGTGCCTGAATTGTAGAGGACTCAAGATCTATTGATTTCGGTAAAGATCGATTAAGGGGAAAGGGTAGTTTACCAGTAACATTTTATGTTTTAATAAGATTAAAGTACTTAATTTTGATAAATAAAGTATCCTGAAAAGATGGTCATAATAATCCACTGTAGAAAGATAGATAAAATATATATAAATAAAAAGGGTAGTTGTGGGGGAGGGGGTAATTTTCTATACATAAAAATGATAGTCCAAGGGGGAGGGGATAATTCTTTATATGTGTACTACGTTATCGGCAACAAAGAAATAGTTTGTTGTTAAAATTCCTTCCCGGGCTGTTTGGCCGTGGTCCATTGTTTTCTGAAAAACCAGACGTTTTGGCAGTGCCATCAACTCACATCACCAGTGAAAATCGAGTGCGCTAACGTGAGGTGGTATACGTTAGTGACCACAGTACGGTGGTTAAGGCTGAAGAAAGAAGTACTTTATATGGAAATATTTCATCTCAAAAATGGTTTTAAATATAAATTTAAGAACACGGAAGTCATGTATGGCTCTCCATACCGATATTTATTTACTGTGCTGTATTTAACAACAGGCGGGAACAGTGGCATATTTAAAACTTGGCTTTCGGTGTGGGGTCTGGGATCGAGTCGGCTTCGTCAAAACAAAAAACAAATTAAGACTAATTAAGATTACTATATTTAAAGTGTCTGAAAACCTTGTGTCAACATCCTGAAATCAGTCCCTTTACGGTAATAACACAATAAAAACACACATTATTGAAACATTGTTAAAAGGTACTTATTGACAGAATTGGTTTCCTATATTTATTGTTATTATTCCGGTTGTACAATGTTTACACATTTTCCGGAACCAAAGATTACAGAAGTGACTGAATTCTCATCTTCTACTGATGCTTGTCCATCCAAAGATTTTCTTCAATTTCTTATTCCCTCAATATAGTCTGAATTTCTTCTATCCAGGTGATAGGTGGTCTTCCTCTTTTCCTTCTTCCTTGTGGGGTCCATTCCAAAACTCTTCTTGGGAATCTTTCCTGTGCCATTCTTTTCGTGTGTCCATACCGTTGAAATTTTTTGTTTGGATAAAATCAACAATTGAATTTTTCACATTCGTTCTGTCCTTAATGACGTCATTTATAATTTTCTCACGTCTGGATACTCGATTTCCTATATTTCATCTTCAAATGTATACGCTAATTCTGAGTAATAAACCTGTTTTAAAAAAGAGTTACTACTATATTAGCGTACACATACTGAAAAAATAATGAAGCAGCCTAAAAATTAAGAGATTAACAAAATTTGTGAATTTTTTTCCACCGTCTGGGAGGGTCCGGTCCCGTTCGTCTCCTCCACCCGTAAATACGTCCCTGGGTGGAATGACAACAGACTAAATACGTATTGAAGGGTGAGGTCGTTGTATTGTCCAAGTACCTGGAAAGCGCCCTGATTGAAGTAATAAAATACCAGACAATTACAGTATTATCCTGTAAGAGCCAAAATAAAGATTAACAACCAACTAATTGAACAAGTCTCTCACTAGTTCAATGAGACTTCTCACACTTCATATGAGAACAGTAGAGACATAGACAATAAACTACATAAAAAAAACAAGAGACGGAAAGATACTCAGCTCAAGTTTTACAAGGTAATGGCTGTCTTTATGCTTCTTTATTGGAATGAGTCATGGATAATGAGAAAGAGAGATAAAAGCTTCATATAAGCAGTAGAGATAACATTTCTAAGATTGATGAAAGGTTGTTCTAAACAAGATCGATTTAAAAATGAAAAGATTAGAGAAGAGTTGGAAATATACAAACAAAATGACAAAACCGAGTTGCCTAGAAGAAATTGGAAGGACCATCTGGAGCGTATGGATGGTCAAAGACTACCAAAAGCGGCATGTCGATACAAAGCAACTGGAAGAAGAAGCGTAGGGTGACCAAAGAAAAGATGAGAATAAATCCTATGAACCCGGAACAGGTCATCACCATCATCATCATCATCATCAACCGTGGCTCTACAACCATTGGTGAGTCTTGGCCTGCTCCAATAGTCCATTCTATTCCTCCCTATTGCATGCCCTGGCTTTCCAGTTTTTTATGTTTAGCTTTCCAAGGTCCTCCTCTATCTGATCTTTGAATGTACTTCGGGGTCTTCCCTTTTTTCTACTACCCATTGGTTTCTGGTAGAAAATAGTTTCGTAGGCTGTCCTTCCTCCATTCTCTCCATGTTTCCAACCCACCTTAGCCTGTGTATTTTTATTATCCTGACAATGTCCGGCTCTTTGTAAAGATGGTACAGTTCATAATTATAGGGCGAACACGGAACAGATCACCAGCGCCTAATCCTTGTTGGAGAAGAAGAAGAAGAAGAAGAAGAAGAAGAAGAAGAAGAAGAAGAAGAAGAAGAAGAAGAAGAAGAAGATTACAGTAATGAAGTACTAATGTACTATCATAATAAAGCAGTGAAATATTAAAGCACCAAAGTACTAGTGTATTAATGTCTCAAAATACTGAAATATACCAAAGTGCTAAAATACTGAAATTCCTTTACATTGAAACACCAACGCAATAGAGTACTAAAATATACAAGTACTAAATTACCAAGGTATTAGAGTCAAGTAATGAGTTACCAGGATATTAAAGTACAAGGTGCACTGAAGATACGCTTTGCACGGCAGAAATTAAGATGAATATAGTATTGGCGGTGAAAGAATGCTTTAACAAGAGGAGGAGGAGTAGAAGAAGAGCGTAGCCCGTACCGTCAAATAAGAAGTTAAAGAAGATGCCGCTAAACCGCTTTTAGAGAGTGTAACGTTGTACGGTACTGAAACGTGGACACAGAAGAGAAAAGGATGGGGGAAGATTGGAGGCACCGGAGATGTAGAGATACCGATGAATGGGGATTACGATTGAAATTAGGTGGCGTTTGTTACACAGTCTGAGTGGTGTAAGAAAATAAGAGATTAATTGGCTGCACTGGATAAGGTTTACTGTAGGCGACAGTGGCGTAAAGAAAGGCAGGAAATGGGAAGTAGAGGATGGTGGATTGGTGGAGGATATGGAGATATTAAGAGGAAAGATTAAGAAGAAAGGAGATTAACTGGTGTACTGGATAAGGTGCACTGTGGGTGCCAGTGGCGTAAAGAATATACTTAAGAGAAAAGTGTAAGAAGAAAGGAGATTAATTTGTGTACTAGACAAGGTGCGCTGTGGGTGACAGTGGTGTAAAGAAAGGCAGGAAGTGGGAAGTAGAGGATGGTGGATTGGTGGAGGATATGGAGATATTAAGAGGAAAGATTAAGAAGAAAGGAGATTAACTGGTGTACTGGTTAAGGTGCACTGTAAGTGACAGTGGCGTAAAGAATACACTTACACTAAGAGGAGACTGTAAGAAGAAAGGAGATTAATTTGTGTACTAGACAAGGTGCGCTGTGGGTGACAGTGGTGTAAAGAAAGGCAGGAAGTGGGAAGTAGAGGATGGTGGTTTGGTGGAGGATATGGAGATATTAAGAGGAAAGATTAAGAAGAAAGGAGATTAACTGGTGTACTGGATAAGGTGCACTGTGGGTGCCAGTGGCGTAAAGAAGGGCAGGAAGTGGGAAGTACAGGATGGTGGATGACATGGAGATACTAAGAGGTGGCACAGAACCCCTGGTGCTGGCAGGGAAGAGCATGAGACAATGAGGAGTCGCATGCAATAAGAGCCTCTAAGAGGTTTGGCCCCTTTTGTGTTCAACGGTTTATTCAATTATCCGTTCCTTAGTTAGTACGCCAGTATCCGTCAATAGAGTTCAGGACAGGCAACAACGGCATTGCCTTCTTGCAGTTTTCGTTAAGCTAAAACCTCAGGCAATATCCTTTATTTGTGTGTCTAAATTAATGAACACAACTTCCAGAGCAGTTTTATCGCCTAGTGTATTCAAGGTTTCTTACCTCATCGTCCTTTCTAATAAACAAAATAACAACGCCTTTCACCATAAATATTACGTTTATCACCATAGGCACCTGTTGGCATTAAAACAGAAAAAGAAAAGTATATTCCAAGTTTGTTTCACTTCCTCTTAGAAGTAGCATGAATATGTTCTTAAAAAGCTTAGACAGTTACAAAATATTCATACAGAAGATGATGAGTAAAGAAATGAAGATGTTTAAATAAACTGGAAGTACAATCAAATACTTTATATGCAAACTGGGACAAATATCATAACATCATTGAAAGCAAAATGGCTTTCGAAACTTTTTTTTAATTTGTATTTTACAAATTTTCGAAAACATTCTTCACCTAACCTAACTATGATCCAATATACAGCGTATAAAATATCGTGCTTACTGAATAGAAATGCTGTGCATCTTGTCATAATATTTCTACATTAGTTTAAAAACTTTCACTTTTTATCTTAAAATGTCATTTTGGCAGGTAGGCCCTTATTCCATCCAACTCTTCCATTGCAGTTGCAGGCTAAAATACCCTGTCAAGTTTTTTCGCTTCCTCTTTCCCGTTTCTGTCTACTTCTGTCCAGTCTTTGTCCTCTGATTGTGGCATTACATCATTTTAAATTTCAACAACATTTTCGCTAGTTACTCACAAAAGTCCTTCTTCCAGATTGCTACGTTCATTTGATCGACAGCTTTCTGCGAGACCGTAGCTTCCGAGTGAGAATAAACCACCCTCTCTCTTCGGAGAGGCGTATTACCGCCGGCGTCCCTCAGGGAAGTGTCCTTGGGCCTCTCCTGTTCTCGCTGTTTGTCAATGACACGCCCCGAGTTCCTGCAGTTAAATTGTCTCTGTTCGCGGACGACACTGCGGCTTTTGCCTCAGAGCCGAACGCAAGTTATGCGGCAATTAAGCTCTAGCGTCAACTCGACGCGTATGGCGGGTGGACCGATGACTGGAGAGTTGCCGTTAACGCTTCCAAGAGCGCCGCGGTAATATTCTCCCGCAAACGCAAGCGGCCTCGGCCGCTTAAAGTAGGCCCCGTCGAGGTGCCCTGGAACAACAGCGTCAAGTACCTCGGGCTCCACGTGGACTCCCGACTCACCTGGCGAACCCATACTCAATACATCCGTCAACGCGCTTCGGCGCAACTCAGTAGACTCTGGCCCGTGCTATCTAATCCGGCAATGACCCCCCGGCTAGGTAAGATCATAGTCAACTCGTACGTGTTGCCCTTGATTACCTACGCTTGTCCTGTTTGGGGATACCTGGCTCGTGGTCATAGAACAACGCTCTAGCGCGTACTCGACCGGGGACTGAAGCTTGCGTGCAAAGTCACCCGGGGGTACTCTTCTCGCCTTTTGAGGAGAGGACTCGGTGTCCGCTCTCTTGATGACACCGTGAGACGCCTGGCGCGTAGATTCTATGTTGTTCCGACAGAGTGACCCACAATTCCCTCATTGCCGGACTTGGTAAATACACCCCGCGACCAGGTGAGTCCTGGAAGCGACCTCGTTTGCTAGTCCCGGTGGTATAATCCACCAATCGCAGGTCGCTTCAGACCCCCCCACAATTAGGTAAAAAGACATAAAATGAACTCCAATAGACCCAGTGGCAGGAGTCCTTTCTGAGACTCGGGACACTCCACTACTCGCGACCCCCAGTTGTGTTTTCGCTAGTCCTATTTTTCTTTTTGTTGTTGGCTTCCAATTATTTTCTGGTTTTACTTTTTTTTTTCTTTCGATAACCATCGCGAATATGATCTCTAGGCGAAGAACCGCCAACCGAAAGTCATCTTGTTCTTGAGGTTGGTAGTTGAGCGTAAACTTCTTCGCCTTTCTTTCAAAGAAGCATAATACCTGCAACGAGTGCTCTCCGCCCCACTGTCTATCCTTGGCTGGTACCCACATGCTATCCATAGCGTCCCAAGGTTTTTTCACTGTCCTTCGCCATGTAGTACTTAGTCTTGCTCTTCTTTTGTTGTCTTGTTAAGTCAAAGGCGTAATGCAAACCACCGCCCTCCCTAAATAAATCAAGATTACTTTAACAGTACTGAATATTTTATTTGAACCTTTTCAAATACAGGTTCCCTGACCGGCATCTGAACAGCTAAAACCTATTTAATGATGCATATTTATTTTTTGTAACTTTATTTTGTAGCTTTACTAGAACGTTAAAATGAGAAAATTTATGGTACGTCTGTTAAGGGGTTTATGTCTCAATAAACACTTATTTAGTATTTATAAATGTTTATAATGTCATTAAGGAAACAGGAGGGCATTTTAAGAAACTCAAGCCGCCCTCTCTTCCTTTCCGCGAGCGTAAATTATTAATTTTTGTAAATGTTTACTTGTATTTTTATTTACACATAAATGTTGCTTGAGTTAGAAAAGTTTTTATATTTGCACATACGAGACTTATCTAAAACGTAATAAGACTGAATTTTTTCCACGATTTGGTAACACTGTAAGACCAACAGCTGATAGCGAAAATGTTTGTTTACATTCAGACAGTTTACAACTTCTGAACCTTATCAAATTTGGCTGTGCCGTGTTTTTGTGTGTTTTGTCACACGTCAATTTTATGTACTACAAAAACCAATCTAAAACTTTGTGTAAATAATAAATTCAACAATGGTAAGATTTCAAGTCAATCATTTTTCAAGTCAAGATGGATACATTTTTTATTTGGTTGGGAAATTTCAATAAATTATGTCAGGTATTAGACAGACTAAAAATGGGCCACACAACTGTAGCAACGACATATGGAAGTATAGTGGACTGCTTTAGTACAGGTTTCACAAAATCGATGAGGAAATAATGAGCACAGAGTGTCACACTCGAGTGGGCTCGTGTCAACGTATTGTGAGATCGAAAAAGTATATACTTTATATTCCGTGTCTGATTTATAGTTCACTTGACGATGATTTTGACAGACGCATACAAATGTTTGTGACAGGTGCTTAATAAGTATTCTGACAAACGCCTTTTTAATTGTGAAAATACAAACTGTCTTCCTGTAAATGTAAATATGTGCAACCATACTAAAAACACTAACCTTAATTTTGCATTGGAATGTGAACTTACTCGGCCAGAACTTGCATCTAGGAAAATTCACGAACTTACAGAGTAACTAAATCCTAATCTCTTGATGAAAGTGTTGACGGTGTAATAAAATAAATAAATGAGTTGTATTGTAATGTGTTTATTTGGTGTGGCTCTCGACGTCTTACTGGCCTGAAACACTTCCTTAAGTTTCCCAGCTGGTCGAGTCCCAATGGTAGCAAGACCGGTCGAGTAGCGTAAAGTTGATGAAGAAATATATATGCTCAGCTTCACCGAAAGTTTCAAAACAAAAATTATTGTTTTGAAGAAAATTAAAAAAAAATTATGTTTATACAAAAAAATAATAAAAAAAAATTTTAATTTTATTAATTAATTAATTAGGATCAATTAATTAATATAGGGCTGTGAAGTTTTAAACAGTGTAATGCTCTTCTGAAAATTTTTATTAAAGTTTTAGTATAATTTAAATAATCTATCACCACTCATAAGACTGTCTGTAAACCAATCGATATTTGTTTACCTTTCTATTTTTTAGGTTATCTTCACTTACGGGTGGTAAAGTCCTTGTAGATTATCAATTAGAATTATATTATTGGTAATTAGTATTATTGAAGAAATAAAGAACTATTAAGTATTGAAAAGTATTAATGTTTTATTAAGTAACAGCAATATTGACTCTTATCGATTAGTATCGATTCTCAGGATATCGAAAAAAGTTACAAGTATATGTTATAAAAATTATATAGGGTTCTTTAAACAGCCAGTTATTACCAAAGTCAGAGAAATCGGGCTAATATTTAAAAAGTATAACGTTACAATCAAATTAATAGTTATTAATAAACACAGACATTGAATAATAAATTGTAAATATAATAATAATTGTTTTCACCAAACAGCTGTGCTGAACAAAGAAGAAGGCACTGAGATCGTCAAAGCAAATGGCCGCCGTCAAGTTGATCAAAATGTTGCTCGTTCCTGCTGCATTCCAAATAATGTATTTTGAAGCAATATTCCTGTTCTTGTGTCTGCAAATCTCTTGTTATATGTTGTGTAGCGACTGGTGTAGTGATTCTGGGTTGTATTTAGTATGTCTGTGTAATTATAAGTCAAAACACTTTTCCCAATTCCGACACTAATTTGGTTAATGTGTTATACAGTTTTCTGGTGTTTCGTGGTGTTTTTCAGAGTAGATTTATATTGTTCTGTGTTATGGAGTGTTACTTGATTGTTTCTGTTATAATATGATAGTTTTAGAAGTATTTTACAAGTCACTCGCGATTTCACAATAACGTACTGTACACTCGCTTTGTATGTCTATTATAGGTTAGGTTATGCACGTTACCAAACGTATGTCATGTTAACCGTTCAACAACCAATAATTAACTAACTGTTTCCTTCAGTTTCAATTAAACTCTTAGCCCATATAATATTATCCTTAACATTGTTCAAAAATATTTTCACATCCTGTGTACATTTTACTATTTCACTATATGAATGCCTAAACTTTGGTTATTTGTCAATTTTATTCACTAGATTTGATTTAAATTAATCTTTCAGTTCATTCTGGTTATTTTCAGATTAAATAATGCCATTTTATAGTGTTTTCTGTCCGAAAAATAGTAATTTTACTTTCAGTTTGGTATACAAACTGTTTGGAAGTCAAAACATTAAAATTTACTTCCTGTCATTATATAAATTCAGCCATTTTATCAGTTATATTTAATATTAATAATTCTATATTGTATTAAAAGGTTCCTATTCCCTTATTTTCTGGTAATTAATTGAATTAGTTGTATTCTGAAACATTATTCTGAAATATATGACTCCCATGTCTAAATTTCTGAGTTTAGTCATTTTCACTTTTATTCATAATTCTGAATATAATTTATTAAAATCTCTCTAAATGGTATGTGCAATTGTATGGCATGATCTCAAGTTTATTTTGTCTAAACCCCTTTTGTTTATTTGCATTTAATTGAGCAATTTCTCTGTTTTGATGAAGTTTGGTTTCCATTCTTTTGGCCTATGATTTTTTAACAATTTTTCTTACAAAATAATTTACAAACAATATATGATGTGTGATACCCTCTCTGACTTTTACAAATAGTATTATAAATTAAACATGCTTTCAAATTACACAAAAACAACTAGTATTGGCCACAATACAAACAATAGTCAAACAGAATAAAGAATATTTTTTTTTAAATAAATGGTTGTCTTCAAATCAGACATTTTGCAACAAAATTCCCATTTCCAACATGTAAATATGGTTTACAACAAAGGTTTTTTTACTAACTAACATCTTAATTACTGTCTACTATTTACAAGTGGTAACTATTTTTATAGTTCTGATGTTAGTTGTTTCAGACCCAAACAAATGGCCTTATATATAATACATTTTTAAACATTCTTGTACTATATACATAAAAACCTTATATTTATATTCTTATTTCTAAACATTATTATAAGTAGGATTCTACAGTTTTTATACTGTCTTTTACATTGTCTTTGGGGAATTGTACCCTGTCATTAACAAATAAATAGTATTAATTGTTCAAAAGGTATTATGAACTCTGTTTTTCTTTTTTCATGTAAAACAAAATGTTATTTTAAACAGATTCATGTCTTATGAACAACATATTGTCACAGTACATATTTTAAGTCATTGAAAAATGCATATTTCATTGCATTCAATGTTTGTGATGGCCAAGAATGAAACACAAGGTTCATTTTTTATAATACCCAAAACTATCACTGGTTCACTTTGCACTTATATATTATGTTAATGCTAAATGGTCGTATAGTCTTATTAACATAATAAATTGGTTAGCGTTTTTTCAATGGAGATTTGTTCCATGGGTACTATATTATTGTTTCATCTTAGTTCACAGGAAACTTTTACTTTATACACTCCTCTCTCTTAAATTTATATACATGTGGTTTTTATTTCGTTATACTTTTATTTTTAGATATTTATTTTGGGGATATAGGGATTTGGGTGTCTTTTATAAGAGCATGACATCTTCTTCAGGATGCTGCCCTCTTCTTCTTTCTTCAGTCTTCTTTTCTCCTGCCTTCTGGGACTGGTATCTTCTCCATCTTCTTCTTGTTGCCATCAGGTTTCTTGGGATCTTCTCCGTCTTCTTCTTGATTTCAGAAATACACAACCTGTGTTGTTTGATCTTGGCTTATTTTAGGGTTTCTATTCTATTTATTCTCCCTCGTTGTGGGTTTGGTCATATTGTGTACTGCTTTGTTATTTACTATTTTACCTTCCTGGGTTATAGTTTGAAAACCTTTGGTTATGATACTGGTTTTGGATGACTCATCACTAGTAACTCTTTTTACTTGAACTTGTATTTTCTTTATAATAATGATTTCTTTCCACAGTTGCTATGAATTAATCTTTTTATATTAAACTTAATGCTTTCTTCCAAATTTAAATATTATAACTTTATTATTCTAATGATCAATTGCCATTCAATATTATGCTTATATCTGTCACGCTACAGATTGCTCTCCTCCAGAAGTAATTATTTCAGACATGTTTATGGATGAAATAATTTCTTATGATAATTTCATCATTTCTTATAATTCATTTTCTTCTCCATTTTTATATCGACTTTTTTATATTAGAGTTTTATTAATTTTATATATATGGTTACTTGTCTTACTACTGATCCTTTTCGGATAGTTAGTGTCTTCTGAGATATATTATAATTGTAATACATTTTTTTTCTATATCAACTTCGTGTTGTATCCTTGGGATATTAATTCCCTAACATTCCCTATCACGTGGGCTGGGGCAGATCAGAGGGGCACTGTACGCTACTTCTCTGCTGGCCATACACCACTTCTATAAATTGATTACAGAGGCATATCCATCCCTGCTCAAAAAACATAATGCTGCTGGAATTATCTTCAGTCAGTCATCGAATAAATAAATAAAAAGTAGTCTCATTTTCGACTAATAAAAATATCTTTGGATTCTCCACTTCGTAGTCTCTCAGATTACCTCACATTTTCTATCTTAATAAATCTTCATAATCATTATTATACTCATTATATATATATTTTTTCAAAACTCTTAACTTGTCTGATATATTTAATTTAATTATGGTTGAAAACCTTTCTTTTAATAATTCTGGTTACTGTTTACAGTGTAACTCTCTTTCTTCTTCATCTGAATTCTCTTTATACTTTCTTCTGGTTATTCATAGTATTAGCATGGTCTTTATAAATAGTCTTTCGTATTCATTATTTGAATGGTCTTAATATATTATATTTAATTTTTTAACATTGTATCTTTACATTAGATATACAGGTTGTTATATTGATCATTTTATTTAAACATTTTGGTTCTTTCCTTTCTCTTAGAAAGTTATTAATCCGTCTTCGCATTCATTAGCATTAATTCATTTATATTATATTTCATGTGGTATTTCTTCTCTTTGCATTTCATATAGGTCTTATTATTATCATTGGTTCAAAATCATCTTCTCCATATGTTTGGTATGAGTTGTTCTTCTTCGCTCTTAATTAACTGTTTTCATTTTCGTTTCATAGGTAATTAGTCTCTTTGCTTCCAAATTTTTTCCTTCTCTGGCATATTACACTCTTTTTTGTTATTCTTCTCTACTCCTTCAAATGCTATTGTGAATATCTAGCATTTATTCTGGATTAACGTTAATTCTCTTTTCTGAATTAACCACTTTATTTTCTTCTCAATTCAATCATAATTGACACATAATTATTTTTTGGAACTTGGTCAGTTTTAATGTAAAATTCAAACTATTCTTTTTATTTAATTGAACAATATTTCTCATAAATCCTGGTAATATGTTGATCTTATCTTGTTTCAAAGTACTGACGTTCTATCAACATTCAAATTCTGTTTAATTCATTTATTCCCAGAATTGTTTCATTCAGAATTGTTTATAGTACTGTGATTTTACTATTATTTCTGAATGTTTTGGTATTTCTCCAAATTCAAATTCTTCTTAATTATTTACCATAAAGTTTTCTCATAAACTTAGTTATAGTAAGTTGGTCTTACTTCATTTTTAAATTTTTTGTATAATTAAGTTCAAAATTCTCTCTCTTTCTCTTTCTTCCATAAAGTTTTGTTCTAAATTATCAGGTTGTAGTAAGATGTACTTACTCAATTTTAAATTTTTATAATTATATTTGAATTCAAAAGTCTTTCTTTTTCTTTCATAAAGTTTGTTCCAAAATTATTAGGTTGTAAGTTGTTCTTACTTATTTTTTAATTTTTTCAAAATATAAATTCTAAATTCCTTCTTCTTATAATTCTCCAAAATGTTCTTCTCAAAATATTAGGTTGTAAGATGTACTTACATTATTTTAAAATTTTTTAAAATAAAAATTAAAAAATTCTTCTCCTTATGTTCTCCTAATTCTCCAGAATGTTCTCAAAATATTAGGTTGTAAGATGTACTTACATTATTTTTGAATTTTTAAAATTAAAAATTCTAAATTCCTTCTTCTTATAATTCTCCAGAATGTTCTTTTCAAAATATTAGGTTGTAAGATGTACTTACATTATTTTAAAATTTTTTAAAATTAAAAATTCTTTTTCTTTTAATTCTCCAGAATGTTCTTTTCAAAATATTAGGTTGTAAGATGTACTTACATTATTTTAAAATTTTTTAAAAATATAAATTCTAAATTCTAAATCTCACAACTCATTCTTCATAATATTTCTTCATAGAAGCTTGATTATACACTCCTTTGATTTTTCCGGAAACGATTTCCTTCAACTCATATGTATTGTTATGCTTATCATTTACCACAACATATGGGGTTATATTGTACTCTACACTGGCCCATATTATTTATACTTTAATAAGTTGATCTCCACTTTTTCTTTTCTTATAAATTTTCTTTTCTTTTATATACCCAGGAAGATGTACGATTTTCTTTATGTCGTTCCATTGCTCATATTTTTATTTATAATGTGCATTTTCTTAAATAGTCTTCATTCATAAAACCCAGTTTTGTTTCTATGTTTATTCTCCATATCATTTCCTTTCAATGATATTTATCCCGTCCCCTTCACCGTTGTTTTTCGCCGTAGTCGGTTATCACGATCCGTCCCTTTTCTTGATGTCGTGTGGTATTTGTGTCAACCAGGGTCCATCATCTCAGTTGCTCTTATAAAATTTACCCTAGGGCGCGACACTCGGTTATTATTACTGTTATTGTTTTTATTACTAAATTTATCATGATAATAATTTCGGTTAGGTTGGTAAGGTTTGTCACCATTATTGTTGGGATATGGATTTCTCTGACTGTATGGGACATTATTATGTTGGTATAAATTGTTTCTATTGTATGGATAGGGGTTGTTATCCCTAACGCCGTTAGAATTACCGATACACTGGTTATTACACGGCGGGTTGTTATGGCCGTCGTAATTACTGGGTTGGTTCCGGTTATTTGTATGGTTATTGCCGTTATTGGGGTAAGTAGTCGGCCTTGCTTCTGGTCTCTCATTTCTCTTCCTGCTCTGCCGATAATACTCTTCATTCTCGTATCCCTCCAATAACTCAGTCATTCCCTGGATCGTCTTGATCTGACTACCTCTCCGGGCCCTGATAATGTCCTCATCATAGTGATAAGATATCTTATTCACTAAACATTCTTCTGGGATTGCTGGCTCAAGGTGCTTTGCCATACACACCTTCCCCAAGAAATATGCCGTCATACTGCTACCTAATTGTGACCTGTATCTTCCGTTACAAATATTGTCACGTATCAAGTTCTGGGTGGTCTCAGACCAGTATTTTGTCTTAAACATTTTCCGGAACTGTTGGTAGTCGGAAATTTCACTCCGGTTGGCCATCCACCAATTATCTGTAATGTCTCGGAAGGACTCGTCGAATATCTCCCTGCTATGGCTCCATTGGGTAATTTTATGCTTGGTCAAATATTCTTCTACCCTTGCCAGGAACTCCATCGGCTTGCGTTTGTACTGCCGGAAGTTGAGCCACTCTCGGCTTTCGTTGACGGGCAATCCGGTGAAATGAGTCGGTCTGTTTCTAATCGCTTCCATCTCCTCTCGGCTTTGTCGCACCTGACCGGTGATATTGGCCATGGTCTCTTGTATATCATTACATCGTTCTGTGACCTGGTTGCGTACTTTTCCGAATTCTTCTTGATTCTCCTTCCTCTGTTCTTCTACCTTCCTACGACTATGTTCTTCGATATTTGTGAACTTGATGTTCACCACTTCTTTAAACTCATTCACCTCCTTTTCGGTCTGGTTGCACTTTCCATCAATCTCCCGAATCTGTTGATTGACCATTATATTTTCTTCTTCCATCTTCTTATTCATCGCTTTTTTGTTAACATTGATTTCTTTGTTCAGTTCTTCTCGCAACAATTCCATCCTTTCGTCCAGTTTGTCCAAATTCTCTTGATTGACCTCTCTTAATTCTTCTCTCAAAATTTGATTGTCCTCTCTCAATTCTTCCAGCTTCTCCCCCATTTTCTCTTCCAACTTCCTGTTATCTTCTTTCAACTCTTCCTTCAATTGTCGGTTGTTCTTCTCTATCTTCTTCCTGGTTTCATCGATTTTCTGATTAGTATTTTCAATTTTATTAATCAATTCTTCTTTGGTCGACTTGAATTCTTCCTTGAACAATTGGTTGTCTTCCTTCAATTCTTCTAACTTCTTCCCCATCTCTTCTTCCAACTTCCTGTTGTTTTCTTCCATCTTCTCTTCCATCTTCTTGCTGTTTTCTTCCATCTTCTCTTCCATCTTCTTATTGGTTTCATCAATCTTCTTACCCAGGGACTGGTTGTCTTCCTTCAATACTTCCATGTTCTTGTTCATCCCAGTCAACTCTTCTTTTGTGGATTGGTTATCCTTCTTCAATTCTTCTAACTTTTCTCCCATCCTCTCTTCCAGCTTCTTATTTGTTGTTTCGATCTTATTTCCTAAATCTTCTTTCAAGGACTGGTTATCTCCCTTCAACTCTTCCATGTTCTTGTTCACCCCACTTAATCCTTCTTTCAAAGACTGTGTGTCCTTCTTCCTATTCTCCTCCATTTTCTTGTTACTCTCCTCCATTTTGTCTTCCATCTTTTGTAGAAGTCTTTCCATGAATCTGTCCATTTTATCCTCTTCCGTTACTTTGGATTTTTCTACATGTCTTTCCTGGACATTTACTTCCTCTGTCTGTGTAGGCATCTCAGGTTGTTCCCCTGGTTGTTCATGTTGTTTGGACAACACTGGTGGCAACGAACTTTCCGCGTCTATTGGTGTTGCTTCCTTGTTGTCCATGTCAACTTCTATTTCTTTCTCGGCCTCCGCCGCCCGTTTCTTAGATGTTGCACGTCGTTGCATTTTCCCTTGAAATTCTCTGGCTTTGTAGCTGTTGCCTAGCTCCAACTAGTGATTGGGCAGAATGTATTGGCCTTCCAATCGCTAATTAAAGCCCCTAAAGTTGTGCGCCAATTTGTAATAAAATGAATAAATGAGTTGTATTGTAATGTGTTTATTTGGTGTGGCTCTCGACGTCTTACTGGCCTGAAACACTTCCTTAAGTTTCCCAGCTGGTCGAGTCCCAATGGTAGCAAGACCGGTCGAGTAGCGTAAAGTTGATGAAGAAATATATATGCTCAGCTTCACCGAAAGTTTCAAAACAAAAATTATTGTTTTGAAGAAAATTAAAAAAAAATTATGTTTATAAAAAAAAAATAAAAAAAAAAAATTTTAATTTTATTAATTAATTAATTAGGATCAATTAATTAATATAGGGCTGTGAAGTTTTAAACAGTGTAATGCTCTTCTGAAAATTTTTATTAAAGTTTTAGTATAATTTAAATAATCTATCACCACTCATAAGACTGTCTGTAAACCAATCGATATTTGTTTACCTTTCTATTTTTTAGGTTATCTTCACTTACAATGTATTTTGAAGCAATATTCCTGTTCTTGTGTCTGCAAATCTCTTGTTATATGTTGTGTAGCGACTGGTGTAGTGATTCTGGGTTGTATTTAGTATGTCTGTGTAATTATAAGTCAAAACACTTTTCCCAATTCCGACACTAATTTGGTTAATGTGTTATACAGTTTTCTGGTGTTTCGTGGTGTTTTTCAGAGTAGATTTATATTGTTCTGTGTTATGGAGTGTTACTTGATTGTTTCTGTTATAATATGATAGTTTTAGAAGTATTTTACAAGTCACTCGCGATTTCACAATAACGTACTGTACACTCGCTTTGTATGTCTATTATAGGTTAGGTTATGCACGTTACCAAACGTATGTCATGTTAACCGTTCAACAACCAATAATTAACTAACTGTTTCCTTCAGTTTCAATTAAACTCTTAGCCCATATAATATTATCCTTAACATTGTTCAAAAATATTTTCACATCCTGTGTACATTTTACTATTTCACTATATGAATGCCTAAACTTTGGTTATTTGTCAATTTTATTCACTAGATTTGATTTAAATTAATCTTTCAGTTCATTCTGGTTATTTTCAGATTAAATAATGCCATTTTATAGTGTTTTCTGTCCGAAAAATAGTAATTTTACTTTCAGTTTGGTATACAAACTGTTTGGAAGTCAAAACATTAAAATTTACTTCCTGTCATTATATAAATTCAGCCATTTTATCAGTTATATTTAATATTAATAATTCTATATTGTATTAAAAGGTTCCTATTCCCTTATTTTCTGGTAATTAATTGAATTAGTTGTATTCTGAAACATTATTCTGAAATATATGACTCCCATGTCTAAATTTCTGAGTTTAGTCATTTTCACTTTTATTCATAATTCTGAATATAATTTATTAAAATCTCTCTAAATGGTATGTGCAATTATATGGCATGATCTCAAGTTTATTTTGTCTAAACCCCTTTTGTTTATTTGCATTTAATTGAGCAATTTCTCTGTTTTGATGAAGTTTGGTTTCCATTCTTTTGGCCTATGATTTTTTAACAATTTTTCTTACAAAATAATTTACAAACAATATATGATGTGTGATACCCTCTCTGACTTTTACAAATAGTATTATAAATTAAACATGCTTTCAAATTACACAAAAACAACTAGTATTGGCCACAATACAAACAATAGTCAAACAGAATAAAGAATATTTTTTTTTAAATAAATGGTTGTCTTCAAATCAGACATTTTGCAACAAAATTCCCATTTCCAACATGTAAATATGGTTTACAACAAAGGTTTTTTTTACTAACTAACATCTTAATTACTCTCTACTATTTACAAGTGGTAACTATTTTTATAGTTCTGATGTTAGTTGTTTCAGACCCAAACAAATGGCCTTATATATAATACATTTTTAAACATTCTTGTACTATATACATAAAAACCTTATATTTATATTCTTATTTCTAAACATTATTATAAGTAGGATTCTACAGTTTTTATACAGTCTTTTATACATTGTCTTTGGGTAACACAAGGTTCATTTTTTATAATACCCAAAACTATCACTGGTTCACTTTGCACTTATATATTATGTTAATGCTAAATGGTCGTATAGTCTTATTAACATAATAAATTGGTTAGCGTTTTTTCAATGGAGATTTGTTCCATGGGTACTATATTATTGTTTCATCTTAGTTCACAGGAAACTTTTACTTTATACACTCCTCTCTCTTAAATTTATATACATGTGGTTTTTATTTCGTTATACTTTTATTTTTAGATATTTATTTTGGGGATATAGGGATTTGGGTGTCTTTTATAAGAGCATGACATCTTCTTCAGGATGCTGCCCTCTTCTTCTTTCTTCAGTCTTCTTTTCTCCTGCCTTCTGGGACTGGTATCTTCTCCATCTTCTTCTTGTTGCCATCAGGTTTCTTGGGATCTTCTCCGTCTTCTTCTTGATTTCAGAAATACACAACCTGTGTTGTTTGATCTTGGCTTATTTTAGGGGTTCTATTCTATTTATTCTCCCTCGTTGTGGGTTTGGTCATATTGTGTACTGCTTTGTTATTTACTATTTTACCTTCCTGGGTTATAGTTTGAAAACCTTTGGTTATGATACTGGTTTTGGATGACTCATCACTAGTAACTCTTTTTACTTGAACTTGTATTTTCTTTATAATAATGATTTCTTTCCACAGTTGCTATGAATTAATCTTTTTATATTAAACTTAATGCTTTCTTCCAAATTTAAATATTATAACTTTATTATTCTAATGATCAATTGCCATTCAATATTATGCTTATATCTGTCACGCTACAACGGTCAAAATTATTTAGTAATTTATCACAATTATATGGTTTCAGGGCTTCCGTTCGTACCTAGTGAAAGACGTTTTATAATAATTTTGTTGTATTATGATAGAAGGGGGACCCACCGTATTATTCTTACATTTTCGTTACATTGTCTGTAAAACAACTTTATGCCTAGGTTTATGAACGAAAGTTAGAGCCAAGTCTACAGGCTTACAAAAACTGTTCCAAAAGAATGTTACGACAGTATGACTGATACAGTGGAAACAAAATACAGACACTAATGAAATCGCTAATTAACAGCTTTAATTAATCACAAATAACAATTTGTAATCAACAATGTAGTCTCGTACAATAGTTCAAGTTACATTTGTGCACAAGCAATAATAATGTCAAGTAATAGAGTTCTGCACTAAATATAAAGCAGTAATCACTTTCCACAATACTTCGACAACCACTCGATCCCGCACTAAAGAAATCGCTCACTGTAACTAAGGGTACGAACATCCCGACGCAGCATTACTGGTAGACAGCACCATACTGTACGACAGTGAGGCCATAACAAATGTATAGGTTTAAATAGAAGCGAACATCTCGAAGATGCTTACTGTACTACATTACTGTGCAGCAGTGAGGCAAGAACAAATTATTTTGTTTTTCCCTCACGGAAGACAGCAATGTCGCACTGTGGCACGCTACCTGACTGGTTCGCTGAGTCACATGACCCTCACTCCATAGCGCAGCCGAGTTCAAATGGACGCGCTCGTCAGTTCATATGCGTTTTTCGTTGTGATTCTGACTTCACAGTTAATATTTTTATTTTTAATTATAAATGAAATGGCGATATATCGGCGGTTTGAGGAGTTTGATACTAGCCACCATTTTGTACATAAAGACATATAAGTTTCGTCACTGTTGATACTAGCCACCATTTTGTACATAAAGACATATAAGTTTCGTCACTGTCACTAGATAACATAATCAGTTATACTTTAATAAGTATATGTATTTCAATCAGTCAATAAAAAGTAAAAAATATGCATACGCATACATACATAAAAAGTAAAAAATTTAAATTTTCAAATTTATACGAGAGTAAAAGGTCATTTCCCTCTTCTACGACACCTAACAGTACACTCCAAGGATAAACTCTTGTTTGTCAGCTGACTTGTCGCGAATGCCTCACAGTAATGTCTTACAGTAAGGATAAACTCCTCGGTATGTTTGTCGCTGACTTGTCGCGATGTCTCACAGTACAGAAATGTCGCACAGTATGCTGATGTCTACCAGTAATGTTGCGTCGGCATGTTCGTACCCTAAACTGACAAATCCAGCTTCTGTGTGTTATATAGGTCGCGCAGGTGTTCCACAATAACTTTTGAACCTTACTGCGGCGTGTCAGCATAATCCGTATTTCAAACGCTCTCCAGAACAATCTGGAAGGTACTTATGTGCGGCCTTGCCTGAAACGCTACATCTGCTCGACTAGCGGAGAAACAGGTGGAAGGGTGCTCTCGACTCTTCGTGAGAGTTCCATCGTTACAAGAAGATGGCCTCCATAAAATATGGAAGTAACAACAAGCGTTGAAAAAAAAAATACAACAAAACTTTTTAGGAATTTGAGTAAAGAAACGAGTAGAGAGTAAACGATTAGACAACTGAGAGATAAAAGATTAAAGATAAACCAAAATGGAAGCTACAGTGTATGAGCAGGCAGACTTCGTTTGATACGAAAGCTATGGTTTTGTTCAAGCTTTCTTAGAGGCGCCTCAGATGTGGCTTGCAAAAAAAGAAAGTTAGTTCAAGCAAGAAAATTTTTAATTAAATTTGTATCTGAACGTTAGCGTCGCGTACTGGTAAGTAGTGAGTCACGTATAATTGAACTCTCACGTAAAAAGTAAACTGATATTTCAAATGAATTAATATTACATAATATTGCTAAGAAATTGCGTAACGCTCTCGAAAAGTCGGCAGGTGCAGTTACATGAAAGTTCTACACGTTTCTCGGCTAGCCAAGCAGGTGCAGGTTCTCTTCTCGAGTACGTGTAACGATGCAAATTATGCTGGCACGCCGCCAAAAAGAATGGAAAATTATTCTGTAACACCTGCGGGACCTATATTGTAATGTGACGTTTCCGGGGTATTTTAATGTCACCCGTTGTAATCGTCTAATTCGTAATATAACTGTGTTATTGTGGGTTGATTATTTTGTATTAATATGTTAATTACTTTTGTTAAAATTAATCGTGTATAGCGAGCCGGTTTCTACCTTTTCTCAATACTTACTGGCTAACCGTATCTCTCGTCGCTCAATTCAAATTTCACCGCCTCGCCACCTGATTGGCTCACGCTGTCTTGCAGATTCGAATTCGCTAACTGTAGTATGTTGATGGTTTGTTTTCATAAAATTTTTTATATTACCTTTTTTATAAGAATCAAACATACAGCAGTTGAGGAATATTAAAATTTATTGAACCCTTCTTTATATTACCTGTTCAATTACAGTTGATGAATAATACATACATTTATGTTAATTCCGGCGTTTACAAATTGCTCGGTTGGCATCGCTTGGCTTGCTCAGTCGTACGTAAGGAAACCATTATGGCGTACATATTTTGTTTACAAATAATAATTTTTCTCTCTCAGGGAATAAGTCCTTTGGACTACAGAAGTTGGATTATCGGCTAATAAATGCACAAAATTATAACATTCCTTAAAACTAAATACACAATAGTTGATATATTGAAACATACAAAGTAAGTTATTGGCAATGAGAATTGGAATAGGTTTGGTTAAACTCTTGTCAGCAAGTTATGTTTTTTGAAATTTATTATAATTTAAAATCAAAATTTATTGATTGATTATGTTTTATTAAGAGTGATATATTGATTAAGTTCAGTTATAGAGTTAATTTTGTGATCTGTGAAGTGAAAAATAATATAGTTCGTTAGTATGGGTAATTGAAAATTTATTTTTAAGTGAAGTTGTTATTTTATACTCATCGATTTCTTGACGTGGTTTCTCCGATGATCTTCTTCTTCTTCAGGAAACCTCTAGGAGTCCCTTCTTCTTTGGATTGTCCGAAATTCCCGTTCAAATGGTTCTAATTCGAAGTTCGACTTCCATCAGTTCTCATAGATGTTCGATGTCCTCAGGTTGAGTTAGGTAAATTTACTTCTTCCTTCAGAATAGGTCGTGTATTACGTTAATTTGATGTCTTCATAGTTTTTACCATGATTTTTATGGTATAATTATTTTAATAGTTGTTCATCTCATCAGTTGTAGTTTAGAACGTTTCTCTTATACTTCTTCTTTTAAAATTTTGTAAAATTTAAAGTTTTTAAAGTTAATTTTGGGTTGAGAGCTTCATGCATCCGCCCTCCGCGTTAGTCAATAATGAATTAATTAGAATTCCAACGGTAAAATGTGTAATAACCGTGAGTTGTCATGGTTACCTTTCAAATTATGCCATTTCTCATTGGTCAGTATCTTATGACATTGTTATATTCTAACGTTTTATTTTGGTTTAAATTTATAAAATGTCTTCAAATTATGATTTCTTTCTTATATTAGTAGTAACATCAATTATATGAACACCATTGTTTTTCTTTTTTGTTAAAGATTATTTTGATATCCCTCATGATTACTTTTGAATAGTTAATAACATTTTCCTTATTTTCTTATTTATATTTCTTATGTAGTTATCTTTAAACAGAATATTATTTATACATTTTTGTACTTAATACTCTTACTTAACTGCTTAAACATTTGATATACTCTAATTGATACTGGGTTATTGTTTTCTTTTTAAATTTACAAAGTTCCTTCACTAAATGTTAGGCCTAGAGCCTAGACTTCCCCATACTACTATTTAACATTCTTTATAACTCATTAACTTTATATATTGCTCCATTGAACAATTTTTTTTTATAGAAACAGATAATAAAACATTGGTGCTTCTAACAACACACCTCTTATTAAAAAAACATTTTCTTACCAGGCTCAAACCTGAAATTCAACTTCTAACAGTTTTTGGGTTCTTATTTCTATGTTGCCTATCTTATAAGTTAATAAATTCTATGGTTTTTTAAACAATAACGAAACTCTTATAATAATAATTTTAAACAGTACCTTACACAATATAATTCACTTACAAATTCCTTCACTAAAATACAGTGTCTGTCTCTCTTATCTTTTACTCTAATAACTTAATTTTCATCATATTTTTTGGTCATTCTTACTTACTATTACTGAAATTGCTAATGGTACAATTAGTTCATTCTTATTTGATAACATAAAGTTCTATCAAAGGCTGTTTAGCTATACTACTACAGTCTACTTCTTAAGTACTTTATACTGTACACTCACTGCACTTTTCCCTTCATAGAAGGTTTCTTTATTTATTAACACTTTCACTTTTCTAATATGCTATTTACATAGCTTGTTATCATTTACTTATATTTATCCACTTATTTATATCATTAACTTGATATTTCCTACATTGTTTGTCTAATTAGTTTAATATCACTGTGTGGTTATTGGTCATTAATAATTGTTTTTATTTTCATTTCACATTGATCACCTTTTGTTATTAATTATTGCCTCTATTTGGCTCAATGTATTTTTTACTTGCTTTGACTATGTTTATAATTAATTGGGTATTGTTATTTTTAGCTTCCTACCCTATATTTATAAATTCATGTTTCTTCTCCTTTCATATAATATACATAATATCTCTATCTTACTTTTTATTGTTGACATGGTTACATTTTATTTATGCCCTAACTGTTTTAGTGCATTGTTTTACATACATATATTAGTCATATTTTGGGGATTACAATGATTGTTGTTATACTCTTGGTTACATTTGGTTTCTTGTTCCTTCTTTCTTGTTCCATTCCATTTTTCTTGTTTTTCTCCAATCTATTGGGTCAAGTCATCGTCAGTTCCTTAGTCAATTGTCATTTCGTAATTTGGTCATTAATCTTTGAGTTATAAGTTTTTTAACATTCCTTCCTACCTTCAGCTTTTTTGTTTATTAATCATTAGTGTATTTTGCGCTATCTTATGTCATGTTACAATATAAGCAACAGCGTCCGGCTTAGTGATTATTGTGTTATAATTAATGTGGAATTCTTAACAGTTGACATTATTATTGCGTATGGACAAATTTAACGTGAATTATTGTGTGAGTGTACCTTGTTAATTTCACATTGTCATTTGTGACGAAATAAAGTTGGTAATTAGTGACTTCAGTGGTGTCTGTATTTTGTTTCCACTGTGCCATACGACGATCCGTGAGACCGTCATAACCCAATATTATAACATATTAAAAAAAAATATTACCACAAAGTAAAAATGTGTGTAGCCTATTGTAACATACGTTTACTTATGTGTGTAACAGCAAATGAGAACTTTTATACATGCTGAGCTGTGTACCCAGGCGGAACAGTGTCGGGAATTTACTTAATGATACACAGCCAAGCAGAGAGACCGGCCACTCTCAGTTCTTATATTTCCCTTCTCTGTTAACATTTGTCACCGATGTCAACGTCTCCCTTATGTGACCCAACGCTAGGATGTCTGGTGCCACGTATATCTTCCATTATCTGAGTAAAAATATTCAACACGTTTTTCATTGTTTTCGCCATTACAAAGTTGCGCTGTGCCTGGCAAAAAAAAATGTTACATTTCACAAGTAAGTATATAAATTTTTCTCCTTCTTCTTCTTCTTCTTCTTCTTCTTCTTCTTCTTCTTCTTCTTCTTCTTCTTCTTCACGGCTTAGACTGTTTAGTACGTTCCGGCTCCAAACTGGTCGGACCATCTCTCCTTGGGTCTTCCCAGGCTTCTCTTCCCCTTCAGCTGATACACTAAGGCTATCTTGGAGTATCTGTCACTGCCCATTTTGCTAATGTGTTGTTTCCAGCTTTTTCTATACTTAATGATGATTCCGTTTACTTCTTAAACTTTCAGTTTCTCTCTTAACTGAATGTTTCTTTTCATATCTAATTTTGTGTACATTATTACACAAATAATAATAATGTCTACGGAACGCAAAAATTTCATTTCCGTAGCCACAATTCATGACATTACCATCCGAAAACAAATTAAAAAGAGCAGTTGATGAAGGGAAACCTCGTTATATAAAGTTTTTATTTAGTAATACGTCCAGTAATTGTGTTTTTAATAAAGTCACTTCTTGTTTGTATTTGCAACAGAAATATTTTATAATATTACATAAACTGTTATCCTAGAATAGATTACCTCTGTCATTTCCTGGAAAGTCTCCTGCCTACTCCTATCTTTCCGAACCTATCCTCTGTCATTCTGTCAGTGCTTTTCTACCACTCTCTCCTTGATCGCATAATGTTGATTGTGCTGTAATTTTTTGCTATGGATATCTGAACAGTGCTTGGAGCGTATTAATAACAACAAAGAAGATTTTTTGCGTGCGTTTATTACAATGGATGAAAGTTGGATCCACCACTACACACCAGAGTCCAAACAACAATCAAAGCAGTGGACAGAAGCTGATTGTTCAGCACCAAAGAAGGGAAAGTCAATTCCATCAGCAGGCAGCTCATGGCGTCCGTGTTTTGGGACGCTAAAGGTGTTTTGTACATTGATTACCTTGGAGAGAGTGCAAAAATAACCGGGGAATTTTATTCCAACATTATATCGAAACTAGACGAAAACATTCCTGAAAAAAGACCCGGTTTGGAGAAGAAAACAATAATTTTTCACCAAGACAATTCACATGCCCATAAAAGTGTTTTGGCAGTGGCAAAATTAAGAGATCTCCGCTAAGAATTGTTGGAACATCCTCCCTGTTCCCCAGATTTGGCTCCCTCAGACTTCCATCTTTTCCCAAAACTCGAACTCTTTCCCGCTGGTCAGCGTTTTTCATCGGATCAAGAGGTGATTTCAGCTGTAGAGGGGTATTTTGCACACCTTACAGAAAACCACTTAAGGGACGGGATAGTGGTATCAGACATCACTGGAATAAATGTGTTACGCTAACAGGCGATTATGTTGAAAAATAAAAATATTGTTACGACGGTCTCACTGATCGTCGTATGGTACAGTGGAAAACAAAATACAAGACACCAATGAAGTCACTAATCACCAGCTTTAATTTATCACAAGTACAGTTTATAATCAACAAGTTATTCAACAAGATTATAATCGTACAGTAATTTAAATTAATCTGTCTACACGCAATGATAATGTCAACTAATAGAGTCCCGCACATTCCACTTCGCCACAATACTTCGAACCTCAGTGAAATAAATCGCCACACAAACTGAACTGACCGTCGCTGAATATTGCCTATATTTATACTCTGCTGGTATGCCAGAATAACCGGTTACTTTGGATGACGTGTTGAACAAACAGGCGTTCTCGAGAAACCACTAGAACCAGTCTCCTTGAACACACTGCGCGCGGACCGGCGAAGTTTGGAAAAGTCTCGGCTACGGACGGTGTCACGTAATTGTCCCTCGTCTAAAGCAATATGTACGCACACACACATTACACCCGGACTCCTCTGGGATAGCCGAGAAACACGTAGAGTGTTCTGTAAGGGGGCGTAACATTATTTCTGAAATTCGTTTTTTCATTGTTAGGCCGGGAACTTTTCATACCGCCCTCGTATAATGATACTAAGACTTATCGCGTTGCGGTAATTTCACGATTTTGTTTTTGTGGTGGTGAGATTTTTGTTTTTGTTTTATGTTAAAAAGACATTTTGACAAAATACGACAATATATTTTACAAACGATAGAGAGAATTACGGTGGGTATTTACGACGGGGGGGGGGACTATGTTAGTAATTTTTTATTTTGAATGTTTTCTTTAAGTTACGTAAAGTCTTGCTTCTAAAGGTAGAAAACTGTAGAATGAAATTAAAAAAACGTTCTTTTTCAGAAGGAGTAGATGTTTTTCTTTTTACTGCAAGCCAAATAACACTACCAGCCTCGAGATGTTAGCCTGTTGGAATGGTCTCATGTTAGTAAACAGAGGAGAAGACGGTTTGCGAAAAAGGTTAACAAAGTTATCATCCTTGGAGTAAAGAAGATGAAGACTGCTTTCTGATTGCACAAGATTTAATTGGCTTTGAACATGCAGATTGTGTTATTTCCATTTAACTATTGCGAGAAAGAGAGATAGATATATAGATATATACCAAATTGCTCATGAAAATGGATACAATAATAATACTATAAATAAAAAAGAAAAGAAAAGAAAATAAAATATAAAATAACAACTGAACAATTAAAAATTAATCAAAATGAACAACACATAAATAATAACAACAATAAAAAATGGGCCACATTCACATACATAAATAATAAAATCACAAAACTAAAAAACTATTTAAAAATACAGACATTAAAATAGCATACAAAACTAATAAAAATAACTTACAAAAACTAAATAACCTACAAAACAAAGACAATACAACAACCAATGATATATACAAAATTTAATGCCAAGATTGTAATAAATGTTACCTAGGGCAAACAAAAAACAACTGAAAAACGTTATTTTGAACATCTAAACGCATACAAAAACAAGAAATATATAAATCTAATTTGGCCACACACCCAATAAACACTGGACTTGAATTCCCAGACATAACGAACGTGACCACACAAGGGCCCCATAATGAACATTTGAGAAAATTTACAAATATTCAAACACAAAACAAACTAATACCTGAACAAATACAAATCAATATAAAACATGACACAATTTTCAAAGCATTCAACATCGAAAATACACAAAATACTAATATATACACCACAATAGCACACAATAATACCAATTTAAAGCACCGAAGGCCAACATGAAACCATAACAACAACCAACCAACACACAAATATTTCAAGATTCAAAGTTAGGAAGGCTGAATATGGGAACACAAAGTGTCCCGAAACATGTTCCAAATAAGGAAAAAATATTTTGAGATAAAGTTATTATAAATATTAAATATATTATATACATCAAGAAATAGACTGTAGCAAAAAATTGTTTGAGAGAGAGAGAAGGATTGAGGGAAGGGAATGAAAGAGATTCAATATCTGTGTATTTCCGCCACTAGTGTAGATAAAAACTGTAAGGAATTTTATAGTTGAAAGAATTTCTATCTCCCTTACCATGAACACGTACATCATCGCGTATAATAAAATTTCCTCGAGAAAGCCTGTATAATATCTACCATCAAAATACAGCCCCGGTGTCACAAGTCTTCTATAATTCAAACCATCTTACTTTCTATTACGATTTCTAATCGGTTAAGAAACAGTCTAAGTACAAGTTAAACTTAGCCACTACCGTCAAGAGTAAATCATTAAATTATTTTTTCTTTCTGTAGACTTAACAGTATGGCTTTAATACAGCAAAAACAGTATAATATCTCTGTTATAAGCTAAGATTTATCGTGAGCCATTAAAATAAAATACCACCGCACTAACCAACAGTTTGTCTCCCGGCTCTTTGTAACTGTACCCCCCCCCCCCAGGAAACCTGTACTATCGCTCTCTCTTTCCGCTGTCCGGCTCCAGCTAGAGCTCCACAAAATCTCACCGTACCGTATTAAATTGTAAAAAAGTATACAGAGTAACACGTTCACGTCTGTTACTACTAGCTCTGCGTAACTGTCATCTCTCTCTCTCTCTCTCTCTCTCTCTCTCTCTCTCTCTCTCTCTCTCTCACACACACACTATCTATCTGTCTATCTATCTATCTGCAGCACCGCCGCAGCAAAAACTCAACCAAATGGCACAACGTTAACGTATAACAAATACGTATTCAGTAACACACTGATATCTACAGTAGTTCATCAACTGGTGGTGATTGTGTTCTGTATTATTGTTGTAAACGTCTTTGTCTTCTTCTCCTTCTCCTTTTCAAGGAATAGGTTATACAAACCTGTTCCGGCACCCATCTTATCCTCTGATGACCAACGTCTCTTCTACCAATGGCTTTATAGTTCATTACCACTTTCGGCAATCGTTCTTCGCCAGTGATCCTTCTAACATTTCATGTAGCTAACTTTAATTTTTCCTCAATCCATTTATTCAAATCTTTATTCTTTGCCAGGCTTAGAATTCCAAACCTTACTCCGAGGCTGCTTTGAGTACTACAACTATTTCAAAGTTTTTACATGAACAGGTTACTGGCCTGTTACACAACCCCCTACCAGGAGGACCAGAGACTCTTCTGTCAGGGTTACCACGCCTTAGCCGAAAGGCCCCTGTTTTGGGGCGCAGAAGTTTCGCCCTCACCCTTCTCTTTCTGATATAGGATTTGGTAGATTTGTATCAATTATCTGATACTGAACGTTTCTTAGTATTTCCACTGCTCACCTATCGGCATCAGTGAGCACGCTAAGATCCTAAGCCACCCAAAATTAAGAAATTAGAATTAAAAAAGGAAGACACTCTAGCCCTTGATTACTCTAATAGCGTTGGGGTCAGAAAAGTACAAGAGGCAGTCAAGAGAGGCTAGACACAAAAGACTAAATTAAGGTATCTCACCAAAGGCAAGTTGAAGCAAAGTGAGAATCCAGCTAGAGCACATCAGAATTGCCAAGCCCGTATCCACAAGATGTGGACCCCAGATGTAACGTCTTTGTAAAATTGAAAATATTATATAGCAGTGTTTACGGTCACTTTATGAGTCTCTACACATATAGGTAGGACTACACACACTACGCCTTGCCTAAATAGGTCTATAGTCAGCTGTATTAGAGGTGTCAGTAGAGCTTTTGTTGTGTTGTTATTGTTGTTGTTGTTTGTAACAGGAAAATACTAAGTTGTAAAGTATTCAAACCAATTCCCTATTATGGACATTAGAGGTGGACCGATATACCTTTAACAGGTATTCTGGAAAGATTATTTTTGTGGAACGGATATAACAGTGACTGAAAAGTTGAAATACCTGTTCCGATTCAACGATAACTGAAAGGTCGAAACACCCGTTCCGATTAATCGCGGCCTTGCGGTTCCGAGTCGCGGGACCCCCTACTCAACTAATGAAGAAACGAGTACTACGAGTATTACGAGTACACGATTACAAAGTCTCTTTTTTGTGCTGAATACTTTATTCTGCGCATGTGCCGTTTTGCCACACAAGTACGAAACGAAGCAAAACAGCGAGGTCCAGAATATCTCTATGCCAAAGAGACAAAGCTATTTTTAATAAATTAAAAAAATGCATACTGATGTTACGTCTATTCTCGTTATGCAGATATATAATACAGATTCTAATAATAAATTATATATTATACTAGTCACCAACTTGGTAAATTATATTGTGTTATTACCTACAGAGTGGCTGATAGTCCATATAGTAGTTTTGGTAATGTGGTTCGGAGATGATTTCAACTTCATTGCACATCTCATGTAAATTTTGTTGACATTATTTGTTGTGCTATTACGTGCACTCTAAATTTCACTGCCTGAGTTTCACATCTGACCTGTCTAACCAACATGGAATTAATAATTTAATATTATATCTATGTCAGTTTGTTTACACCTAGTGAAAACTTACATTAGTATTCCCAAAGTGAGATAGGCCTGTAAATTCTCTTGCTTCTTATTTCCTTTGAAACAGTAACAGCTTAATAAAGTCACAATGTAAAGTAACACTGTTAATACTCTTAGTTTCAATTTATTTCTTCTAAAAAATTATATAATACAGGTATATGTGTATTAGGTATATTATAATAACAGTTATTGTACGTGTCACTTTTGGAACGGTTTCGTTCGTACCTGTTATTTTCAAATACTAGTGTAGCACACCTCTAATGGACACACTTATGTTGATGGATTCGACGGCGGCTGTCTGTCGTTTCGACCCTCCTCCGCCTGTACTTCGCTGGAAAAAAAGAATGCACATTAAGTACACGTGTATACGAGGAAGGTATTCCTTAAAATTGTTACCGGCGGCATGAGAGTACATACGTGGCGACGACGTCGGCGAGGAAACGCCAACAGTCGACCCCGCGACCCTCTTTTATCTGACTGCCACAAAGCGGTGGGTCTCTGTAGAAAAAAAGACGATCACTCAGTCCAAAAGTATTATGCGTGCGGAAGCTACAACATGTGCATGCCTAACCGTCGAAGAGGTAGCTCTCGCCTGTAATGTAACACAGTGGATTGTAATTAATTTACACTAGACATAAAGGACGTTGATAAATATAATAGAGCCGTTGATACATACGTTCCCACTCTCTAAACCAGTCATAAGCAACCTTTGAATTTATATGGGCGCATATAAAACTGAGGACCAGTTCGATGGGCGCATCCCTCCTCACCCCATCAATGGAAAATAAAAAGATGCGGAGTTCAATAGCCGGACGTTACAAACATTAACTGTCGCTTTATAACACCCTTGCGCTAATATTTAGCGACGTGGAACACTGAATCAAGAAAAGCTTTGTAGTATTTTTTATATAAATTTGTGCAATTTTTTTAAATTAGGAGTAAATCGTCAAGAATTTGTCATCATGCACACGCACGTTAAAACTAACAAAACTTTAAACGAAAAAAAAGGTAAAAACAGGAAAACATTTTAATAAAAATAAATTCGAGAACTTACCACAATAACACTATTTATTTTCATAAAGTGCACAGAAATGTAAAACTTGAAAAAAGCAAGTTCCTCCTTTGCGGAGAACAAAAAACGAAAAAAATGGTTACACAGGAAAACATTTTAATAAAAATAAATTCAAGAACTTACCACAATAACACTATTTATTTTCATAAAGTGCACAGAAATGTAAAACATGGAAAAAGAAAGTTCCTCCTTTGCGGAAAAAGGTGTTTACAGGCTTTGGGCGACAAGCTCGAAAATCGTATTGAGGAAGACATAGCGCGGTTCGATAAATGGCTGGTACTATTTTATAATACAATACATCGAAGCAGGTACAATGCGGGTGTGTTCCTTCGTTCAAAATAAAATTATATTACAAATTGATTTGCGCGCGCGTCAAACATTATCGACGGGCGCAGGGTTGCCGACTGCTGTTCTATACGATAAGATAGGTTCGACACTGGCTGTCGGTATGCGGCTGCGAGGTTTAAATTAAAACCAACGACGTGCACTTTTTTTTTTAAACGAACAACTTACGTTAACAAGCGGAAAGTAGATAGTAGGTTACCGTATTCTACAGTTTCGCCCGTCACCAGGACTCGAAGACGGCTTGCGGGCCCTGCCTGATCCGTAAAACGTTAACAAAAATAATTCATCGCAATTGCGTGCAATGGTTGTACACAATAAAAATATACACCTTCGTACACGACCGTCTTGTCGAGCCGGTCGACGTGTAAGTTTATTCGTTCTGTAAAAAATATCGGTATGGAGCACCATATATGGACTTCAATGTTCTAAGATTTATATTTGAAATCATTTACTGGAATTCGGTTCGTTAATTTCTAAAAAAGTATCGCCCACCCTCAAACTATTTTTACTATTTATATATATTTTTATTATTATGTGGCAGTCGTTTAATATAATGTTGTTTACGAGTCACTTTATCTATAAAAGTTAAGTGCTTTATTCTTATTAAGAAACCGAACTAAGCAGATAATCATCCCTCCTCCTCAACCGATCCCCACCATTAATGATATTTACACTTTTATAGAGAAATAGTTTTATTATATGTAATTTCTAAGATATCTTATCCTTCAAAATTAAATATTCGTACTTTATTTGATTTCAGCACAGCAGATTTAAAAAATCACCCCTCCCCCTTCAAGTACCCACTCCATTTATAATTATTTCATTTACCATATTACAGTGGATTAATATGACATTTTTTCGGGGCACTTATTCGTTAAAATTAAGTACTTTACTTTTGTTAAAACACAGAACAAGGCAGGTAAACTACCCCTCCCTCCTAACCAAACAACCTGGTTGCCTGGCAAAAATATTATTTTATTTTTAACAATTACCATTGTTTGAACAATTTTAAATGAATTTTTAAGTACTTTACTCTTGTTAAAGCGTAAAACTTGCAGGTAAACTACGCCTCCCCCTTAACCGATCTTCACCAAAATCAATAGGTCTTGAGTTCTCTACAACTCGGGCACATATGCAAAAAATTATTTGATTCTGTTTGAGTTTGCGGCAGTTATCGTTCTCCATAGACAAAATTCTACGCACAGACACATACACACTTTTTGGAAATTGACTTTTCCTCATGTTTTGAGGGTAGTACAATCAGAATAAGCCCTTATCTCGAACACGATTTTTTCGTGATCACCACACTTTTATTTCCTTACGAACATGGAAGTAAAAAACTTTGACTGTTGCATAAACATTTTGACATCAAGAAAATCGTTGTCATAATCCGTCATCTACATCACACTCGCACACACGCACATCAGTGTCTCATGGTATTGTAAGTGTTACTTAAAAGTACAGATATTTGGTGATAGAACATCGAGGATTGTACTCTCGCATCGGGGGATAGAACATCCCCCTGCCCTTTCCACGTGCGGGGCCCTTCGTGTTTCCTATGTACCCATTTTGCCCATTATTGATTCTCTAAATGAAGTCCTAACATCATGGAAGAAAAAATGCCGTAATATGGGTGTACCAGTTGGAAGTGATAAGATGTTTACAATACATTTTGCAGACGATCAGGCTATAATTGCAGAGGACGAAATTGATATAAGTTATATGCTTAGTAAACTAGCAAAAGTATATGCGAAATGGAGTCTCGAAATAAATACCTAAAAAACTGAGTACCTTATAGTAGGCGGTGAAGGTCAAGACCTAGAACTAGGAACAAAAGTGATAAAAAATATTAAAAACTTCAAGTATTTGGGTGTAACAATGACATCGGATGGTGACTGCAACCAAGAAATAAAAGTAAGAATAAGACAAGCAAAGACAGCAACAAAACAATTAAACAGTCTGCTTTGGAGTCCACGAATAACAAAAAAACAATAAAATCAGAATATATAAAACTATAGTCGAAATTATAGGCCTATATGGAGCAGAACTGTGAAAAATTAATAAAAGAAATAAACGTTTAATGAAGAAATTTGTGTTAGTGGTTGAAATCACAATCAGAATGATCACTGTTGCACACCACTATATAAAAATTATTATATATATATATATATTGTAATAATATATTTACAAATAAAAAGTGATGTGTGTTGATGATATTATCTATTGTGGAGTATGTGACTCCGATGTAAACAAGCCCCTCTCTTTGGGCTAGCCAATTTGTAATAAAATAAATAATTGATATGTGATACTGTAAGTTGTAATGTTTAATTGGTGTGTAATTGGTGTGGCTCTCGACGTCTTACTGGTCTGAAACACTTCCTTAAGTTTCCCAGCTGGTCGAGTCCCGATGGTAGCAAGACTGGTCGAGTAGCGTAAAGTTGATGAAGAAATATATATGTATGTTCAGCTTCACAGAAAGCTTCAAAACAAAAATTTATTGTTTTGAAGGAAATTTTAAAAAAAATTATGTTTATATAAAAAAAAAAATAATTAAAAAAAAATTTTTTTAATTTTATTAATTAATTAATTAGGATCAATTAATTAATATGGGGCTGAAAAGTTTTAAACAGTGTAATGCTCTTCTGAAAATTTTTATTAAAGTTTTAGTATAATTTAAATAATCTATCACCACTCATAAGACTGTCTGTAAACCAATCCATACTTGTTTACCTTTTTATTTTTTAGGTTATCTTCACTTACGGGTGGTAAAGTCCTTGTAGATTATCAATTAGAATTATATTATTGGTAATTAGTATTATTGAAGAAATAAAGAACTATTAAGTATTGAAAAGTATTAATGTTTTTTATTAAGTAATAGCAATATTGACTCTTATCGATTAGTATCGATTCTCAGGATATCGAAAAAAGTTACAAGTATATGATATAAAAATTATATAGGGTTCTTTAAACAGCCAGTTATTACCAAAGTCAGAGAAATCGGGCTAATATTTAAAAAGTATAACGTTACAATCAAATTAATAGTTATTAATAAACACAGACATTGAATAATAATTTGTAAATATAATAATTGTTTTCACCAAACAGCTGAGTTGTACTAAGAAGAAGGCACTGGAATCGTCAAAGCAAATGGCCGCCGTCAAGTTGATCAAAATGTTGCTCGTTCCTGCAGTGTTCCAAATAATGTATTTTCTGGCAAAATTCCTGTTCTTGTCTCTGCAAATCTCTTGTTAAATGTTGTGTAGTGACTGGTGTAGTGATTCTGGGTTGTATTTAGTATGTCTGTGTAATTATAAGTCAAAACACTTTTCCCAATTCCGACACTAATTTGGTTAATGTGTTATACAGTTTTCTGGTGTTTTGTGGTGTTTTTCAGAGTAGAAATGTATTGTTTAGTGTTAATTAGTGTTTCTTGATCGTTTTTGTCACAATGTATAGGTTCTGGAAAGATTTTATAATTCACTCCCGACTTTACAGTAACGTACTGTTCGCCACTAAACTTCACCTTTGTAAGATAGGTTAGATCGTCACAAAACTCTCGTTTATATTATCCGTTCAAATACCAATAATCAACTAACTGTTTCCTTTAGTTTCAATTAAACTCTTAGCCTATATAATATTATCCTTAACATTGTTCAAAAATATTTTCACATCCTGTGTACATTTTACTATTTCACTATATGAATGCCTAAACTTTGGTTATTTGTCAATTTTATTCACTAGATGTGATTTAAATTAATCTTTCATTTCATTCAGCTTATTTTCAGATTAAATAATGCCATTTTATAGTGTTTTCTGTCCAAAAAATAGTAATTTCATTTTCAGTTTGGTATACTCTGAAGAGTCAAAACATCAAAATTTACTTCCTGTCATTATATAAATTCAGCCATTTTATCAGTTATATTTAATATTAATAATCCTATATTGTATTAAAAGGTTCATATTCCCTTATTTTCTGGTAATTAATTGAATTAGTTGTATTCGGAAACATTATTCTGAAATATACGACTCCCATGTCCAAATTTCTGAGTTTAGTCATTCTCATTTTTATTTATAATTCTGAATATAATTTATTAAAATCTTTCTGAATGGTATGTGCAATTATATGGCTTGATCTCAAGCTTATTTTGTCTAAACCCCTTTTGTTTATTCGCATTTAAATGATTAATTTCTCTGTTTTGATGAAGTTTGGTTTCCATTCTTTTGGCCTATGATTTTTTAACAATTTTTCTTACAAAATATTTTACAAACAAATATATGATGTGTGATACCCTCTCTGACTTTTACATATAGTATCATAAATTAAACATGTTTTCAAATTACACAATAACAATTAGTATTGGTTACAATACAAATAATAGTTAAACAGAATAAAGAATATTTTTTTTAAATAAATGGTTGTCTTCAAATCAGACATTTTGCAACAAAATTCCCATTTCCAAACATGGAAATATGGCTTACAACAAAGGTTTTGTACTAACTAACATCTTAATTACTGTCTACTATTTACAAGTGGTAACTATTTTTATAGTTCTGATGTTAGTTGTTTCAGACCCAAACAAATGGCCTTATATCTAAAACATTTTTAAACATTCTTGTACTATATACATAAAAACCTTATATTTATATTCTTATTTCTAACTATTATTATAAGTAGGATTCTACAGTTTTTATACAGTCTTTTATACATTGTCTTTGGGTAATTGCACCCTGTCATTAACAAATAAATAGTATGAATTGTTCAAAAAGTATAATGAAATCTGTTTTTCTTTTTTCATGTAAAACAAAATGTTATTTTAAACAGATTCATGACTTATGAACAATATATTGTCACAGTACACATTTTAAGTCATTGAAAAATGCATATTTCATTGCATCCAATGTTTCTGATTGCCAAGAATGAAACACAAGGTTCATTTTTTATAATACCCAAAACTATCACTGGTTCACTTTCACTTATATATTATGTTAATGCTAAATGGTCGTATAGTCTTATCAACATAATAAATTGGTTAGCGTTTTTCAATGGAGATTTGTTCCATGGGTACTATATTATTGTTTCATCTTAGTTCACAGGAAACTTTTACTTTGTTCACTTCTCTCTCTTAAATTTATATACATGTGGTTTTTATTTCGTTATACTTTTGTTTTTAGATATTTATTTTGGGGATATAGGGATTTGGGTGTCTTTTATAAGAGCATGACATCTTCTTCAGGATGCTGCCCTCTTCTTCTTTCTTCAGTCTTCTTTTCTCCTGCCTTCTGGGACTGGTATCTTCTCCATCTTCTTCTTGTTGCCATCAGGTTTCTTGGGATCTTCTCCATCTTCTTCTTTATTTCAGAAATACACCACCTGTATTGTTTGGTCTTGGCTTATTTTAGGGTTTCTATTCTATTTATTCTCCCTCGTTGTGGGTTTGGTCATATTCAGTACTGCTTTGTTATTTACTATTTTACCTTCCTGGGTTATACCTTGAAAACCTTTGGTTATGAGACTGGTCTTGGATGACTCATCACTAGTAACTCCTTTTATTTTAACTTGTATTTTCTTTATAATAATGATTTCTTTCCACAGTTGCTATGAATTAATCTTTTTATATTAAACTTAGTGCTTTCTTCCAAATTTAAATATTATAACTTCATTATTCTAATGATCAATTGCCATTCAATATTATGCATACATCTGTCACGCTACAGATTGCTCTCCTCCAGAAGTAATTATTTCAGACATGTTTATGGATGAAATAATTTCTTATGATAATTTCATCATTTCTTATAATTCATTTTCTTCTCCATTTTTATATCGACTTTTTTATATTAGAGTTTTATTAATTTTATATATATGGTTACTTGTCTTACTACTGATCCTTTTCGGATAGTTAGTGTCTTCTGAGATATATTATAATTGTAATACATTTTCTTTCTATATCAACTTCGTGTTGTATCCTTGGGATATTAATTCCCTAACATTCCCTATCACGTGGGCTGGGGCAGATCAGAGGGGCACTGTACGCTACTTCTCTGCTGGCCATACACCACTTCTATAAATTGATTACAGAGGCATATCCATCCCTGCTCAAAAAACATAATGCTGCTGGAATTATCTTCAGTCAGTCATCGAATAAATAAATAAAAAGTAGTCTCATTTTCGACTAATAAAAATATCTTTGGATTCTCCACTTCGTAGTCTCTCAGATTATCTCACATTTTCTATCTTAATAAATTTTCATAATCATTATTATACTCATTATATATATATTTTTTCAAAACTCTTAACTTGTCTGATATATTTAATTTAATTATGGTTGAAAACCTTTCTTTTAATAATTCTGGTTACTGTTTACAGTGTAACTCTCTTTCTTCTTCATCTGAATTCTCTTTATACTTTCTTCTGGTTACTCATAGTATTAGTATGGTCTTTATACATAGTCTTTCGTATTCATTATTTGAATGGTCTTAATATACTATATTTAATTTTTTGACATTGTATCTTTACATTAGATATACAGGTTGTTATATTGATCATTTTATTTAAACATTTTGGTTCTTTCCTTTCTCTTAGAAAGTTATTAATCCGCCTTCGCATTCATTAGCATTAATTCATTTATATTATATTTCATGTGGTATTTCTTCTCTTTGTATTTCATATAGGTCTTATTATTATCATTGGTTAAAAATCATCTTCTCCATCTGTTTGGTATGAGTTGTTCTTCTTCGCTCTTAATTAACTGTTTTCATTATCGTTTCATAGGTAATTAGTCTCCTTGCTTCCAAATTTTTTCCTTCTCTGGCATATTACACTTTTTTTTTGTTATTCTTCACTACTCCTTCAAATTCTATTGTGAATGTCTAGCATTTATTCTGGATTAACGTTAATTCTCTTTTCTGAATTAACCACTTTATTTTCTTCTCAATTCAATCATAATTGACACATCATTATTTTTTGGAACTTGGTTAGTTTTAATGTAAAATTCAAACTATTCTTTTTATTTAATTGAAAAATATTTCTCATAACTCCTTGTAATATGTTGATCTTATCTTGTTTCAAAGTTCTGACGTTCTATCAACATTCAAATTCTGTTTAATTCATTTATTCCCAGAATTGTTTCATTCAGAATTGTTTATAGTAGTGTGATTTTACTATTATTTCTGAAAGTTTTGGTATTTCTCCAAATTCAAATTCTTCTTAATTATTTACCATAAAGTTTTTCTCATAAACTTAGTTATAGTAAGTTGGTCTTACTTTATTTTTAAATTTTTTGTAAAATTGAGTTCAAAATTCTCTCTCTTTCTCTTTCTTCCATAAAGTTTTGTTCTAAATTATCAGGTTGTAGTAAGAAGTACTTACATATTATAGAATAAGTTATATTCAAAATTCTTTCTTTTTCTTTCTTCCATAAAGTTTGTTCCAAAATTATTAGGTTGTAGTAAGATGTACTTACATTATTTTTGAATTTTTTTTTTAAATTTAAATTCTAAATTCCTTTTTCTTATAATTCTCCAGAATGTTCTTCTCAAAATATTAGGTTGTAAGATGTACTTACATTATTTTCGGATTTTTAAAATATAAATTCTAAATTCCTTCTTCTTATAATTCTCCAGAATGTTCTTTTCAAAATATTAGGTTGTAAGATGTACTTACATTATTTTTGAATTTTTAAAATAAAAATTCTAAATTCCTTCTTTTTATAATTCTCCAAAATGTTCTTCTCAAAATATTAGGTTGTAAGATGTACTTACATTATTTTTGAATTTTTTTTTTTTAAATATAAATTCAAAATTCTAAAACTCACAACTCATTCTTCATAATATTTCTTCATAGAAGCTTGATTGTACACTCCTTTGATTTTTCCTGAAACGATTTCCTTCAACTCATATGTATTGTTATGCTTATCATTTACCACAACATATGGGCATATATTGTACTCTACACTGGCCCATATTATTTATACTTTTGTAAGTTGATCTTCTCTTTTTCTTTCCTTATAAATTTTCTTTTCTTTTATATACCCAGGAAGATGGACGATTTTCTGTATGTCACTGCATTGCTCATATTTTTATTGGTCATGTTCATTTTCTTACATAGTCTTCACTCACAAAACCCAGTTTTGTTTCTATGTTTATTCTTCGTATCATTTCCTTTCAATGATATTTATTTCGTCTCCTTCAACATTGTTTTTCGCCGTAGTCGGTTATCATGATCCGTCCCTTTTCTTGATGTTGTGTGGTATTTGTGTCAACCAGGGTCCATCATCTCAGTTGCTCTTATAAAATTTACCCTAGGGCGCGACACTCGGTTATTATTACTGTTATTATTGTTATTACTAAATTTATCATGATAGTAATTTCGGTTAGGTTGGTAAGGTCTGTTACCATTATTGTTGGGATATGGATTTCTCTGACTGTATGGGACATTATTATGTTGGTATAAATTGTTTCTATTGTATGGATAGGGGTTGTTATTCCTAACGCCGTTAAAATTACCGATACACTGGTTATTACACGGCGGGTTGTTATGGCCGTCGTAATTACTGGGTTGGTTCCCTCTATCATCATATTGTATACACCAATACTTTTCTGGTCCATGTTTTGTGTTACTTGACAAATATCTGTGAGGATCTTCATCTGGGTTATCACTTATTATTTGTTTATCTGAAACACCATAAGCTGGTTTACCATCACATATCCACTCTGAAGGAATATATTTTAGTCTAACCGTACCCTGGAACTGTCCTAGATGGCACCTTAATGGAATACCTTCTGGTGATTCATCTGTGTCATCATTACAGTCTGGTACGATATCACATTTCCATCTTTCTGAAAAACATTGTCCAGTCTTGCGCTGAAATTGGTCTGTTCCACATGTCGTATTCTGTTTACCTCTGGTCCTTTCCCATTGGTAGACTACTGTCTTGTGGTAAATTATTTCTGAAATTACTTCGATTCTCCTTCTATAATTCATAGAATTCATGATGTCTTTGTCATAGGTAATTGGGATATTATTGCCATCAATTAACCCATGTTTCATCATCTCCAACTCTTCCTTCGTTTTTATTACATTTCTTGGATACATTCTCCTTTTCCTTTGCTTAATATTTTCCTTGTTTCCGTTAATTTCAATTTCAGGTACCACCATTACTAGTTCCTGCGTTTTATCATTTAGTACTTCTTCTGGTTCTGGTTTGCTATCATATTTTATTTCTTCGGTTCTCTCCTCTTCTTCTCTTTTTAATCTGTCCTCTCTCCTTCCTTCGGCCCAATCATCCAGTTTCTTATGCATACTCCTGGTTCCCTCTCTTACCTCGTCCAGTTTCTTATCCATTTCCTTCATCACTTTCCATATCTCTTTCATCATCTCTTCTCGTGTAAGTCCTGCCATTTTGTTTGTCGTTGTTCCCTGTTTATTATCTTTCTCTGACTTTGTAGCTGTTGCCTAGCTCCAACTAGTGATTAGGCAGAATTTATTGGCCTTCCAATCGCTAATTAAAGCCCCACGTTGGGCGCCAATTTGTAATAAATTACTAAATATAATAAAAAGTGATGTGTGTTGATGATATAGATATTATGGAGTATGTGACTCCGATGTAATCAAGCCCCACTCTTTGGACTAGCCAATTTGTAATAAATTAATAAATAAGTTGTAAGTTGTAATGTGTTTAATTGTACACTCCTTTGATTTTTCCTTCTCCATCTTCTTCTCTATTTCAGAAATACACCACCTGTATTGTTTGGTCTTGGCTTATTTTAGGGTTTCTATTCTATTTATTCTCCCTCGTTGTGGGTTTGGTCATATTCAGTACTGCTTTGTTATTTACTATTTTACCTTCCTGGGTTATACCTTGAAAACCTTTGGTTATGAGACTGGTCTTGGATGACTCATCACTAGTAACTCCTTTTATTTTAACTTGTATTTTCTTTATAATAATGATTTCTTTCCACAGTTGCTATGAATTAATCTTTTTATATTAAACTTAGTGCTTTCTTCCAAATTTAAATATTATAACTTCATTATTCTAATGATCAATTGCCATTCAATATTATGCATACATCTGTCACGCTACAATATATATATATATATATAATTTTATATAGTGGTGTGCAACAGTGATCATTCTGAAAAGAAATAAACCCAAAATAAGAGCTATGGAGAAGGATTACTGGCGGAGGTGCTGTAGAGTAACAAGACTAGATAGAGTGAAAAATGTAGAGATAAGACAAGCGATGGAAATCGGCCTTGACATTATAGAAACAATAGAAGTAAGAAGACTGAATTGGTTTGGACACCTAAAAAGAATGTCGGATAAGAGATGGCCAAGGAAGGTATCGGAATGGACTCCACCCTCTAGAAGAAAAAAAAGGAAGACCTAAACATTCACAGAAAATGGACGTCGAAGATACAATTAATGGAAGAGGACTTACAGAACAGGACTGTTTATACCGGTGCCAGTGGAAGCTAGGATACGAGAGGTGGCGCCAGCCGTAATTAAATCGCAAAAAAAATTGATCTTACAGCACGCCTGCCCATTACAATTACCTCGGTTTCATGTTTAACTCCACTTTCGGCTGATCGAAATGGTAATAAGTTTTCTGAATTTGTCGTATCTTTCAGTTCGCAACGAATCGGGTAATATAAATGCATGTAGTTATCAGAGAGCTACAGAAAATTAATCCCCAAGGTATTTCGTTACAAAATAAGATGATAAAAAAAAATAAAAACCAGAGAAAGCATAAGAAATAGAGAGAAAAAAAAAAGAGATAGAACGACTTTTTCCAATGGAAGAAGCAGAATAGCAAACTTCAAATGAGATCACAGCACGAGCTCCGTGTGTCGTAGCACACGTCAATTATTAGTATCAATTCCAACGGTGGACAAGACACCAGTTTCCTTCATGGAAACTTCAAACGAGGAAAACAATTACAATTGGAGGTATACGTTCTAACGTTGTAAAGAGACTAGGACTACTAGGAGTAAGAGTTGCAAAAGGAAGATTCTAGAGAGGCATATAATGGTGGCAAAGAGGTATATAAGGAATAATGGAGGCAATTACTTTGCAATACAATAGATTATCTATTATACAAACTAATTTGAGCGGAATCCTATAATAACACCAAAGAATTTGTAATATCAGTACATAGTATTAGATGCATACAAAATATTTTATGTAAATTAAAATGGACAAACCAATATAGGCTAATTATTACTTTGTAAAATAGTGCAGTAGGAAACTTGTATTTATACAAAGGAC